>QLSR01000119.1:2041113-2106813 GCA_031780015.1 Citrullus colocynthis | reverse complement strand
GGGGGGGGGGGGGGGAGTGGTCGACATACGCAAAAGAGAGGGGGAAAGGGGAAAAAACAGGGGAAAGGATTTTTTTAGTTAAACTTTTCCCGACGTAATATTGCATTGGCATAGGCCCCTATTTTCGTCGGCATAGATCCAAAAGAAAAACCTTTTAAAGGTCAACTTTTGCTGACGCATATTTGCGTCGACATAGGCCGAATATATTGTCAGCATAGATCTGGGGAGAAAAACGTATTCGTTTGTTCTATATTGGCTTTTGCCGACGCCAGTTTGCATCAGTATAAGTCCTACTTTTTGTCGGTCTATATACAAAAAAAAAGGTCTTTCAATTGTCTAGTTTAGCCAACGAATTAAAGTTGCATCGAAAAAAGGCCATTTTTGGCGACAAAAATTCATGCGTCGGGAAAAAATGTCGGAACAGGTAAAAATTCTGGTAGTGAAACATTGTTGATGAAGTAATAAATCTTGGAGTATTCAAAGAGTCGAATCCCACGAGACTATTTATGCAATTCAATTATTCTAAGGCAGAGCTTTTCGATGCAAACCAAAGGGTAACTAGTAAACAAGTGATTTTGAGCTTGAATGTTGATAAAAACAATAAACAACGAGTGTTGAATAGGGTTACGGTTATGTTTTAACCAAAAGGGCAGTGTGCCTTGGGCTATGCGGCCACGTCATACCAAGACAATGAATTAACATAAGCAGAAAACAACTCCTATTTGGTCTTGTGTCAAGTTCCTTTAGGAGGTCTAAACAGCTAATGCCTAATGGTTGCATGGTTAGCTGGATCTTAGATTAATTCAAGTTCAATTTTTTTATCCTATGATGTCCCTTATTTCTTAGGTAACATGACAGTCCTATTTTTAGGCTCTTAGCCTCATATTCCTTTGTGAAATTAGTTTATATCCTAACCTTCTCAGTATTAGGACTCACACTAGATTGCTAAAGTAAATGATCAGTTTAACTTAACAATGTTTATCCATGAAGTCAACAAAGAAAATGCAAAAGTCAAAGAGATATGAAGCATAAGCATTGTTCAAGCCATAAAGCCCTAGGGTATTCACATAAATAAACCCCCTTAGAGATTTTAGCTCACGATTAAGAATAAATGAATAAATTTCATTAGATCATAAATCATCATTATAAGATAAATGTTCAACAGATGAAAAGAAATAAATATAGAAAAATGCAAAGAGAAGCGAAAAGAAATGCTAAAAAATAAAACTCTACGATGCCTCGGGTCAAATCCTCAAATCCCTAGTCTTTCCCTAGGTTGGTTCTCCTTTCTTAAGGATGAACCTTCTTCATTGCACATTTTCATGGGATGAGATGACCTAAGTGAGAAACATTCGTTCTTAAGGCTACTGACTTGAGAAACTAAGAAAGCACCCAAGGGTTTTGACGAGAATGTCAAAATTGTGGAGAAAAATGTGGTGGAATTGTAGATGGATAGTTGATGCTTCAAATGAAAGGCTTCTCCTCCTTTTATAGGCCTGAATTGGTTGAGAAATGACCAAAAATCATGGTTTAGGAGTTTACCCAACATTTTAGACATCAAATAACAATTTTGACAAAGAAAATAGCAACCAAATTGACTAGGCATGAATCTGGAAATTAAGACTTTTCTGATGTGGCTGCATCACTCAAGCCATTGTGGGCGCATCAAGACAAATTTCTGCAAAACAGTATAAAAACCTTAGTAAAAGCCCTAAAATCAGTCTAAAATAGTAAAAACTCACTTTAGATCGTTCAACAAGTTGTATATGCTCATTTGATCTAATTTAGGGTATTCCAGGGGCAAAATATCACATAAAGTGCCTTTTAACTATTAAAAATAAAAAATAAAATAGATGGTAAAAACATGCACTCTTTAACATTTATCAATAAAGGTTGTTGTTACAACATTAATTGGATGTAACGCATATTAAAAAAAAATATATTTGTAAAAACTTGGTTGACACATTATTAAATATTGAGGAAAAAGACGAAGGACGCAATAAACGCTTGGTTAGATCTACAAGATTTGAAGATATGAAAAGACTTACACTTGCAATAGGCAAGGAACATAATTGTAAAGTCACATGCCGCATACACCTATATTAACTAATAGTGAACGGGTTAAATTTTGTAAATTCTTGAAATTAGTGAAATTCCATGATGGATTTGTGGCTAATATATCATGATGTGTGAACGATAAAAATGGCAAAATAACGGAGCTGAAAACCCATGACTACCATGTTTTGCTTCATAGACTTCTCCCTGCTAGTATTTGAGCATACTTACAAAAGAACGTGTCCTCTGTTATTGTTGACTTGTGTGTGCTATTCTGTAATATATGTGCAAAAACAATACATATCAGTGATTTAAACCAATTACAAACAAATATCAGAGTGACACTTAGCAAGTTGGAGAAAATCTTTTTGCCAACATTTTTCAATGCAATGGAACATCTTGTTGTTCACTTACCATATGAAATATGAAATCAAAGTGGTTGGTTTAGTTAGTTACAGTTGTATGTATCCTATTGAAAGAGGTTTGCATACATTGAAGCAACACGTATAGAACAAAACACGTTTTGAAGGGTCTCTAGCTGAAGCATTTGTAATGAATGAATCATGGATTTTTTTTTTTTCAAAACATCTAAGTGAGATCAAAAGGACATTCAATAGAGATGAACAAAATGCTTATAACATTCTGGTATGAGATATGTGGTGAATTTGAATTGTTTGGGCAAAGGGTACGACCATTATGAGGGATCAACTTTAAGGACATTATCAGTCATCGAGCTACACAGATAACAAAAAACTTAAAAGAGCATACATGGATTTAGGATACATATCAATTAATATGTCTCACTTTTAGTAAGTTGATGAAAATAAGTTTTTTACCTTAATGACCCAAAATATGGTTGTAATTGGAAAGTTGTTCAAGTAGTTCAAAATAAACGAATATGGGTTATGTCAGAAGTAGAGGATGTTGAAAATGAACAACTAGCGTTATTAGAAATTGTGGGTAGAGTTCGAGTTGAAGAATCCATTGGGATGATACTTTATGTAGAGACAACATTGATCTTATAGTTGTGGAATGACAAATTATTCAGCATGGTGATAACGACTTCATAAATGATGAATAAGAACATGTACAATTATCTCCTCACAATAGTTCGAGTGTTAATGAACAATTTGATTAAGATAACGATGTCGACTAACCATTTATCTATTCACTTTTATTTCTTAGTTTACACATAGTAGTTATTATTTTATATTGTTTTATCTTTTATGTGTGTGTACATATGCGATGTCAAACCTTAACCGGTGAAATGCGATAGGAGAAGAATTTCATGAGGACGAGAACACTTCTCTCCAAGATGTTCCGTGGGTGATACTTTAGGTTAGTATTTATACATATTTTTGTTTACTAACATATATAATAAATTTATTTTATTTTATTTATCAGATGGTAGCTCTATGTCTACTAGGAAGAAACGCGCATAACATTAATTTGAACAAAGATGTCCTTCAACATGGGAGAATTCATATTGAAGTCCATGAAGATTTAAAAAGGCTTATTTGTGGGAATGCTACAAGGTTCAGTAATGCAATTAATTATCATCGTCAAAGAGTCATTTCCATTATGGTGCCCTACTTATAAAGATGTAGAATCATTAGCGTTGGTTAAGAGTCGTTTGTTGGTAAGTTCATTAGTTTGTTCTCTGGAATTATTATACACAAATTTACTAAATATAACTTTACTTTTTTTTTGTGGATTCATTTGGAGTTTGATTTGTCAAAGCGGTAGTTAATAATATTATCAAACAACCAATGCAAAACTCATTAAAAAAATAATGAGGAGATCAGCAAAAACATTATAAGAAATATGGTGATTCGAAATGGGCATGTACCAAACTGCCTAACTGACTTAAGAATTCAATGGAAGATTTGCATTCTGTTTGAGAGAAAACAATATTAGCTTATATTAATTAGTTACATGAGATAAGCCTACCATTTTACCTTTTTTTTTTTTTATGGAATATTTCCCTAAATGTTTGTCTTCTTAGGAAATTTCGGTGACTAATAATAAGAATCAAGAGACTTTACCATTCGATCATGTAGGTGGGTCAAAGAAGTTATCATACATTCAATAAGATCATGTAGGTAAAAAATTCTTTATTTTATTATTTTAGTCAAAATGTTAATGATTATTTGTGTAATTTGAGTTATAGATAAACCGTGGTCGACCAATTGGACGTATTTGTCTGCTCAAACAAACACACTAAAAAAAAATGGGAAGTTTCTTGTTATGTTTTTTTTGCATGAAGTTTGGTCATTTGTATTTACTCATCAACTTTACGTGCAGAATCAAATGTTAGAATTACAAGCGAACTCCACTTTAGAAAGAGTCCCAACCAATATCAGGAGATGAAATATGTGATACGGTTTTGGGTAGCTGACCAGGCCATATAAAAGGTCTTGGTTGGGGACCCAAGCTTAAATCAAGGAGAGGTAGTTGCTCAATTAGAGTACATCTACTACAGAAATACAACGTGAACATGATAGGGAAATGAGAGAATTAAAAGATGAAGTTGAGGAATCTTAATCAAAGCAAAAGAAACTTGAAAAGTCTTAAAATAAGATAGAAAGAAGATCATGTGAGACAATTGGAAAAAAAAAAAAAAAAAAAAAAAGAAGAAGAAAGATCAAACGAATGACGTAATCACAAAAAGAAGGATCATAGAAATAGGTATGAATTGATTTCCGATTGTAGTAAACTTTGTATATATGAGCGTGTTGAATATGTTGCTATCCTGCATTTATGGTAGCAGAGTAGATATGTTTTACAATTAGTGACGTTGAAACATGGCTATCTTACAGTTATATGGTAGCCTTAGTTGTTACGAAATTGTTATATTTGTTAGTTAATTACTTTTGGTATCCTAATTGCTTTTGTTCATGGAAGTTAAAATGAGGGTTGGTGTGTGGGTTTAGAAGTTTGGATGAGTGTTATGTTTTAGGCAATCTAAGTGTTATGTTTAATTTATGAGTATTTGTGCTTGTGAAGTTTGGATAAGTTCAATATTGTGGTTAAGATTTGTTGATGGAGCAGTGGGTGTAAAATGATTGTTTTGTTAAAGTTTTGTTAGTAGGACTGTTTCTAGAATTCATTTAAGATGTTATGAAGTTATATATTTGTTAGTTAATTACTTTCATTACAAGAAAAATGAGTTTTTATGACATAAGAAGGCAACAAATTGCGATGGAAATTGAAGGGAAGAAAAAACAAGTGTCATAAATGGCAAAAACACGTGTTTTTGTGGGAAAAAATGCAATGTTTGAATTTTGCATGATTTATGACACTTTTTAAATGTCATTGGATTTTGCATGATTTCAGACATTAGAAGTCTTAAATGGCATAAAGCTCACTGGCTTTAAATCGCATGACTGCCACGTTCTAATGCAACAATTGCTTCCAATTGCACTGTGTGTAGTCCTCCCTAAGAATGTGAGATACGCCATCAATAGTTTGTGTTTTTTTTTAATGCAATTTGCTCTAAAAAGTTTGAAGATAGTAGAGCTAGATAAATTGCAGGAAGACGTTGTTGTAACCTTATGTAACCTTGACAAGTATTTCCCACCTTCCTTCTTTACAATTATGATGCATCTTATTGTTCACCTTGTGAGAGAAGTAAAGCTTTGTGGACCCATCTATCTATGGTGAATGTATCCATTTGAGAGGTATATGAAAGTGTTGAAAAGTCACGTCTATAATAGAGCTCGACCTGAAGGATGCATTACATAGGTACAAAGATGTGAGGAAGTTGTTGAATTTTGTTATGAGTTTCTATTTAGGTTAGATCCAATTGGACTTGAGTCATTCAAATCATGGGAAGAGCGACAAATTGATAGACCTTTATCAACTGGATCTTATGTGTGAAACCTGGAGACTTGACCTAAGCTTTTATGGAGAAAGAGGTTAAGCTTAGCATGAAAATCTAACTACAAGCCTATAGAGTTGTGCGTTTAACTCATGAATGAGTGGGAGAAAAGAGTTTTTATAAAGTTGAGGGTTGTATCGGGATTATTCTTGGTGGTTTAAAATATATGCAGTGTGGTGGAGGCAATCGAGTTGAGCAGACCAAGGTTGAAAATGTTATAATACATATTTTACATTTTTATATAATTGTCCTTAATCGTAATTGTCCATACCTAGTCTAGGGTTTTCTTGTTCCCTATATATAATGTAACTTTATTCTTAATAATATGAGAAGAATATATTCTAAATTACTAAGTATATGGTATCAGAGCCTCTAGGGTTTAGAACTTTAGAATATTCCTTTGACGGCTAGCCTCCCACACAAATTAGGGTTTAAAGTTTAGGTCACAACGTTTGAGTGGTCGTTTGTCTACACTGCCCACCTCAGAAGGAGCACCGCCATCGTCCTCTGTCGTCTGTCTTCGTTGGTTGCTAGAAAACGTCGCGCATGAGGCACATGCGCTGCGGGAAGAAAACTACTCCATCGCCATGTGCCGTCTGTCAGTTGGGTTTATCTCGGGTCCTCTGTCCCGATAAGTCTGTGCATTTGGTTCCATCGAAAACTATTCGGCCTTGAAGATATTTGAAGAACACATCTTTGGTTCTAGGGTTTGTGACTATTTTTTGTCAATTTTGTGGCTGTTTTGATCATTTGGAGTGATTTTGCCCTAGATTTTTGTTTTGGTTCTTTCTTCTCGTTCCATTGGTGAGAGCTATGGTCCGTGTATAAATTCATTATGGATGCAATGAAGAATTTGGTGGTATCTAATGTGATTTCCCTAGCCTCAAAGGTCATAGAACATAAGTTAAATGGATCTAATTACTATGATTGGCGTCAGACAATTATGTTTTATTTACGAAGTACAAATATGGATGATCATATGACTGCGGATCCACGAGAAGATGAAAAACAGAAGAAGGATTGGCTTCGTGATGACGCTGGATTTTATCTTCAGATCAAAAATTCAATTGAGAGCGAGGTAATTTATTTGGTCGATCATTGTAATTCAGTGAAGGAGCTCTTAGAATTTTTGGAATTTCTTTACTCGGGTAAAGAGTAAGTCCGTAGAATGTTTGAAGTTTGTATGTAGTTCTTTTGCGCCAAACAGAAAGCAGAGTCTGTGACCAACTACTTTATGAGACTTAAGAGAATAGCTGTCGAGCTTACTTTGTTATTACCTTTCAGCTTAGATGTTAAAGTGTAACAAGCTTAGTGAGAAAAGATGGTTGTTATGATCTTTTTTAAAGAACTTTTATCTGAATTTGGAGTGGCCAAAACACAAGTTCTTTCTAACTCAAATCCTGTCATTAGAAGAGGCTTTCAATCGTGTTCTTCGCATTGAGAGTTCTCAATCTAGTTTATTTGTTCCTCAATCCAGTAGCGCCCTTATTAGCAAGAATAATAATTCTAGGGTTCCTCAAGGGATGGATAACAATTTTCAGAGAACTAATTATGATAACCGAAAATCAGATTCTCAGGAGATTGTCTATAACTACTGTCTTAAGCCTGGCCATTTGAAACATGAGTATCGGAAGTTGTTGTATAAAAATTAACAATCTCAACATGCTTAAATAGCTTCCACTAGTGATATGACAGAGAAGTCAGTTACCATTTTCGCAGAGGAGTTTGCTAAATTTCAAGCATACCAAGACTCATTGTAAGCATCATTTTCATCTAATCCTACTGCCACCATTGCTATAGGTAATACAAAATGTCTCCTTGCATCATCTACCAAATGGGTCATAGATTCTGGTGCCACAGCTCATATGACAGGTAATTCTAGCTTATTTTCTACACCATTGTCCTGCCTCTTCCCCATCTGTCACTTTGGCAGATGGCTCGACATTCTCTGTTCTTGGTTCTGGCACCCTTAACCTTTCCCCATCCTTTTATCTGTCTTTTGTTTTACATTTGCCTCAACTATCCTTTAATTTAATTTTTGTTAGCCAACTTACTCATGACCTTAACTTTGTTGTCTCGTTTTTTCCTAGTTATTGCTTGTTTCAGGATCACATGACGAAGAAGATTATTGGTAGAGGATATGAGTCAGGGGACCTTTATCTTTTTTGTCACTAGATACCGAAAGTTGTGGCTTGCTCAGGAGTTGCATCTCCATTTGAAGTTCATTGTCGTTTGGGTCATCCATCTTTGTTCGTGTTGAAGAAACTTTATCCAAAATTTCGAACTTTGTCCTCTTTGAATTGTAATTTTTGTCAGTTAGCTAAATTTTATCATCTTAGTTCTAGTCTTAGAGTCAATAAACGAGCAAGTGCTCCATTTTAATTAGTTCGTTCTGATATTTAGGGTCTGTGCCCAGTCATGTCCCAAACAGGTTTTCGTTATTTTGTTACTTTTGCTGACGATTATTCTCGTTTGACTTGGTTATACTTAATGAAAAATCATTCTGAGTTACTATCTCATTTTTGTGCTTTTCATGCTGAAATTCAAAATCAGTTCAACGTTTCTATCAAAACTTTGTGCACTGATAATGCTGGCGAATATTTTTCTAATGTGCTTGGATCGTACTTAAGTGAACATGGCAGCATTCATCAATCATCACGGACACTCCATCCTAAAATGGAGTTGCTGAATGAAAGAATAGACACTTACTTGAAATGCACGTGCATTATCCTTTCAAATGCATGTTCCAAAGCAATTTTGGGTCGATGTTGTTTCAACCACTTGTTTTCTAATTAATAGAATGCCTTCCTCTATTCTTAATGGTGAGATTCCTTATCGTGTTCTTTTCTCTACCAAATCTTTATATCATATTGCTCCAAAGATAATTGGTTGTGTTTGTTTTGCTCGGCATGTTCGTCCTCATCGTACCAGGTTAGATCCCAAATCCTTGAAATGCATATTCCTAGGTTGTTCGCGTGTTCAAAAACGATATAGTTGTTTTTGCCCTACTCTTATTCAGTATCTTGTCTCTCCTGATGTTATGTTTTTTGAAGATATGCCCTTTAGTCCATCACCGTTGAGTTTGTGTCAGGGGGAGGGTGACAATCTTTTTATCTATAAGATTACCTCTCCCATATCATCATCTACTCTGTCTTCCTCTGCGTCTCTTCTTTCTTGTCCACCCATTACTCAAGTCTATTCCAAGCGACCTCCACAACAACCTTCAGGCACATGTCCTACACCAATCACTTCTTCGACAATTGATCCAAGACCAAGTGATGATCTTTCCATAGCCCTTCGAAAAGGTAAACGCACTTGTACTTATCTCATTTCTTCGTTTGTTTCATATCATCAGTTGTCCTCACCCACATATTCTTTTCTCACATCCCTTGATTCCATTTCTATTTCTAACTCTGTTCATGAAGCTTTATCTCATCCTGGTTGACGTGGTGCAATGATTAAGGAGATGACTGCTTTAGATATTATTGGTACTTGAGATTTAGTCGCTCGTCTTACTGGAAAGAAGGCAATTGGATGTAAATGAGTGTTTGCTATCAAGGTTAACCCTGATGGAATAGTGGCTCGATTGAAAGTTTGTCTTGTTGCTAAAGATTATGCGCAAATCTATGAGACTGATTATTCAGATACGTTTTCTCCCGTCGCCAAATTAAGATCCATCAGACTTTTCCTTTCCATGGCTACTACTCACAATTGGCCTTTGCATCAGCTTGACATAAAGAATGCTTTCCTACATGGTGATCTCCAGGAGGAAGTTTATATGGAGCATCCACCTGGGTTTGTTGCTTAGAGGGAGAGTGATAAAGTATGTCGCCTTCGAAAATCTTTGTGTGGTCTGAAACAAAGTCCACATGCATGGTTTGGTAAGTTTAGCCAAGCACTTGAACATTTTGGTATGAAGAAAAGTACGTCTGATCATTATGTTTTCTATCGGCGATCGGATAACGGTATTACTCTATTGGTCGTATATCTTGATGATATTGTTATTACTCGAAATGATGTATTGGGTGTAACTTCCCTCAAGACTTTCCTTCAGGGTCAGTTTCATACGAAAGATCTGGGACAATTGAAGTATTTTTTGGGTATATAAGTAATGAGAAGCAAGAAAGGTATTTATTAGTCTCAACGAAAATATGTACTTGATTTGTTTTCTGAGATAGAAGAATTAGAAGCCAGACCATGCAGTTCTCCAATGATACAAAATCTACAACTTACTAAAGAAGGAGAATTATTTAAAGATCATGAGAGATATAGAAGATTAGTTGGGAAGTTGAACTATTTAACAGTGACACGACCAGACATTGCTTATTCTATAAGTATTGTAAGTTTGTTTATGTCTTCTCCTACAGTGGATCATTGGGCTGCAGTAGAACAAATTCTATGTTATTTGAAAACTGCATCGGGACGTGGGATCTAATATATAGATCATGGCCATACAAGAGTTGAGTGTTCTCAGATGCTCATTGGGCTGGATCCCAAAAAGATAGGAGATCAGCCTCTGGATATTGTGTCTTTGTAAGAGAAAACTTAGTGTTGTGAAAGAGTAAGAAACAGAATGTAGTTTCATGATCAAGTGCTGAGTCAGAATATAGAGCCATGGCACAATCTGTGTGCGAAATAGTGTGGATATATTAACTATTATCCGAAATGGGATTTAGTGTTATCGTACCAGCTAAATTATGGTGTGATAATCAAGCTGCACTTCACATTGCATCTAACCCAGTGTTTCATGAACAGATGAAACATATTGAAGTGGATTGTCATTTCATTCGTGAGAAAATACAAGAAGGGTTGGTGTCTACAGGATATGTGAAAACTGGAGAATAATTAGGAGATATTCTTACCAAAGCTATAAATGGAGCAAGAATAAGCTATCTATGCAACAAGCTAGGCATGGTTGATATATTTGCTCCAGCTTGAGGGGGAGTGTTATAATACATATTTTACATTTTTATATAATTGTCCTTAACCATAATTCTACATACCTAATCTAGGGTTTTTTTGTTCCCTATATATATGTAACTTTATTCTTAATAATTTGAGAAGAATACATTCTAAATTACTAAGTACAGAAAAGACGCATAAAGGAAGGTGGCGTGCAGTGACCTAGGGGTTGAAGTTGGTGCTTAGAGGTTATTTGGGCGAGTTGGACGCCTAGTAGCCGTGATGCGCACTTTCCATGTTTACTGCAGATGTACAGGTCAAGTTATAATATAAGACGGCTAAGTCCCAAATATCGTTCCACTGAGGATCCAATTGTAAAGTTTTAAGTTACTTAGCTATTCTAGAATTGAATCAATTTTATTTGAGGATTCAATCTTGAGTTGTGATTTTGGAAAAACTAAAAAAGAAAGCACGTAAATAAGAAACACAATAGTCAAAGAGAGTTCTAGGGTAATGAATCCTTGTTTAATTCATTATGCAACATTCTAGGGTTCATGGATTTTATTGCAATTCATATGCTTAAGTCTAGAAACATCAATTCAAGTTATTTTATCTCAAAAACAACCTTTTCTTAGGCAATTTAATTGATTGCTAGTTTCTTAAAACCAATACAAATTACATGGCATTAAGAGTAGTCTTTAGCAACTTTCATTGTTAACCTAACTATTTTCATGATAGATTAACAATCCATTGTTATAGATCCAATTAGACATACAATTATCTCAACCATACATCTAATCTAACGTTTAAGGATGACCAATCTCAAGAATTAAGCACAATAACAATGAAAAGCATACTTATTATAACGAAACCATGAAGAGTCTACAATGTCAACATAACTTTATAAACAATTCATCAATACCCTAAAACTAAAGAGTTTAGCCACTCAAAGCTTTAAGCAACATGTTCACAAACAATATAAGCATAGAAAGAGTGTAAAGAAAGAAAAACTCTACTAGGAAAAAGCCTTGGATTTAGGAGGAATTGCCAAGATGTCCTTTAGTCTTCACGTCGGGAACTTGAACGGGACCACAACTCTCTCTCAAACTCTCGTCTCTTTTTCTTGCAGCTAACTCACTCTTTAGGATTCTCTATTGTGTCTCTTCGTGTGTTGATTCTTGTTTAGGGTTGTTAAACCCTTCAATTTATAGAGTTGGCCGCCCAAAATTCTTTTCAAAAATGTAGATTTTTCAAATAAGAAATATGGCGTTGCAACGCTAGTCAAATGGACCAAAGTTTACTAGCTATGAGTGGGACGCATAGAAGGCTAATTAAGTTGGAAAATTAACTAAGTACAAGAGACTTGGAACTTGTGAGTTGGATGCATAGTTCATAGGTGGTGATGAAGGAGTAAGATTGAAGCAAAATACAAGGTTGGAATGCATGGTATGTAGGCCAAAGGTAAGGGTTGGACACATACCACCTTAATAAAAGAATTTTTGGCTAAGTATTAGAAGCTAAAAGAAGTCATTAGAAGTGTAGCTCGAGAAAGCAATAGTTGAACACCTAAAGAGAGAAATTTTGGACGCATAGCTTGGGAAAAGTTCCATCATGAACACATGGGCACTAGGTTGGACGCATAGTGTCACGGTCATACTTCTCCAACCGTGCAACACCATGATTCACGCTTGATCATGGTCAGCCTGGTCAACCTTAAGGGAAACGCATAGTGTCATGGTCATACTTCTCCAACCGTGTAGCACCATGATACTGCTTACCAGGACAACTCGAGCAAATACCGTGTCAATTGGGAACTATGGAGTCCCACAGATGCTTCTGGATGTCATCCTGAGTGTCGGGACAACATCAACTTTCTTTCTCCTACTCGAGTTGGCTTTTCGAGAACCACCACAACCAACCCATAAGTATTTTTCCAACTCGAGACTTCCCAGACATCCGAACATATCTAGGCATGAACCCTCTCGTGTCCATGTTAAAGTCAATGTCGAGCCCAAACGGCATACTGATACTATATCGAACCTCCAGCCCATAGGAAAGGGCACAATGTCGACACACCTATGTCGTTTGACACTATCCTCAAGATCCCATTCTTGATGGAAGACGCCCAAAACACTCGTCTTGCAACACTCACCCACACCATAACATACTTGTGTGCCATAGGGTAGCTCACTTAGGCCATAGGGGCCGGCGATGGTGAAGAGCTGACACCATGCCTTCTCTCTATAGTACATTATGAACAATTTCCTCTTTGACACCCATGCATATGCAAAATGGCGAGTGGTCACTCGCCAACATAGAGCACCTATCTAAACTCTAATTGAAATGAAATTTAACCTGCTTCCATGTTCCATTAATATGGGTCTAACTCTAGAGTCGCTCGTCCAAACTCACGACGAGACCCCTACTTCTGAGGTCATGGCCCGGGGCTCCACTTAGCCTCCACTGAGCTTGTCATTAACATTGTTGAAGGCACTGATGCTTGTCTTCTTGCTTGTTGTTCAACTTGGCCTGCTTGCCCACTTATCTTGCTCGGTCGCATCATGACACTTTTCTTGGCCCTCTGTCATTGTTGGATGTGTCGACACTTTTGTGTCACCACTGCACTGTATGCACAAGTGAGGTCCCAATCTACTATCTCAAAGTTAAGTTGTGACACATAGCACCTACTTTAAGCTAGGTTGGACGCATGGAAAGGCTTGGAAATGACTTGAAGATGCGTCCAAAGGGTTGAGAAGGAAGTATAGGTGGCGAGTTAGTAGTTGAATGCCTCAAAAAGTAGGTGTCAACATGTACAAGATGTGAAGCATGAAGAGGCCACTTAGGTAGGTTAACTGTCAAGCCTAGGATGAAAGTTGTGATGACAAGGCTTGAACTTCACTTTTTAAATAGGGCTCGAGATTTCATTTGCAAACAATTTGAGGCATTAATTCTAAAGACTTTGAGAGACTTGAGAGTATTCTCAATAAAGGTTTGAAGCATAGTGAGGTGTCCAAGAGTAAGACAGGCATCCAACATGATGGATAAATGAGCAAGCAGCGGAAGTTAATTTGATCAATTTTCACTCTGAGATGCTCAATTTAGAGGATTAAACATGCAATTAAGAAGAAAAACCAAAGTTTCAAGAACACTTACTTTTGAAGCTCCAAATTCTCCTTCAATTCTTGATGAATTTCAGCACCACTTGGTTGTAGACCACCACAAGAGTTTTCTCTACTATTCTCTAGGCTTAGATTGGAAGATGGAATCCAAATTTGTGGTGAATTTGAGAAAGAATGAAGGTTGGGAAGAAGATGAATAATGGATGGAATTTTGCAAAATTAACCCTTAATTTCACAAAATTCTTAACCATTTTTATTTCAAAATCATCTCTATTTATTAAAGAATAACATGCAATCCAATTGAATCAAAATTTGACAACATAAAATGGTTAATTTGTTGGTTAATTGTGAAGAAGACAACCAAGCTCTTAAATTAGTTAGTGGAAAAATCTAATCTTCAAAAATCAATTTTAAAATCAATTTTAAACGAATTTCCAAAATTGAATTAAAATTGATTTTTAATTTCAAAAAATAATTAAATTATTTAATAATTTAATATTTAATTAATTAAATATTATTTTCATTTTATTTTAATATTAAATAATAAAATAATATTATTTTTTCCACTTGTCCCAATTTTTCTAAAAAAATCGATATGAATCTCTATTCACATGATTAATATTTAAATCATATTTAAATATTATAATTAACTCTATTTGTACATTTAATTCGTAATTAAATGTCGATATATCGTATACATCTGACTTTCATTCCTTAAGCCAAGATTTGAGCGGTTCAAACTTATTCACCACATTATTTAAGATTTTTAGTCCATTTATGAGATATTAGAGGGACCTAATGAACCTACAAATCATGAGCTCTAACGATCCATGATTAACCGGCCAAACTCTTTAACCTAGCTAACCAACATTCGTTAACTAACGGGACACTCCACTAAAGCCCGTGATGCGCACTTTGAGTGTTAACCGCAAGTGTACGGGTCAAGTTATAATATAAGACGGTTAAGTCTGAATATCGTTCCACTGGAGATCCAATTGTGAAAGTTTAAGTTACTTAGCTATTCTAGAGTTGAATCAATTTTAGTTGAGGATTGAATTTGAAAATTATGAGTTATGGAAAATATAAATCAAATAAGGAAAGTACTAAAGTGAGAAACACAAGAGTCAAAAAGAGTTCTAGGGTAACGAATCCTTGTTTATTTCATCATGCAATATTATAGATTTCATGGATTTTATTGCCATTCATATGCCTAAGTCTAGAAACTTAATTTCAAGTTATTTTCTCTCAAAAACAACCCTTTCTCATGCAACTCGATTGATTATTAATCTCTTAAAACCAATACAAAATTACATGGCATTAAAAATAGTCTTTAACAACTTTTATTGTTAACCTAACTACTCTCGTGATAGATTAAAAATAATTCATTGTTATGGATCAAGTTAAACATACAATCTCTCAATCATACATCTATCCTAACATGTGAAGATGGCCAATCCACAAGAATTAAACACAATAACAATGAAAAGCATAATCATTCCAACAAAACCATGAAAGTCTACAAGATCAACATAATTTCATAAACAAATCATCAAAACCCTAAAACTAAAGAGTTTAGCCACTCATAGCTTGAAGCAACATGTTTGAGCAAAATAAACAAAGAAAGAGTGTAAATAAAGGGAAACTCTACTGAAAAGAGGCTCTTGATTGAGGTAGCACCGTCACGATCTCCTTGGCTCTCACGTCGGAATTCGAAGAGCACCACGACTATCTCGAACTCTTTTCCTCTTCCTTGCAACTAACTCACTCTTTGAACTCTCACTCAATTCTCTCCTTTTTGTGCCTGTTTAGTTCTGCACTTCCTTGATTTGATTTTCCTCCTAGGGCTGCTGGAAACCCCCAAATTTATAGAGTTTGGCCGCCCAAAAATTTACCAAAAATAACAATTTTTCATTTAAGGAAAACTGGCGCCGCAGCGCTATTGAAAAATCTGGGACAATGCCGCGACGCTGTTGGAGAGCGCCGCGGCGCTAGGGCTGCGATCAGAAAAGCTAGCTCTCGGGTTTTAGCGCCACGGCAGCGCCGTTCAAGCGCTGCGGTGCTGTCCCAATTTCTGCCATTTTGGGTTTTTCAGCTCTTTTTCGCGGTATTCTTGCTCGGTTTTGATCTTTTAGTCTTTTCTTCTAATTTTCCTCATTTTAACCTGAAAACCACTAGCAAACAAGTGAAATCTAATATAAACTCCCTTAATTTGAGAGAATAGAAAGCACTTTTCAAGTGCTTCTCAGCCCGTAGCTGCACTCTTCTCACTGTAGATATATTTGTATCCATTTGATATAATTGTCATCAATAAGTTAATCCTTCATAGGTTGTTCATAACTTCAGCTAGGTCAAATACTGATTTACCTCTAAGTTACATCTTTTCTCCTTAAGTACCATTGTCCCTCTAATTAACAATTGATTTAGGATCTAATCACTAAATCCATTCCCTCTCAGGCCAGTGAGAGGATGTGGCCCCTTGTTCAAATCCTGGGAACAACACTTAAGAGAACAATCTCTCTTCTATCCCTAAGTTAGGTAGGAGTGAATTCCGTCTAGCCAATTCTATGTCCTCAACTATCTACCCGGTCTTATCCCTGAAATGGGAGGAATGTTGAGTAGCGCTATTGAGCTTACTCTCACCTATGCAGATCAAGAGATAATTATGAATAAACAAGAGTTCATAGATAGCTCAAGATTCAGATCAAGTTATCTATGTCATCGATAAGTGAAATTAATCAGTGTTAATCGTAAACGGTGTTAATACGTAACAGTGATTATTTCAGGGTTAGTCTTACACAATTTCATTATGTAGAATACCCCTGCTCACATGTCTCTACATGAGCAAATCAGGATCACTTCATTTATGACACTTTACAACATTTGTAACAATCATCAAGCGGGCTGTATTCAATAGTGTCTCCAGGAAGAGGTACCCAACCTGATCCATGTACTATAGACTATTGAGGCTACTTACTCGAACTTGATCCTATTTATGTCTCCACATAAAGTCCAAGTACTCATGATAGTAGCCAAGGGTTCGTAGTTTAATTGGATTTAGAGTTTAATAAATAATTAATTCACTTGAATAAAGTCATATGTACTAAAATTCACCTATTTATAAAAACTACGAGTTTTAGGACATACAACCCAACACAACGAGCATTCTGGGTGACCAAGGCTTCATATCAGGCACCCAACATAAGGGTTCCAAGCATCCAAAAGTGTTTCATGCGTCAGTCATTCCACGCATCCAAAATGAGAGTCCCAGGCATCCAAGGGGAAAATGTTGGGCATCCAACGTGGTATTATTAGGGTTTTGCTTAGTTCTGTGGATCCGGAAGCCTAGTGGTTTGCTTAAAAGCAAATGACAAGCTAGGTCTCAGAGGATTCGGAGCAAGGAAAGGGACTCGAAAGATAGAACTCCATCTATTGTGAGTGGTTACTTGTTACTTTATTAAGTAATATTGTGAATTCCTTACAAAGTTATATATTGTGAATATGTTAAAGCATGATAAAGGAAATTAGAGCTGCATAGAAAGGTTAGAGGATTTGCGGATCTAGTTTCTGATCCTATGTCGAGATAGAACCTTATGGGATGGTCAAAGAGTTAATGGAAACCTAGTTCCTGATCCTATGTGAAGTATCTCTTGTGGGATGGTTAGAGAACTAATGGGTCTAGCTTCTGATCCCTCAAAGGTAAGTCTATGTGCACATAGAGGACAAAATGAGTAGCTGAGCCAAGAGAAGCCAGTAGAGTAAAGTACGGTACCGAGATGAGCCTTGGGACGAAGGTTTGAGCAGATAACCCCGTTTGTAATTAATCTTATTTCTTGCTAATTTGCTACTATGTTGTTGAACTGCTAAGGGTTGTGTGTTACCCTTTATTACATGCTTAACCACTCGCTGGGTTTTATAGCTCATCCTTTTCTTTTATGTTTTTTTTTTCTTTTCAAGTAGTAGAAGATTTCCTGTTGCCAGTGAAGTCGAGGTTTGCCACAGGATAGTTTATCTCATAGAAAGATAGCACTAAAACTGTAAGTCTGCAAAATTATGTTTAAAGGGGTTGTATAAACTTATTTTATAGTTTGAGTTCCAATACATGAGCGTTTGTTATGATTAAGTATGTAATATGTGTCAAATATTAAAGGACAGACGATAAATAACACAAAAGGGTGATGTTTGCTGTCTTCACCACTCTTTCAATTTAAAAGAGTAATTGGGGAAGGGGTGTGACATATGTTAGACTCGATGTACAACAATTGTAGCAAGCACATCTTCACATATTAGAGAACGCCAAAGAAGTGCAACCATATAGGTGGTAAGCATTCTTCAATTATACTTCAGTCTGTTAATAAATACTAGTCATTATTTTAATGTATGATACATTTTGTAGACAACATATCGAATATTTGAAACATGAAAATCTAAGAAGATCAAAATTGAAAAATGGCTACAGGATGAACACAATCGATCATTTGCTAACTAGATACGTGATAAGGTAAATAATTTTCATATACATTTTTGTTCTCTTCACTTAAGCCAACCAATCACAAAAATTGGTTCATTCTTTCTATTATAGATGATTAGTAAAATACATGAAGGTAAGGTTAAGGTCGTTTCGAAAACTATACGATGGATTGCACATGGCCCCCACCCTAAGATGATGACATATGAAGGTTATATGATTAATGGATGTTGTTACAGTCACGAAAAACACAAAGTCTCGTGACTGCAATGGAACTGTCCAAAATAGTGGGGTTATGTTAGTTGCCACGACAATGCAAGTTTCTAGTGCTAAAGATAAAAATCCAATAATTGTTGACATGTCTTTCTACGATGTTATTCAACAGATATGGAAAGTTAGTTACAACACATTTAAGGTTATAATGTTTAAATGCGATTGGGTCGAAAATCATCATGGAGTTCACATGGATGATTTTGGTTTTACATTGGTAGATCTCAGTCGCATCGAACATACTTCAAATTATTCATTATGGCCACACAAGCAAGACAAGTCTTTTATATTGAAAATGTTATCGATTCTAGATGGTCGATTATTGTTATACTACTGTAAAAAGACTTTCCTGACACATGTTTGCATGATGATCTTAGAGATACTTCACTTTACTGTCCTGTAGTCTTGAAATGGGTGACATCAACGAACATGAATGGAATGAAATTCCATACACTAGAGATATTGTGAGGCACATGGTTAACAGTTAACCGTTTATCAATATGTATATATTAGAAGAACAACTTATCCTTTTTTTTTTTTTTGTTTACTAGTTCACACTTTTAGTTCATGTCCTTAATTTTTTATTATTATTTTATTTTGTAGGATACTATCATTGGAGGGTGAAACCACTTCAGAGGCTATTGGATCTTATTTTCTTTAGTGTGCAAAATTTCATAAACTATTATGTCACGATGTGATTTGTTCAATTTGGTTGTTTACTATTAAACTCATTGCGAATTATGGGTAACCGATGGTGTAATCATTGTGTAATATTGATTACTTGATGTTCGAACAAGTTCATTTCTTTATAATGTATCATTGCTTTCCATTTGACTTATTAGTTTTCTCTTACAACTTAGTTGAAAATTGAAGGTAACCATTCTTTCTTTCATTATGGATAACAACTTTTCTTTTCTTTTGTTTAGCATTCAAACTATGGATAGCATTCAAAATGTGGCGATGAATAGTGGAGGTTCCGCATCTCCTAGCACTATAAAAAAAGATAGAAAAGGGAAGAGAAAACGTGGATCCACATGGATGAAGGAGATCACTTGTGTCCACAGTGAGCGTAGTAGAAGAATGGTTGAGTATAATGAACACGGTCAACCAACTGGGGAGAATGAAACGAAGTTAAAGAGTTTCATTGAAACCACTGTGAGATTTCATGTTCCAATTGTGTACGATACGTGAAAAAATGTGCCAACGGAGATAAAAGATAAACTTTATGAATTAATTAAGGTAACAGTCTAATCCTACATTGCTTATGCCATAAAATTTTGTATATGGGTTAAGTTATATCGTATTCTGTACATATTTAGGGTGGATTTTAGTTGATCCTAGACCGAAGAAGAGCCTTATAAAAAATGTTGATGTATGTTTTTGTCAATTCAAATTCACAATGATGATGAAATATATAATATCATTTAAAGACATTCCAATGAAACTAAAATATCCATCAATTGAATATTCTTTCATTGAACAAAAGCAGTGGACTACATTTGTCACTTCCCAATTGAAGGAAGAGTTTCAAGTTAGTATAACGGTTGAGGTTGTTATTAGTGTTATGTATTTTTGCTTAGCAAGATAGTAAAATTGACCCTAAATTATCTAATCCAAATTCCAAATTATCAGCTAACAAGGTCAAAAAAAGTGAAAAAAAAAAACATTTATAATTATTGGACTTCCTGAAAGGGGTATGCCAACCTTGTTAAAGAATTGGTAAGACACAACTTATTAGTTTTTATTATATAGGTTTATATTATTTCTTAGGTTCCAAAAATATTGAAAAGTATGAAATTGTGTGGAAAGGGTCTTCACCACATCCAATTGATTGATTCATCATATGGAAAAAGGCTCGTATCGATTGTAAGAGACAAATTCCTAACAAACATACAAACGAAATGGTTGATCGTATAGTAAGTATTTTATACTAGACGTTATTCATGCATGAATCAACACCTAATTAGTATTCTTGTTCAACTTTAATAGCATAAACTCTTAACTACCCAAGGTATTGATGGTACGAATGTATCAACAGGTGGAGATATACTAACACACACTTTAGGTAATAAAGATCAACTGGGAATAATTAAAGGGGTTGGTAAATATGTCACTAAGACGAAGTATTTCCATACCCCGAGACGAACGAAAAAGGTGCAGAAGGGTGAGGACAAGGCATATACTGAAGAATGAGCTAGAATGACTGCATGGATTAAAGAGTTAAATGAGGAACTGCTTAAACACAAGAAGAGTGGAGAATGTTCTAGAAGTGATGAGTCTTTAGAAGACTTTGAAGAAAAACTTGATACATGTTCAAAGGCATAGACTCATCAAAAGGGGCTAAAGAGAAAGAAATGGTTGAAGAGAAAGATGGAAAGGTCAGTTTTACTTCATTATCCGTTACATTTACATAATGATTGTGATATACAATTCACGAACTTTAATTGCTAGGATAGGTCAATTCATGTAAGGAAGCTGAAGATCCGATTAGTGATTACTCATCAAAAAGAGTTAAGGAAGAAGTGGTTGAACTAGAAGATGAAAAGAAGGCCAGTTTTACTTCATTACCCCTTACATTTACATAATAAGTGTGATATACAATTAACGGAATTCAATTTATTTCGTAAAGGTGAATGTATGTAAGGAAGATGAGTCAAGGAAGTCTGCAAGCTTGAAAAAAATAAAGGTTACTATTGATTATGTTTCATAGAATTGTAGCTTAGTGTGACTTAATAATAATCTACATATTTTACAATGACTCCAAAATAGGATAGGACTTCTTGTTTTCTCGCAATTGGATTGAGGGACAACATCGTTGGAACGAGGACAATATTCAACTCCAAAGTGGATGTTGATAACGTCAAAGTGTTAATCGATGTGGTTGTAGACAATGATTGTTCAATTTCGGTACCATCAAAGAAAGGGGCCAACATACTATCACGGGAAATAGATTCACATTTATTATAGCCACGACATCTAGTAACTATTGACAAAGAAAAGGTAATGTGTTTTCTGTTGGGACTGGTGTGTCCTAAATCGCTATGGACCAGTGACACGGCGCTAGTATTCCTTAAATGTAATTTTTGTATTTTTGGAAAAAATTTTGGGCGACCAACTCTATAAATTGTGGGGTTTCCAACAGCCCTAATGGAATCTAGAGACGAAATCTACAGACAAAAAGAGACATAAGAAGGAGAGAATTGAGTGAGTTTATTAGAGAGTTCAAAGAGTGAGTTAGCTGTAAGGAAGAGGAAATGAGTTCAAGAGAGTTGTGGTGTGATTCGAGTTCCGATGTGAGAGCCAAAGAGATTATGACGATGCTGTCTCAATCAAAAGCTACTTTTCAATAGAGTTCCCTTTCTTTACACTCTTTCTTTGTTTATATTGTTTGAATATGTTGTTTCAAGCTATGAGTGGCTAAACTCTTTAGTTTTGATGAATTGTTTATGAATTCATGTTGATATTGTAGAATATTCATGGTTTTGTTGTATGATTATGCTTTTCATTGTTATTGTGTTTAATTCTTTTGGATTAGTCATCTTCATATGTTAGGTTAGATGTATGGTTGAGAGATTGTATGTCTAACTAGATCCATAACAATGAATTATTGTTAATCTATCATGAGAATAGCTAGGTTAACAATGAAAGTTGCTAAAGACTAATCTTAATGCCATGTAATTTGTATTGGTTTCAAGAGATTAGTAATCAATTGAGTTGCATGAGAAAAAGTTGTTTTTGAGAGAAAATAACTTGGAATTAAGTTTCTAGACTTAGGCATATGAATTACAATAAAATCCATGTATCATAGAATATTGCATGATAAAATAAACAAAGATTCATTACCCTAGAAATCTCTTTGACTCTTATGTTTCTTACTTTATTGCTTTCCATATGTAGTTTATATTTTCCAAACTTCACAACTTGAATTCCAATCCTCAAATAAAATTGATTCCATTATATAATAGCTAAGTAACTTTAACCTTCACAGCTGGATCCTTAGTGGAATGATATTCGAACTTCATCGTCATATATTATAACTTGACCCGTATACTTGCGGTTAACACTTAAAGTGGCGCATCAAGATTTTGGCGCCATTGCCGGGGATCCAAAGAACGATTTTTTGTTATTTAATATTCATTAGAATTAATAGATCTTAATTTGAGGTGTATATTATTTGGTCGATAATTTTGTTGGTTTATGCCTCATGACAATACTAATATTCTCCCTTTTGATCCCGAGATTGAAAGGACGTGTAGAAAGAATCTAAGGGTTCAACACAATCAAACCGAGGAGATGCTGGAGGAGATACCAAAGGCAATTCAGGACTACTTCCAACCGATATTACTGGCAAATCAACTCAGCATCAGGAATATACCCATCAATGTCAAAAACTTTGAGTTGAAACCGGAGTTGATTCAAATGGCTAGAGAGCTAGCCTTTAGAGGAAGAACTAATGAAGACCTTCACAAGCACCTACGGTCTTTCTTGGAAATATGCGGAACGGTAAAGATGAATGGTGTCTCTAACGATGCAATTAAACTAAGACCTTTTCCTTTCTCTTTACAGGATCAAGCAAAGGATTGGTTGGAAACTATACCTTCGGATAGTATCACCACATGGAAGATTTTGGCTCAAGCTTTCTTGAATAAGTATTTTCCATCGGCTAAATCTCAAAGGCTAAGAACGGAGATAGGAACTTTCCACCAACTTGAGGATGAACAATTATATAAGGCTTGGGAGAGGTACAAGGATCTATTGAGAAGATGCTCTCAACATGGTTACCCGGATTGGTTGCAAATTCAACTCTTCTACAATGGATTATCAAGCTCAACCAAATTCATTCTAGATGCAACCGCCGGAATTTTCTCAAAGAATGCTCAAGAGGCCTATACTATATTAGAAGACTTAGCCGCTACATCGTAGAATTGGCCATGTGAACAGCCTTCTCCAATTATCCCAAAAGCCACCGGACGATATGAGATAGACGAAGTAAGTTCCTTAAAAGCTCAATTGGCTTCTCTCACTAATGCTTTATCTAAATTGTTTCAAGGAAGCAAAGCCTAAGCAAGTCCATCATCAACAACTTTGCTTACGACCATGGCAAATCAACAAGAGCCAAGTGAGTTAGAAATGACCAATTATGTGGATAAAGGACAATACCGAGGTTAACAACAACTCCCGACTCACTATTATCCCAACTTGAGGAATCATGAGAATTTCTCATATGCCAACAACAAGTATGTGTTGCAAGCACCTCAAGGATTCAATGGTTGACTTTGTCAAAGAGTCAAGATCAAGGACAACCACATTAGAGAATTCAGTACAAGCTATAGCAAAAGACTTAATATGCACTTTTAGTGTTAACCGCAAGTGTACGGGTCAAGTTATAATATAAGACAATGAAGTCCGAATATCGTTCCACTAGAGATCCAATTGTGAAGGTTTAAGTTACTTAGCTATTCTAGAGTTGAATCAATTTTATTTGAGGATTGGAATTAATATTGTTAATTATGGAAAATATAAGCCAAATAAGAAAAGTAATAAAGTGAGAAATACAAGAGTCAAAGAGAGTTCTAGGGCAATGAATCTTTGTTTATTTCATCATGCAATATTATAGATTTCATGGATTTTATTGTAATTCATATGCCTAAGTCTAGAAACTTAATTTCAAGTTATTTTCTCTAAAAAAACAACCCTTTCTCATGCAACTCGATTGATTACTAATCTCTTGAAACCAATACAAATTACATGGCATTAAGAATAGTCTTTAGCAACTTTTATTGTCAACCTAACTACTCTCGTGATAGATTAACATCAATTCATTGTTATAGATCAAGTTACATATACAATCTCTCAATCATACATCTAACCTAATATGTGAAGATGGCCAATCCACAAGAATTAAACACTACAATGAAAAGCATAATCATTCCAACAAAACCATGAAAGTCTACAATATGAACATGAATTCATAAACAAATCATCAAGACCATAAAACTAAAGAGTTTAGCCACTCATAGCTTAAAGCAACATATTTAAACAAAATAAACAAAAAAAGAGTGTAAAGAAAGGGAAACTCTACTGAAAAGAGGCTCTTGATTGAGGTAGCACTGTCACGATCTCCTTGGTACTCACGTCGGAATTCAAATGGCACCACGACTATCTCGAACTCTTTTTCTCTTCCTTGCAACTAACTCACTCTTTGAACTATTCTATGAACTCTCACTCAATTCTCTCCTTCTTGTGACTTTTTTGGTCTGGTATTTTGTGCTCTAAATGGCTATTAGGGCTGTTGGAAACCCCCAAATTTATAGAGTATTCCACCCAAAAAATCTTTCCAAAAATAAGTTTTTTTCATTTATGGTAAACTGGCGCCGCGGTGCTGGTCTACAATGCCGCAGTGCTATTGAATTTTTGCATACGGTGTCGCAGCGCTATTGGAGAACGCCGCGACGCTGCCCCAATGTTTGCCATATAAACTTTTCAAGTGGTTATCACAAGCACCGTTCAAAGCCAAGGTAAAGCAATTCAAAACTTGGAGGTTCAACTTAGTCAAATGGAAACATTTCTCCACACAATGAAAAAAGGTAAATCCCCAAGTTGTTCACAGAAGAACTCCAAGGAGGAATGTAATGCCATAACCCTAACGAGTGGCAAGGAGTTGAACAAGCACATCATGATAGATGATGATGAGCTTCCACAAGAAGAGGATGAAGACATCATAGAGGATGTTCCACAAAAAGAGAGTGCATCTAAGGAAAAGGAGAAATCAAAGTCAAACATAAGGAGTACTTCTAACTCTCAAACATAAGGAGTACTTCTAACTCTACTTCTTTTATCCCTAACAATTTACATTTTCCTCAAAGATTTCAAAAGAAAAAGATTGATGCTCAATTTTCTAAATTCTTAGACTAATTCAAAAAGTTGGAAATTAACCTTCCTTTTGCAAAGGCATTAGAACAAATGCCTAAAGTATGCCAAATTCATGAAGGATGTGTTGTCTAAGAAGAAAAGGTATGGAGATTACGAAACAGTTGCACTAACCAAAGAATTTAGTGCAGCACTACAAAGGAAATTGCCTCCAAAATTAAAAGATCTAGGGAGTTTCTCTATCCTTTGTCATTTAGGCAATAATTCAGTTACTAAAGCACTTTGTGATGTTGGAGCTTCTATTAATTTAATGCCTTTATCCATGTTTAGGAAGCTCAATGGTGGAGAAGTCCAACCAACTACCATATCCTTGCATTTGGCCGATTGATCATTTGTTCATCCCAATAGCATTGTGGAGGACGTCTTGGTCAAGGTAGGCAAGTTTATCGTCCTGGAGAACTTTGGTGATACTAGACATGGAGGAAGATGCTGAATCCTCATAATCTTTGGGAGACCTTTCTTGGCCACCGGAAGGGTCCTCATCGATGTGCAAGATGGAAAGCTCACATTCCGCCTTAACGATGAAGAGGTAACATTCGACATCTATAAAGCCCTTAAGCATCTGGATATGGAAAGGTATGAGCATTGACGGACGGAATTTGTTGCCAATTCCGTGCCAAATAAATTTTCCTAACTTACCCACAGTAGTAATGACAAGTCGGGTCGAACACAGGGAGCCCTCTCAAATTTCACAATTGAAACTTTTCAATTCAAGTAACCAAAGCGGAGTTTTGAGAAACGGTTGATTGCAAGAAACTTAAATTGCATGAAAGTAAAATGCGGAGGTAGAAGAAGTAAAATTAATTGGAGAAAGCTCTAGCTTGGGTTACATGGGATTTCCTTTGTTCAATGTTCTTATCATTGGTTCGTCATTACTAAATTCATTGAAGCTAGCACCTAACCAATTTAATTGGGAAGGCCAGAATTGAATTGTCCTTGTCGAAAAGTTAGATTTGAGGCAAATCGATGAAAAGCATACAAAATTTGACTAAACCTAACCACATTAAAGTTCAAAGGAAAATTAGGCAGAACATTTAACTGGATAGACCTAGATTGAATGTTCTATCGATTTAACCCTAGGTTGATTAAAACAATGCGCATCACCATCTAGATTTGCAAGCGAACCTAACCTATTGCTTCCGATGTTTGACATACAACAAATTGTCACGAATTGTAATACAATCAAAGCAATAATCAAAATAAACACCAATGTTACAAATTGATCGTAATTCTTGAAAAACTCAGGATTAAATCATGCATACACTTGAATCAAGTTCAAACCTCAAAAGAATATCAATTACAAGGAAAATCCCTAATACCCAAGCTAGAAAAACATTACCTTAGCCAATAATCGGTATGGGTTCAAGTTCCTAGGTATGAGAAGAAGAAAAGAGGAGAGAAAAAAGCCAAAAATCAGCTAGTGGCTGATGATTTAACCTAGAAACCACCGCAGCGCCGCGATACTGAAGCTAAATTGACATGCCTGATAATTTTGGAGCGCCGCAGCGCCTACTGCGCTTCGCCAACAAAACTCCTCGGGAAAAAAATGTCGCGGCGTCATGGCATTTCTCAGTTGATGTCGTGGAACTCCTTTTTGGTTTGTTTTAGCTCAGTTTTGTTGTTAACACCCCGTTCTACTTGTTAAGTGCTCAAAACCTACAAAATAACATAACAGACACATTAAATAGCGCAACGATTTCGAGTTAAGTTGAGGAAGATAGCACATTTTAGGTGCTATCAAGCATCATGAGCCAAGCACAAAGGTAACATCGCCTCTCTCTTCTAATAAGAATTCAGTGCATGATGAGCCTCTTTAGAATGGTAAGACTAATGACATGCTTGATGTTAAATTAGAAAATCCTATGAAGCATGTTTCTAGTTGTGATAATGCTCCTAATTCTTTTTGCATGCCTCCAAAACCTATAATGAATTATGAACAAATCATGGAGAAGCATGTTAAAAATGAAGTGGTGAGTCTGGTAAAATTTCATAATGATGACTCCTTAATGATACTTGACTACACTATAAGAGATGATGTCCAACTTGACAACGATTTGTTGACCAACTCACTAAATGTTAATGAATATGTTTGTGAGTGTCAATGTGGACGAAAACTAAAAGTTGTAAGTGATCCAAACCATAGAAGGAAGAAACCACCTTGGGATCCGCCATGACTCGTGAGCCCTATCTAGCTAGAAGACCTTAAACCAAGCGTCTGTTGGAAGGCAACCCAATTTTATTACTTTCTTTACTTTTCTTTTTATCTTCTTTTCAATAAATCTTTGAGTCACTCATATGCTTTATCTTTCAGGATCTTGGTTTATCACACAAAGTACTCCTTACACCAAGCCTGTTTGGTGGCTTCCCGCTTGCTCCCAAGCTTGTTCTTTCCTTGATTAGATGCTCTTATGCATTGAGGACAATGCATGATTATAAGTTTGGGGTGGGAGGTGTCACTTATACTTTTATGTGTGTTCTTATCCTGTTATGCATATTAGTGAAGGTTTTAATGATCATCTGCATGTTAATGAAATTTAGAAAAAAATTTGAAAAGTTTTGGACCTTTTAAAGATAATGGGAATGTTTTTTTGGTTGTGTGCTTCGATGTTGATTGCCATGATGAGATTCGAATTTGCATAATAGATAACTTATTGTGGAAATAGAATAGCATTATCTTGAGTTAAATGCATTTGAGTCCCTCTTAAAATCTCCCATATTCTTGAGCACGTAGCCACTTTAATTTAGAATCTTTAACTGAAAAAAGGATTAAGTTAGGTGTATTTGGTTGTCACTCCGAAAGGCCCCACCGGTTAGAGAGTAAAAATGCATGATAGTTTGTAATCTTAGACAAAGGATAAAGAAAAGAGTATAAATGCCTTCGAGAAAAGAAAAAAGTATGCACAAAAATATATGAGCTTTATTTGCCTATCTTTTTAAATGTTAAACTTGTAATGAATATGCATTGATGAGGGTAAAAAGAGCTGCCTTTGCTGTGATCAATAAGAACACCTGGGAATTGACTAGGTACGAGTCTCAACAATGAATGTGTGAAAGCTAGTGCCTCTAGGTAAAAGAATGCAAGTTTATAGCCCATGAAAAAAAATATGATTGAACGGCACCTTAATGGACATATTACCTACTTGAAATGTGTGGATGTTTGAAGATTGGTGCATGAGCTAAAGTAGTGGGAAAACTAAGAAATCTCTCTTAAGTCCGAATTTGAGTTCCAATATTTTAAATTGAATGAGGCTTGCACACATACACATGGGAGATAGCAAGATTCGGCCTTGAATGACTATAACAATATAGATATGTTTGCATGTTTCTACTTAAGCTTTAAATGCTATTCTTTGAGAAATGAGTTGAGTGCACACTTGTTCATCTAAACTCCCTATTATTTGATTCTATTCTTTGCTCGGGACTAGCAAATCTTTAAGTTTGGGGTGGTGAAAAGCGCTTGAAAAGTGATTTGTATTCTCTCAAATTTAGGGAGTTTATATTAGATTTCACTTCTTTGCTAGTGGTTTTCAAGTCAAAATAAGAGAGATTACAAGAGAAGACAAAAATATCAAAACCGAGCCAAAATACAATAAAAAAAAAGAAAAATCACAAACTTTCCAAAAAAAGGGTAGCGTCGCGGCGCAATTTCCCAAGAGGTTGTCTGCCGCGGCACAGTGGCAATACCACGGCGCTATCCAACAACGCTACGGTGCTATCTTTCCATACTCTACAGTGCAGCGGCACTGTGGACCAGTGTCGCGGCGCCAGTATTCCTTAAATGTAATTTTTGTATTTTTGGAAAGTTTTTTTAGCGGTTTCCAGTAGCCCGAGTGGAATCTAGAGACGAAATCTACAGACAAAAAGAGACACAAAAGGAGAGAATTGAGTGAGAGTTCATTAGAGAGTTCAAAGAGTGAGTTAGCTGCAAGGAAGAGGAAAAGAGTTCAAGAGAGTCGCGGTGCCATTCGAGTTCCGACGTGAGAGCCAAGAAGATTGTGACGGTCTGCTTCAATCAAGAGCCTCTTTTTAGTAGAGTTTCCATTTCTTTACACTCTTTCTTTGTTTATATTGTTTGAATATGTTGTTTCAAGCTATGAGTGGCTAAACTCTTTAGTTTTGGGGTTTTGATGAATTGTTTATGAATTCATGTTGATATTGTAGAATATTCATGGTTTTGTTGTATGATTATGCTTTTCATTGTTATTGTGTTTAATTCTTTTGGATTAGTCATCTTCACATGTTAGGTTAGATGTATGGTTGAGAGATTGTATGTCTAACTAGATCCATAACAATGAATTATTGTTAATCTATCATGAGAATAGCTAGGTTAACAATGAAAGTTGCTAAAGACTAATCTTAATGCCATGTAATTTGTATTGGTTTCAAGAGATTAGTAATCAATTGAGTTGCATGAGAAAAAGTTGTTTTTAAGAGAAAATAACTTGGAATTAAGTTTCTAGACTTAGGCATATGAATTACAATAAAATCAATGTACCCTAGAATATTGCATGATGAAATAAACAATGATTCATTACCCTGGAAATCTCTTTGACTCTTATGTTTCTTACTTTATTGCTTTCTATATGTAGTTTATATTTTCTAAACTTCACAACTTTAATTCCAATCCTCAAATAAAGTTGATTCGATTCTACAATAGCTAAGTAACTTTAACCTTCACAATTGGATCCTTAGTGGAACAATATTCGAACTTCACCGTCGTATATTATAATTTGACCCGTATACTTGCGGTTAACACTTAAAGTGCGCATCAATTTTATGTAAACTTAAACCTGTATGTGGTTGACATACAAGGTTGGATCATGTTTAAGTAATAACTAAAAAGGTCTGTAGTATAGGAATAAGGTTAGGTGCCTTATTCTGGTAACATTACAGATATGGCATACTTTGTAATTGTTACAAGGAGTTGTAAAGTGTTACAAATGATTTGATCCTAATCGTTCATGTGAAGACATGTGAATCTAGGTATCCTATGCAAAAAGTTTGTATAAGACCAGACCTCGAAATTTTTAATTTCTCTTTGTAACGTCGTTAATTGTAGAAATTAGCATTTCATAGGATGACTATAGGTAACTCGACCTGAATGCTGAGTGAGTTATGAACTCCTGTTAACAAGCCTACCATTTCGAGGATTTGTCTGATTAGGGGGTTGGAAAATATCTTCAGAAGATGGAATTCACTCATTCCCGTGCTTAGAGTAAGTAGATAAATTACTCCTTTAAAAGCTAATTTCAAGTCTTGAACAATGAGGCATTACCCTCTCATTAGCCCGAGAGGGGTTAGTTTATAGTTGGACTATAAACAATTTGTTCATTAGATGGATCAGTGGTACTTAAAAAGTTAGAAATAACTGCAGGGGTAGAACGGTAATTTGACCCAGTTGTAGTTATGAGTAATTTGTGAAGGGTCAATTTACTGTTAATTAGTAAATTCCGTGGACATAAAAATATATCTATAGTGCGAAGTGTGCAACTGTAAGTCTTTAGTGGAGTGACCTACAGTTAATGAATATTAATTAATCTTATTAAAGAGTTTAATTGATTAATCTCATATCATTGGAGCTTCTAACTATATTAATTATATGAATGAATTCATATTAAAACTATATGTTATGTGAGAGAAGATTATTTGAATATGATTCAAATTTAAATTAAATACGAGATATTTAATTAATTGTTAATTAATTAATTTTTATTTAATTATATTTATTAATCATGATTTAATATAATATAATTAAATTTATTATTATTATTATTATTATTATTATTATTATTATTATTATTATGCGAAAGAAGGGAGAGGGAGTTAGACACTATAGTTTTGAGAACACTAAAAAGTTCTATGATTTTTTCTTTCCATCTCCAATTATCTTTTCAGCTTAAAAAGTAATTCCCTTGCCAAAATTTTAGAGAACCCACACCTCCTCTATTTGATTCGTCCTTGACAATAGTGAGGTAGCCATTGTGGTAGTGTTCCATGAGAAGTAGAGTTGTTGTTTTTTTTTCTGTTGGAGAAGTCACCAATTCGTGATTTGGAAAAGAAGATTCCCATGTCGAAGAAGGTCTTCAAAGGTAGGAAATCTCTATCACTTTCTTCTTAAAAAGCATGCAAACTAGTTGTTGTTTATCTTGTATTTTGTTCTTTGTAATTTTGGTTTTCTAAAACAAGTTTAATGACACAAGACGATCATTCGCTTCCGTTGGAAATTCGATTCCTTTATTTTCAAATTATGGTATTGTATGTTTTAGTATATATTATTTATCATGTTTAATTTTATGGTAAAAGGAAGCTAAAAATCTGTCAAAAGATATACCTGCAATCTCAATGACACCACTTTAGAGTACTTTAGTAGCTTTATGTTGTTTACTGCAAGAATTAGGGCATATCGGGTCATCAATCCAAATTTCTGTACTCGTTGAAGTGTTCGGGATACAACAAAAATGTTGCATATTACTTGATGTGTTGCGGGATTTATGTTATATGCATCAAATATCAACTTCTTGTCTCGATGCATACATGATGTAAGTGCCATTTTGAACATAATACTTTCAAGTAATTACAGTTTGGCTTCAACGAGTCATTCAATGTTATTATTGCACTATTAGGTACTTATACAAGCTTGTTGATGAGTGCAATACTTTGAGTATGTACAAATTTTTGGATGTTGGATCTACCACTATCTACTTACAAAGAATCACATACACAATTGTTGAATGCTAGATTACTTGGAACAGATCGACATCAATGATAGGTGGCTAGAGGAAAATATCTCTCACTGAGAAGAGGCGTCATGAACCTCCCTCTAGCTATCAAATGAAATTTATAACTCCGACCGTACTATTATTACCACAAAACGTAGAAATAATGGTAAGCACTGGTCAATCCAAAGGGAGCTTGTGACTTGTCTCAATCAATTTTTGAATCCTTTTAGGTTTGGGGGGAGGAGGGGGGGATTTTGGTGATCATGCGAAATTTAAAAGCTCGAAAGTAAAATTAAGTAAGAAATTAATGCAAGTGAGCTAAGAGAAATCAAACGAATAGTAAAATGAAAAAAAAAAAAAAAAAAACTTGGCGATAGGAATGAATTTGGCTTAATCTCTATCATTGAATACTAAACATTTGCACAAATTATCAAAGAATGCACAATTAAATGGCATCAAATGTCACTAGATGTTCCTAATCATCAAATTAAGCAAGCAAAATTTGAACAAAACTTGATTCAATTATCTAGAACGCTTGAGCTTTCAATAACAAACCAAATTTGCATTAAGAAAAATGGAGTTTAATGGTGACGATTGAAAGGTCAAAAAGCCTATGCTAACATTCGATTATAGATTGGATTCAATTAACTCATAAAAAAATTCAATTGATGAAAAAGTCCTCAACTAAAGCCTTTACTAATTAATCATGCAACTTAACTCGTAATTATGCTCAGCGCCATACGAATTTTGCAATTAAAGAAGAAATTATCAAGAGTTGCCAATTCAATCTAATAACCTCAATAAAGATTAAAATCAGAGCCCAATCAATTCAAAGTAATCAATATAATACAATATGAAACAAATCCTCAAGAAATTCAAGCCTAAAATCCTATCCCCAAGTACACTTACCTTAGCCGATCATCCTTATTAAGCAAAGTCTACAAGTCTTGGAGCAATTAGAGATGGACATGAAGAAGAAAAAGGGAAAAGAAGTTGAAGAATGGCAACAAAAATGGTCTAAAATAGTGGCTAGAGGTCGGGTGCCCGCTTAAAATAACCTAAAAATAACGAAGATTAAATAGAAAATGTTGGAGCTTTGGTGCGCTATTCAGCACTGCCGCTACGCTCGGCAAAGAAGTCGAGCGCCAATCTCGAGTATAGCGCAATGCTCAGCATTGCGCTATGAGGTGCGTATGCATTCCATTTTCCATCAAACATTGAAGCATCGCAACACTTCAACCGATTTAGCTCTCGGGTCTTCAGCGTAAAGCTCAGCGTAGTTGCGCTCCCCAAGGGCATTTTGGTTATTTTGACCCCCTCATTTGCTCTATGCTTCCGGATTTTCGTTTTGACCTGTTTTTGCACCAAATTGACCCCAATGGTTCATCTCACTACCTTAACTCTCATAGCCAGCAAATTCAGGAAATAAAACGATAAAATTATAAAACAGCCCGAATAAAGCCGAGAGAGATAGCACTTTTTAAGATGTATCAAATTACCCCCAAATTGATTCTTGATCGTCCCTAAGCAAGGTAGAAATTCACACAATCATGCAATGACATACTCGCTAGATTACACAACTCGTGACTCAGGGTAGGTTTGCAATTACTTAGAAATCCGAGTATAGACAATCAATTTGAGAAACAATTTAAAAACTCTTTTCAAGCTAAATCATGTATAAGTGAATACAAAGCATCATCATTTTGACTCTAAGCATATTTGAAAAGGTTTTATCAAGCTCCCAGTTTGTTTTTCCCCTACTCTGACTCGATCATTGGTCTTTAAGCTGCTCACATTAAAAAAAGATGTAATACGTCGATAGGGTGCCTAACACACGCATAACTTAAAAGAAAAGGGCATTGCTTTTACCTAGAGGCACTAGCTTTCACACACCCAGTAAAAGGACTCGTATCCACTCTTTTCTCACGAGCGTCCTAATTGATCATAACAGGAGTAGCTCTTTTTCTCCTCTACCCATGCACTTACACACACATTTTTTTCCCTTTTTTTATACCTCCTTTTTTTGGCTTTTCCTTCCCCACCCCCCCCCCCCCCCCCCCTCCCTTACCACCACTTTTTTTCCCCTTTTTTTTCCCCCCCTTTTTTTGGCTTTTCCTTCCCCCCCCCCCCCCCCCCCTCCCTTACCACCACTTTTTTTCCCCTTTTTTTTCCCCCCCTTTTTTTGGCTTTTCCTTTCCCCCCCTCCTCTCTTCCCCCCCCCCCCCCCCCCCTCCCTTACCACCACTTTTTTTCCCCTTTTTTTTCCCCCCCTTTTTTTGGCTTTTCCTTTCCCCCCCTCCTCTCTTCCCCCCCCCCCCCCCCCCCTCCCTTACCACCACTTTTTTTCCCCTTTTTTTTCCCCCCCTTTTTTTGGCTTTTCCTTTCCCCCCCTCCTCTCTTCCCCCCCCCCCCCCCCCCCCCCCCCCCCCCTTTTTTATTTTCTAACACATAGGCTTATTACTCTTTTTACTCTCCTAGTTTAGCATTACACTCATTTGGGGAAAGCTACTCTCTAACCAAAAATGAGTCTTTCGAGGTGACAACAAACATCCAAGCATGATAACCTATTTCTAAGCATCTAAGATTCCAAATGATTCGACAAAGCATTTAAGTATGCATGAGATTCCAAGAAACAGTTTTTAAAATGGGCTCAAAATCATGAATGCCTCTTCAATCCTTAAGGTCATGCAAACATAAACAAGAGAGATGTATCATCAACATTCATTGAAATGAGCAAGGCAACAACAAGCAAAATATTATGCAAAACATTCAATTCGTGCAAAACCCGAGCTCAGATGCTCAAGGGTTCACCAGACAGACCAAGCATAAAACCAATTCGTAGATCACAAACAAATAATATCCTTAGCCCAAATAATCAAAGAAAAGCGTAAGCATGCAACCCAAACCACCCCCAACTTTGAAATCATGCATTGCCCCCAATGTATCAATAAAGAACAATAATGCACAGGAACAAAGAAAAAGGGAGGGAAAAGATAGGACTTCCCTGATTTTGGACACGTGCAGGGTTGAGCAAGCTTCATGCACCAATGCAAGAAATTCATTGCCATCATAGAAAATCATCATCAAAATCCTCAACTAACTAAAACCCAACAAAACAAACTAAAGCAAAATAAAGGAAAGTATTTAAAGTTGACATTGTTGGGATTTGTGCCCTAAAGTCTCATGATTGATTATTTAATTAATTTAATTATTAATTATGCAATATTAGTTTATCCATTAATGGAAAAATCCAAGGTTATTGCCTAAAGTCTTGAAAAGAGAGGACTTCAAGAAATAACCTAAAGGTCTATAGTATATGGATAAGGTTGAGTGCCTTATCTTGGTGACACTATAGGTATAGACCACTTTGTAATAGTTACAAATGGTTTGATTCAAACCATTCATGTAGAGACATGTGAGTGGAGGAATCCTATACAAAGAGTTTGTATAAGACCAGACTACGAGATATTTAATCTCTTTTTGTAAATCTGTTAATTGATGAGATTACTATTTCATAGGATGATCATGTGCGACTCGATCTTAATTCTAAGTGACTTATGAACTCCTGTCTATGAAGTCGGTCCTTTGATCTGCATGGGTGAGAGTGACCCGAGTTGCTGACTCAATAAGCCTACCATTTTTGGGGATTTGACTAAATAGGGAGTTGGAACATACCTTCACAAGATGGAATTCACTCCTTCCCAAATAGGATAAGTAGATGAGTAGTTCCCTTAAGTGCTGATTTCGGGTCTTGAACAAGGGGCCCACCTTCTCACTGGCCCGAGAGGGACTTAGCTTTGGTTGGACCATAAACAAATGATTCATTAGAGAAATTAATGGTACTTAAGAAAAAATGGTAATTACAGGGGTAAAATGGACATTTGACCCAACTGTAATTACGAACAACTCATGAAGGATCGACTTGCTTAAATTGATTATATACAGGACACAACTTGTCCTACAATGCATAAGAGTTCAATTATGGGCCTATAGTGGTTTGTCCTGTAATTAATGAATGAAGATAAATTTAATGAAAGAGCTTATTTAATTAATCTTGGATCATTGGAGCTTATAATCTGTAGGTCCATAAGGTCCCCTTGCTAACTCACCACGGACCAACAAGGATCAACTATGTTGAAAGAAAAGTTTGAAATATTCAAATTTATAAGGAAAAATATTAATTGTATTGGATACAATTAATTACATAATTTATTGTAAAGTTTATTTGAATAAGATTCGAATTATAACTTTATAATATCAAGAATTAATTTATTTAAATATGATTCAAATAATTAATTATTTATTTAGATGAAATCCATATAAATAAATAGATGGAGAATTAACTAATTAATTCGAATTGGATTCAAATAATTAATTATTTAATTTGAATGGGATCCAAATTAAAGATTCTGCAAAATATATATATATATATATATTTAAATGCATTTTAAATATTTTAAACTATTTAATATTAAATACTATTTAGATAGATATTTATTAATAATAGATATTATTAAATATTTAATTTAAAATCTCTACAGAGGGGTTATCCTAATAGGTTTAGGAGTAATCCACAGAGTTCTATAAATAGGGTCCTTGGGAGCCCTCATAAAAAACACTTTCTACAAGAATAATCTCTACGATTACTCTAAAATTCTTCCTCTAAAAATTCTCCCAATTTTCTTAGAAAAGTTTTAAGAAAATTCTTCTTCCCATTCTTCCAAGTAGCTGCTCTCACAAACCGGATCCTTGCCAGAGTCATAGCAAAGAAGATCTCTTGGAAAATGAATACTACAAGGAGAAGACTATCGGTTCGAGGAGAAGATTTTGCTGAAATTATGAATCGGCAAATGTATGTTGCTTAACCTTTTCTTAATTTTTTTTTTTAATTCTTTCAAGAAATCAAAGAACGCGACCACGCACTTCCATCGGGATTCAATTCCCTTTAGACGCCTGGCTGCCTCAAGGAAGCGCAAATTTTTAAGCTTGGTTGCTCGATTGTATTTTGTTTGATCATCCTAGCTCAGAGTTGATCGACTCTTCCCTTCCATCCATCTCTATAGCACTTGCTTCGCTATTATCCTGCAAAGGTAGTTCCTCATAGTAATCAAAAGGATTAATGGAAGCATTTTCAACCAAGACAAAGAATTTTTTAACAATCCCTTCAAACTCTACATATAGGGACCCCTCTCCTACATCAATCTTAGCTAAAGCAGTTCTTAGGAAAGGTCAACCCAATATAACAAAGTTCCAAGGGGAATGAGCATTGTGATCATAATTCAGACATAAGAATCAATGGGGAAGATTAAGTCGTCAACATTCACAGACACATTTTTCACAACTCTTAATGGCTTAGTTAAACTACAGTCAGCCAGCTAAACCACCACATTAGTACTACATAGATCTATCAGTCGAAGCTCATGAAATAGAGACGTAGGCATGATACTTATAGCTACTCCTAAATTAATCAAAGCATGTTGTAACTTCTTCTTACCTATTTTACAAGGTAGGCAGAATATACTTGGATCTTCATGTTTCACCAGCAGGTTACCTGGGCTGACCGTGGTTGCCTGAACAACGAGCATTTCTTCCTCTTCCTTGACCCACTTCATCAAACTCATTTTACGAGAGCTAGCAGTCACCATTCCAAGAGTTTTAACTTGCTTACCTTTTTCTTTCGTTCCTTTCAGGACTAAGAAATCTTTCTGGAAAAGGAGCAATAGGAATGTAAGCATTCAAATCGTACTGATTTAAGGGATCAGTACTAACCTATTGAGGGCTCTCGGTCAGTTAGGGTCTACGTCCTTTTTCATCAAAACCAATCAACTCATTGAATTTTTTTTTAGCAATAAAATTCACAGATTCAGAGGTAAGGAGATCAAATGAACTCATAGTGGCTACAACACGTACATTCATCACATGGTGCTTGGGTTGGGTTGACAATTTTCCAAAGGCTTTGATTTCCAATCTACTCATTACAGTTGTCAATTGGGTGATTTGAGTACCCAGGTTGCTAAACTCGATCCTTGTTTCCTGTTGGAGGGACTTTGTCTCTTGAGAGAGTTGGATTGAATCTTTTTTAAATTGATGAATATCCTGTTGAAATTCTAAAGAGTGATCAGTAAGAGATTTTACTATGTCTTCAAGAGACATACCTAAAGCTGACGAGCATGGTTGAGCTTGAGCTCTATTATCTTCATGCCCTTGTTTCCCCATTTGAAACTTGGATGGTCCTGCCATCCAAGATTATATGTATTGTTGTGGGACCGTACATCCTTTGGAAACCACCTACAGCGTTAATCAGGGATCACACCATTCTTCACTTGAGGGCACACGTCTAATGTATGTCCAACAGCTGAACATACTCCACAAAACTTTGCTTGATGCACGTTTCCACCCAGGGTCATCTTGTCACACCCCCTCCCAGATTCCCTTCCTAACCTAGAAGTAGGTGCGACCTACACAAAGTCGTCATCATATATCTTGAAACATAAATCAATGCCAGATCAATTATACAAAGCTTTATGCTAGTGAAACATCATAAGTTAGACATAATTTCTAAATTCAGATTTCTCAACTCATAATTTATCATAACAGGTATTTGTTCAGCACACAGTACAAAACCCACTCTCGTTATACCACAAGGATCATATATGACAAAACATGTACATAAACTGAGTATTTACAACTATCCTAGATAACTAATGCAAAGTAATCCCAGACGAGGATCTTCTGCAGGCTAGGCATCCAGGACACGCTCGCTACCTGAAACGAACAACAATAAACAAGAAAGTGTAAGCCTAAAGCCCAGTAAGTGACTAAGTTATCCAATTACAATTAAATCTTTGAGTTAATACTGATCATAATAACTACTATATATTTTATTAGTACAGATTCCTAGGTCACTCATGTCGTTTAACAATATAACATAAATATCTTTCCAAGAGGTAGCGGAGCAAAGCTCAACTCAATTAACCTCATAATTCAATTCCTATTATCCTTATATTCACACGCCTTTACATTTCATCCCTCGGCGTTTCAGCTCTCAAGTGCTTTCTCATATTGTCCCTCAGCACTGAGTTTCATATCAATCCACTGCTCAAGTGCCTTCACTCGTGGTCCCTCAGCACCAAGCCATCATGTACTAGTTTTTCCCTATGCCTTCTAACAAGGTCCCTTGGCATTGGAATCCATCTCAATCAATTTCTCAAGTGCCTTCACCCATGGTCCCTCAGCACTGTGTATCATATATCATATCCCCACAGGCCTTCATACATGGTCCTTCCGTCGTGGGTTGCATTTAAATAACACGCATACAGGAGTTCATATGACGTACTCGTTTTCACTTGCACAATGTTAGAAATAATCCTTGGATGAAATAGAAAGTTACTCACAATTTGTCTTAAATCTCGAGCGGATTATATGCCTTTCCGAGCTTTTCTTGGCCTATAAAAACACATTTCTCACATTAGGCTTTCTTTGAACTCCCTTTCCATAATCATTAGGTATGCATATACATATACCATTCTCACTCCATCACTGAGACTCTCTTTTTTCAAAATATTCATAACTAGCGATACTCTATGTCACTAGTGAGACTACCAGCGAAATCACACTGGGTACTGCATTAGCAAAACTGGAGTGAACTAGACTAGCAAGATTACCTTAAGGAGCGATACCCAGCAAGACTTCAGCGAGAGTTGTGAGATGCAAAGCTCTTTGCGTTATCAGTGACACTCATTCCGCTACTCACTCTCCAGTTCCTTAGCGATACCACTGTCTTAACGACACCTGATACCACTGTTTCCCTCCTTCCCTTCTAACTCTTTCTTTATCCTGCTAAAAACACATATTTCAGCCAAAATCAGAACTTTCCTTCTTCTACAATCTTGTAAAGTAGTGAGTTTCCTAACTTACCTCAAAATTTCAAACCATAACTCGTCTTCGTTTCAGAACTATTCCCAAATGACTTCGACTGCCTTGAACTGTCTAGCAATTCAATTTCGATTACTTCCTCCTAGAAATTAACACATTTTTGCTCGGATTTAGCTTAAACATCCTTCATGGAAGTTGCTAAGAATTAAATCAACTTACTAACCTCAAAATTTCAGTCCTAGCTTCAGCTTTCTCAGCTCACTCTCCTTCAAATACCGATTGGTGTCCAGATTTATCAGCAACAATCAAGCTTCTGGTTCCAGCTTCAAAGTCACCATGAAAATTATCTGGTTTCTACTTGAATTCGATATAAACACCTTCTTCCACCTCTCCTTGTTGTTCTTCTATGAAATGGAGTCAATCTGAGTTCAAAAATATGTCCAAAAGGATTTAATTATTCGATGCACTCACTTATATGTCAATATAAATCACCGACTTAACAACTTTACCATCATCTTCCTTCTTGAATTAGCCAACGCAACCTTCCGCGCATGGCTTCGACAACGCATAGCCTCAACTTACCATGCCACTGATTGCCCAACGCCAAATAGCCGACTACCGCATGACCCTCTCGGCCCCTTTTCTATGCACCGACGCATACCAACCTTCAACGCATAGGTCATCTCAACACATAGCAATGCCAACTTCTAGCACATAGTAGCCTTCAACGCATACTTCCATTAAGGCCTATTGCATCCTCCTTCCTTCACATCTACTTCCATGCCGAGCTGCCTTCTTCAACGCATGCCTACCAGCGGCAACTCTTGTCAAGCTTTAGACATACCTTCAACGCATAATCACCCATCACATGGCCAACACTTAGCCATTTTTTGCTCTCACACAACTCGGCCAATTTTCTTTACTCAATACCTGTCCCATAGTTTTTTTTTACTTACCTTCTCCCAGTGACAAATACGGGGCTTACGCATCTATTTCACAAGAGAAGTCAAGTAAGATATCTGAGATTTAAGTTCACTTACCTCTTGAGAGTTCGATGAAATAACAGTGAGCTTACTTACCTCTTTTTTTTTTTTTTTGTTTTTTTTTGTTTTTTTTTTTAAATATAATTTTTTTTTTGTAGACTTTGTTTTTTTTTTTAAATATAATTTTTTTTTTGTAGACTTTGTTTTTTTTTTTAAATATAATTTTTTTTTTGTAGACTTTGTTTTTTTTTTTAAATATAATTTTTTTTTTGTAGACTTTGTTTTTTTTTTTAAATATAATTTTTTTTTTGTAGACTTTGTTTTTTTTTTTAAATATAATTTTTTTTTTGTAGACTTTGTTTTTTTTTTTAAATATAATTTTTTTTTTGTAGACTTTGTTTTTTTTTTTAAATATAATTTTTTTTTTGTAGACTTTGTTTTTTTTTTTAAATTTTATCAATTTTATATATAATTATTTTTTTTACTTTTTTTTCCCTTTTTTTTTTTTTTAGTGATCACCCAGGGTAAGTTAGCTTGAATCCTTTTAGGTTTGGGGGGGTTTTGGTGATCATGCGAAATTTAAAAGTGCGAAAGTAAAATTAAGTAAGAAATTGATGTGAGTGAGCTAAGAGAAATGAATAGTAGACGAATCAAATGAAATGAAAACTCAGGGATAGGAATGGATTTGGCGTAATCTCTATCATTGAATACTAAACATCTAGACAAATTGTCAATGAATGCACAATTAAATGACATCAAATGTCACTAGATGTTCCTACTCATCAAATTAAGCGGGCAAACTTTTAACTAAACTTGATTCAGTTATCTAGAACGATAGCACTTTCAATAACGAGCCAAATTTTCATAAAGAAAAGCGGAGTTTAAATGTGACGAATGAAAGGTCGGAAAGTCTAAGCTAATATCCAATTATAGATTGGATTCAATTAACTCAAAAAAAAAAAAAAAAAAAAACTCAATTCATGGAAAATCTTCAATTAAAGCCTCTACTAATTAATCATGCAACCTAACTCGTAATTATGCTCAACGCCATAAAAATTTTGCAATTAAAGAGGAAATTATCAAGAGTTGTCAATTCAATCTAATAACCTCAATAAAGATTAAAATCATAACCCAATCAATTCAAAGTAATCAATTTAATACAATTTGAAACAAATTCTCAAGAAATTCAAGCCTAAAATCCTATCTCCAAGTATACTTACCTTAGCCGATCATCCTCATTAAGCAAAGTCTACAAGTCTTGGAGCAATTAGAAATGGAAATGAAGAAGAAAAAGGGAAGAGAAGATGAAGAATGACAACACAAATGGTCTAAAATGGTGGCTGGAGGTTAGGTGCCCGCTTAAAATAACTTAAAAAGAACGAAGATTAAATAGAAAATGTCGGAGCGTCGATGGGCTTTTCAGCAGCATCGCTACGCTCGAAAAAGAAGTTGAGCGTCGGTCTAGAGCGTAGCAACGCTTAGTGTTGCGCTACGAATCGCGCGCATTCCATTTTTCATCAAACTTCGGAGTGTCGCAACACTTCAACCGATTTAGCTCTTGGGTCTTCAACGTAATGCTCAGCGCAACTACACTCTCCATGGGCATTTTGGTCATTTCGAAACCCTCACTTGGTTTAAGCTTCCAAAGTTTCGTTTTGACGCGTTTGCACTAAATTAACGCTAATGGTTCGTCTCACTACCTTAACGCTCATAGCCTGCAAATTCAAAAAATAAAACGATAAAATGACAAAACAAGCCCGAATAAAGTCAGGAGAGATAGCTCTTTTTAGGAGCTATCAATCAACTTCTACTGTTTCCTTACAATTCAACTTATGTTTTGTAGAAATTGAGTATTGAATTTGTTTACTGGCATTAATCTAACATGTTTTATGTTTTTGTTTTCATATAACAACCACCGGGGTCTGGTAGTAATTGATTATACAAAGGTTGTTGTATTTTGGATCGATCCTTTGAAAAATTGTATCCATGAGGATATCATGGAAGTAGTTGAAATGTATGTGAAACTTGCTTTACCATACATGCGCATGATGACTAACTATTTTATGCGGATAGACAAACTATTTTACTTTTCATGTATGCATTCGTAGGTCCTTCAACATCATAAAAAAGAAAAAGCCAACTTGGAAGGCCGTCAAGGTACGGAGTTTTAAAATAGTTCATATCTACCTTATTTACCATATCTATGTTTTTATATGTCGTATACACAGTGTCCTAAACAATTAAGAATGGTGGAATGCAGTTATTCTATCATGCAGTTTATGCGTGATATAATATTATCCAAGAGCATTTCAATTCTAGATATAGTATGTATATAACTTCAAACAATTTCAAGTAAGTTTTTTAGTTACGTATGTTAAGATCCATTTTCTTGTTTATAGATGAAAGGTTCACCCTCTACTTATACACAAGATGACATGGAACTATGTGCGATCAGAATGGGCTGAATTTGTAGGATTGTACGTATATTTTGCATAATATGTGGTACTTTGGTGTTTTGTTTCTTTTGGGCTGTATTTTTTTAGAGAAGGATGACACATGTATACATATCAATTGACATAGTTGGGAGCATTAAGAACAACATAATGGTGAGTTATTAAGTGTTGTATGGCATGTTAACGTTATACTTGGATTGCTATATTATATGCTAATTTGAGTATTTACATTTTATCGTAGGAAGACGTAATGTGATTAATGCTTAAGAAAAAGTATATATAGGTTGAAGGAATATTTTTTTGTGATTAAAGCAACTTATTGGTGGCCAATAGGTAAGTGTTATATGACATTGCACTTAGATTCATATATATTCTAAACTAGTTTGACACACACAAATTTTATTGATGGGTTTCTCGTATATTTTGGATTGAATTGACAATCTTTCCTAAGGATTATTGCAATATATGATATTAGAAGATTTTAATATTGTTTGATGCTCGTTTACATGGATGCATTATGGTTATATGTTATGACATCATTGCTCTGTAAGTAAAGAATTTGCCAAATTTGATTATGCATGTTCTAATGTTGTGGATGTAGGTTACAACATCAATATTTTCAAGAAGATCGATATCGATGAACTAGAAAAATCTTTGACATTGAAAAGGTAAAACCTTATATTGTAATCATTGTCAATATATTAATGAGTTGGGTTGAAGTCCAATATGATTTTTGTTTCCTTACCAAGTTCTGCAAGAATCCATTGGAGGAATGAAGTCATAAAACAATAGTTATGTTTACAGTTTTTGTTTTTTTTTTTTTTTTTTTTTTTTTGGGTTTGTGGGAAAAATTTTTTTTAATTTTTTTTTTTTGGTGTTTTTTTTAAAAATTTTTTTTAAATTTTTTTTTTTTTTTTTTTTTTTTTGGGTTTGTGGGAAAAATTTTTTTTAATTTTTTTTTTTTGGTGTTTTTTTTAAAAATTTTTTTTAAATTTTTTTTTTTTTTTTTTTTTTTTTGGTAGGGCTAGTGGCAAAAATTTGATTGAAATGTGCTCATGTGTGGTTTATTGTAAAACTTATATATCAATAGTTATTAGTTGATCTGTTTGTATTATCAACCTTATAATTAATTTATATATGTGAAACTATTGTATATTGGGAAGTTGTTGCTATGTATAAGTATGATTAACTCATTATAAAGAATATATGTGTAATAACAGGATTCAATGAAAGAACAAGAAGAAAAAATGTATTTCATTGACAGTATAAAAGTGTCAACAAATGTAATGGTTCAGATATTATTGAGTAAAAATGGCATAGTTTTGATATTATTGACAATAGAAAAATGTCGTTATATTTTTTTCTGACATTTAATAATTGTCGTCAATATCCATAGCAATACAGAAAATATCAAATCTTTAGTCGTGGTTCAGATATTATTGACAATAGAAAAATGACATTATATATATATATTTTTTATGACATTTAATAATTGTCATCAGTATCCATAACAATATAGAAAATACGAAATCTTAAGCCAATTGGTGACAAAGATAAAAAGTCATAATATGCTTAAAAATGACAAATAATGATTGTTAGTAATTATTCATTGTTGACAATTAATTATTGTCATAAGAAGACCAATTATGACATTTTTCAACAAATGTCATTAAAGTTTCTACCTTCACGGGCGATACAATGACTGAAAATAACTCTCATAAATTTTAAATCCAACAGTTTTTAAATGTCATTAAATCCTAGTTTTCTTCTAGTGTTTTGATATCGTTTGTTTTATTCATAGAAATCAAAATTAGAGGAAGGTGTGTGGTTTAGAAAAATTATTGTGTTTTAGGTAACCTATAAGTTAGGTTTAATTTATGAGTGTTTATATGTAAGAAGTGTAAAAGATTTGAATTGTTTTTATTCACGAAGGTTAGATTGTGGGTTGTGGGGTGAGTGTGAGTTTATTATTTTGTTAAGTTTTAGGTAATTGTCATGTTTCTTGAGTGTTTATAAAGTTTGAATAAGTTCAAGTTTTTTATGAGATGTGTTGAAATTAAGGACTAGTTGAAAGTTTTGTTTTTAGATCAGTTTTGAATGTTGGTTGAGAGTTTTTCACAAGTTCAAGCTTAACTGTTGATAAGTTTGATAATAATGTACTAATTCCCTCAACTTAATTAAATTTTAGGTAATTTTGATGTTTTAAAAATGTCTTTGGAGTCGGAAAATTATGTCAACACAATACGACGCGATATATATTTTTTGGACTACTAATATCAAGTTACTATGTAAACATTGTTTTTTAGTATGCCTTTGACTCTTAGGTAAACAAAGAATATTATCAACCATTTTGGCTAATTTGAATGTATGTCAAAATTTTTGTTTATTACTCAATTATTATTTTTGTGTCAAAATTTTAGGCTACAAGGACTATAACGAAGAAAAAGTAATTAATTTTTTTTATAAAAAAAAAAAGAAAAAACTAATATATAGATCTTTCGAGGGTCCACAAGCCATTGGCAAATGGGCTTTCTCCCAACGGATCACAATGAAAACCAGGAGGCCATTTTCGTAGGAAAACTCCCAACGGTCTAGAAACTGTTGAGAGATACGATTTATCGGTCCTACAGTCAGGAAATCACCATAAAATACAAAGTCCTTTTTCGTATAGAGATCTCTTGATGGTACTGTCTCCCGACAATACCTATTTTCATAGGAAATCTTCCAACGGTATACTTCACCCAAAGTTCTAAAACTCTTAATCTTAATTTTTGTAAATAAGTGAATTTTAGTAAAGTTATTCAAGTGAATTAATTATTTATTAACTCCAAATCCAATTAAACTACGAACCCTTGGCTACTACTGGACTTTATGTGGAGACATAAACAGGAACTCTTGGCTACTATCATGAGTACCTGGGACTTTATGTGGAGACATAAACAGGATCAAGTTCGAGTAAGTAGTCTCAATAGGCTATAGTACATGAACCATGGTACCTCTTTCTAGAGACACTATTGAATACAGCCCGCTTCATGATTGTTACAAATGTTGTAAGGTGTCATAAATGAAGTGATCCTAATTTGTTCATGTGGAGACATGTGAGCGGAGTATTCTACATAATGAGATTATGTAAGACTAACCCTGAAATAATCACTGTTACGTATTAACACTGTTACGTATTAACACTTTTTACGATTAACACTGATTAATTTCACGAACCTAGATAACTTGATCTGAATCTTGAGCTATCTATGAACTCCTGTTTATTTAGAATTATCCCTTGATTTGCATAGGTGAGAGTAAACTCAATAGCGCTGCTCAACATTCCTCCCATTTCAGGGATAAGACCGGGTAGATAGTTGGAGACATAAAATTTACAAGACGGAATTCACTCCTACCCAACTTAGGGATAGTAGAGAGGTTGTTCTCTTAAGTGTTGTTCCTAGGACTTGAACAAGGGGCCCATCCTCTCATTGGCCCGAGAGAGAATGGATTTAGTGATTATATCCTAAATCAATTGTTCATTAGAGGGACAATGGTACTTAAGGAGAAAAGATGTAACTTAGAGGTAAATCAGTATTTGACCTAGCTAAAGTTATGAACAACCTGTGAAGGATTGACTTATCGATGACAGTTATATCAAATGGACACAAATATATCTACAGTGAGGAGAGTGCAGTTACGGGCTTTAGTGGAGTGTCCCCTTAGTTAATGAATGTTGGTTAACTAGGTTAAAGAGTTTGGCCGGTTAATCTCGGATCGTCGGAGCTCATGATTTATAGGTCCATTAGGTCCCTTTACGAGCTCATAAATGGACTAAAATCTTAGATAATGTGGTGAATAAGTTTGAACAGTTCAAATCTTGGCTTAAGGAATGAAAGTCTTTAATTACGAATTAAACGTACAAATAGAGTTAATTATAATATTTAGATATGATTTAAATATTAATCATATGAATAGGGATTCGTATCGGTGTTAAGAAAAAATCGGGACAAGTGGGAAAAATAATAGTATTTTATTATTTCATATTAAAATAATATTTAATTATTTTTATTTAATTATTTAATTATTTTTTTAAATTAAAAATTATTTTTAATTCAATTTTTGGAAATTCATTGAAAATTGATTTTAAAATTGATTTTTGAAGATTGGATTTTCCTACTAACTAAGCTAGGAGCTTGGTTGTCTTCTTCAAAATTAACCAACAAATTAACCATTTTGTGTTGTCAGATTTTGATGCAATTGGATTGCATGTTATTCTTTAATAAATAGAGATAATTCTGACAAAAAAATGGTTAAGAATTTTGTGAAATTAAGGGTTAATTTTGTAATATTCCATCCATTGTTCATCTTCTTCCCAACCTTCATTTTTTCTCAAATTCACCACAAATTTGGATCCCACCATCCAATCTAAGCCTAGAGAATAGTAGAGAAGACTCTTGCGGTAGTCTACAACCAAGTGGTGCTGAAATTCATCAAGAATTGAAGGAGAATTTGGAGCTTCAAGAGTAAGTGTTCTTGAAACTTTGGTTTTTCTTCTTAATTGCATGTTTAATCCTCTAAATTGAGTATCTTAGAGTAAAAATTGACCAAATTAACTTCCATTTCATACTCATTTATCCATCAAGGAGTTACTCATATCTCCTGACGGTAGGTTATAGAAAGAGACAGTAACAAATATAGCACAATGCAAAAGAATTTGCATATAACAAAATATGCAAAATTTAGATTCTACCTTCGAAGTCGATTAGAGGTTAGACCCTATCACTATTGAGACTCTATCAATATTAAAACTCTATCAGTGATAGACCATATCGCTGGTAAAAGTCTATCACAGATAGAAGATGTTGTTATACACTAAATTATGGTCCTTGAAAATGTTACCAAATACAATTACCTTTATAGAAATGTCTTAGACATTGATATTTCTTTTTAATAAACAATTTTATGGATAAAGATCAATTGACTTCTAAGTAAGGTCATGAATTACCGTTGAACTGAGCTCGGCTAGACACCAATATTTTAATGGTTGCTAAACTAAAAAAAAGGAAAACAAATAATAATAATAATAATAATAAATGTCATATTTATAATCGCAAAATCAGTTCCCAAAAGCAAGTTTTTTGTGATTACTTATTCGCACGTATAACTTCCCCAAGGACGGACGTATTTCAAAACGCAACAAATTGAAACAAAATCCGTTGCTGAACTTCACCTCGCTTCTTACTTCTCTCTCTAAAATTCCCCTTTCCATTTCCTCTCTCACCTCAAAAATGTCTCCGGAAATCACCGGCACTGGCAGCGGCGACGGTAAAGCCTCTGCAAATCCGATCAAGACGATCGTCATTCTAGTACAAGAGAATCGATCCTTCGACCACATGCTCGGCTGGATGAAAACTCTAAATCCACAAATCGATGGGGTCACTGACCAAACTCAATTCTCCAATCCTATCTCCACCTCCGATCCAAATTCACCATCTCTTCCTTTCGGAAACGCCTCCGCCTTCGTCGATCCTGATCCTGGCCACTCAATCCAAGACATTTACGAGCAGATTTTCGCTCAGCCGTGGTCCGAAGATCTCCATCCCCTGCCGCAGCCCACTATGCAAGGCTTCGCACAGAACGCCGAGCGAATCCAAAAAGGAATGTCCGCCACGGTGATGAACGGATTCAAGCCGGAGGCGGTGCCGGTGTTCAAAGAGTTGATCGCCGAGTTCGGAGTGTGTGACCGGTGGTTCGCGTCGGTGCCGGCATCGACGCAGCCGAATCGGCTGTTTGTGCACTCGGCGACGTCGTTTGGACTGACTAATAACGATACGAAGCAGCTGATCGAAGGACTTCCGCAGAAAACGATCTTCGAATCGTTGGAGGAAGAAGGGTTCAGTTTCGGGATTTACTATCAGTATCTTCCGGCTACTCTGTTTTACCGGTATGTTCGATCCATACTGTTTCAGCTTCTTCATTCTCATAATTTTTTCAATTTTTGTTCTCAAATTACTTTTTTCTCCCTACGTTTTTTTTTTCTTTAACAATTGTTTTCATGATTATGGTTAGAAGTTTCCTTCGGAGTTTTTTTCTTCTGGAATTCTTCTTCAGAGGTTGTTTGCACGTAATACTTATAAAACATAGTTTTCCGGTTTTAATTATAATACTTATAACTTATTAGTAATTAAGATAGTTTTTTTTCTCTCGTTATTTTCAACATAGTTTTCAAATGAAAAAAAAATAATAGAGAAAATATGAGTATGTTTTATATATATATATATATTATTAATATATTAAATGAAATATAAAAATAAGATATATCAAGAAAAAGTAGGTTATATTTGTTCCAAAATACAAAAAAAAGTAGCTCATATATCGTTATCCTTACTACATTTGATATGATATTAGAGAAGAAAAAATTAGTGTTAGAGAATTTATTTTCAGGAGGAAAAAATGTTTAATTGTTCAGATCTACTTCAATTCTTTAATAAATAAATTTTTAACTCTTGAAATAATTAATTAACCTTCGTTCTTAATCCGTAACTTCATGTAATTTTTAAAACATTCGCAAACGAAATATTTTTGACATACAATAAAAATAATTAGTTGAGAGCAAAAAATTAAATGAGTTAAATAATATTCTAAAATGTTAAATGTTTATTTAATTCAAATGAGAGAAGTGGAGACTAGGGCTTTTTGTTTCTATATTTACAAAATTTTTAGTGTTAATTTGCAGTTGCTTTTATTAAGTATTATTTATCTAATATTTTATTAGGGTATGTATTAGATTTGCAAGTACTTTAAAATTCACTTTCTTAAGCATGATAAGGCAAGAAATATCCTCGTGTAAAAGTATAAATTTTTTTCATAATTAGCTGTCAAAGTGAAATCTAATTAGAGAATATGTTTCCTTGCACCATTCATAAAGGCATATTTATATCATTTCAATTTATAAAATAAGAGCTAAGGTATAATTAAAGTAAAAAAGGAACAATTGAAGTGAAGAAGTGGAATTAAATTATTATAATTATTCAAATCACGAAGAACTTTTTGAAAAATAACAGTAAAAACATTATGTTTAATTTTACCGGATAAAATAGATGCAACTCATAATTACCATAGCCTCCTTGCCCAATTGACTGCTCTGGTAATTTTCAAGTTAATATTTTATTTTATTTTTATGGGTTAATAAATACGAAGCCATTATTCGAACTAAATTATGATCATGTTTCACTTCTTTTAAATACTTTACAAATTCCACATATATTAAAAATAATTATGTACAAAAGAAATCTTTAAAATGATTTCAAATATTTTTGTATTTGATAAATTTACACACCACTCTTTTCATTAATTTTCTCGAAACTTTTAACTTCTTACCTTGAGTGGATATTTTTCTCTTTTACAGTTGATAAATTATGAAATAAGTTGTTTTAGTACCTATATTTTTACACTGGTTTAACATCCGTCTTTAAAATTTCAATATTCTATATTAGTTTCAAAACTTTGGATAAACACTTATTTGTAGTGCCTAAATATTAAATAAAAGTTCAAAAACGTTTTGAAACGATCTAAACAACATGCACTACATGTGGCTTCAATTATTGTCCATTATTAAGTCATCTCCACTCATTGTAGAGTTGAAGGAAAATAGACATGGTAGACTTTGTATTGAATGGTTCAAATAAAAATAATTCTAATATAGAGAGAGAAAATTTAATGGTATATTCAGTGGAGTTCTAAAACTTTCAAATTTGTATTTAATAGCAAGGAGTTATTGAATGAAAATATGGCCAGAGTTGTAACTTACCTTAAAAAGAATTAAAAAAAAAATTCCATAAACTTTGTGAATATCATATATTTTATGAATGCCCTAAAATATTAAGTTGTTTCATTAAAAGTTTAGTTTCTATCTTTAACTTTAGATCAATTTAACATTTTCACAATTATTTTAAAATTTTAATTATTTCCTTATTAATATTGTTTTCAAATTTTAACTTTTTTTTTTTATTTATTAATTTCAGTTCATTCATTTAATACATGATATTTTAAAACAAGAATTTTAATTTTTTAGAAGGTTCTGTTTATTTTCTTTTATTATAAGTATGCATTGAATATCATATTTCATTTTTTTGATGTGTTTAAAAATACACTGAAAATTGTAAATATACATCGAATATGAGAGAAATAATTTTCGAATTTTCAGGGAAACTTTCTTTATTTAAATAGGTTTTGAAAAAAAAAATACCGTTTTAAGAGTTCATAATTGCAATAAACTAAATGTATATGCATCTTTCGATATTAAATAAATAAATTAGGTGAGATTTTGTGCGTAAAATAATAGTCTATTAGTAAAATTTATATGATAATACAATTCAAGCTATTTATTTAGTTTGGTTATATGGGTAGAAAGGGTAACAATTATAATTTGAAAATCCATATGTTTCTTTTTTTTTTTTTACCTGCCATTTAGTATTAATTTCAAACCAAATAACTATTTTTGATTAATATAGGAATTTAAGGAAACTGAAATACATAAAGAACTTCCATGTATTCGACATGGATTTCAAGAGAGACTGCCGAGAAGGAAAGCTACCAAACTACGTAGTGATAGAACAGAGATACTTCGATTTAGCATCACTACCTGGAAATGATGATCATCCTTCCCACGACGTTTCAGAAGGCCAAAAATTCATTAAAGATGTCTATGAAGCTCTGCGATCCAGTCCACAGTGGAATGAAATCTTGTTTGTCATCACCTACGATGAGCACGGCGGTTTTTTCGACCATGTCCCTCCGCCCTCCGCCGGAGTTCCCAATCCCGACGCCCGACTCGGCCCTCCGCCCTACAATTTCAAATTCGATCGCCTCGGAGTTAGGGTTCCGACCATCTTCATCTCTCCTTGGATTGAACCCGGAACAGGTACTTTTTTTTTTTTTTTTTTTTCTCTTATAGGATTTTTGGTGTTCGCAATTTCGAATCAGAATTATTTGCAAATGAATTTCACTGTCTTTTTTGTTTAAATAAAAAATTATACTGAAACGAGAAGTTAGCAGAATTTTCTGGTAACTATAAAGAATCGGTTAAATAATGATTTCAGTTTTACTTTTCTGTTTTAAAAATGTATGCTTGTTTTTCTCTATAAAAAAAAAAAAAATAGTTGCATATTAGGTAAAATAAATTCTTAATATTAGGCTTAAAACCTTTTAGTTTTACAAAAATAGCAAAAATCAAGCCTCGTCCACAATTTAAAATAAAAAATGTAGAAAAAATGTACTATACACTTGATAGACTCGATACACTTGACACACTTGATACATCTGATACAACTTAGACACTACTAATGTATACTTAATATATTTGAATTAAAAAAGAAATTAAGATGGTATTATGCAATCCCTAAACAGATGTATCATATTTGCAAAAATAGCAACAAATGAAGCCCAACTCACATTTAAGCATGTAAAATGTCTATTATACCCTCACTACTAATATACATTTGATATACTCAATACACCTGATACACTACTGATATATACACTTGATACCTTTGATACACTACTACGTATATACACACTTGATACACTGATATCTTGATATACTTGATACCCTTCATATACATTCGATATACTTGACTAATATACTTGATAACGATGCACTTGATATACTTAATATATTTGTTATATATTGTTGATAAATTATTTGTTATATATTGTTGATAAATTTGATATACTTGATAAATGATGTGCTTGGCTTATATACTGATGATAAAATTTGCCAATCATGCACTCATTTATATTGTTGGTAAACTTGATATACTTGACTAATATACTTGATTATACACCAATATACTGTTGATAAACTTGATAAGAAAACACTCTTTTATATTTTTGATGCACTTGATTAATATACTATTGATAAATTTAGTCATGATGCACTCAACAGATATGCTATTTATAAACTTCACAATGATGTCATCATTTATACTATTGATGCACTTGACTAATACACTATTGATAAATTTGAAAATGATAGATATGCTATTTAGACTTGAATTGTTTATATTGCTATACATTTGACAGATATACCACTAATAAACTTGATAATGTTGCACTTGTTTATATTGATGAAATACTTGATTAATATATTATTGTACTTCATAATGATCCACTGATACAAGTTTAAAATAAACAAATTTCTTCTTTTTTGGACGCAACAAACCCCCCTCAAACCGCCCTCCCCATCTCTCTTGATTGTCAACCCAACGGCCATCACTCTGCCTCCTCTGTCACTTCTCTCTATCAACTGTGGTAGCCTCGCCGTAGTCTGGTCATGGGTTGCCTCCGCAACTTCCTTCGCCGCTTTCTCTCTCTATCAATCACAATGGCCTCCGTTTGCCGTTAAAAAAACAACCTCAGTGCTTCTGTTTACGCCATCACCCTGTGATTCACACTCCTAAACCTCCCATCCAAAAAATTCTGCAACACCAAACAAAACATACCAAATTCAATCAATCAAGCAGAACGTTCAAATCATAATCCAACAAGCTTTCAACTTGCCTTTAACATATCACTAGGTTTAGCAAAGACTAGGTAGTAATGCATAGGTGACAAAATTGAACTTAAAAAAAAAAAACGAAGCTTAAATCGTTGAAAACCAAAGAAATCGAACTCCAAAACTCTCCCTGAATGAAATCAAAATCAGTAATAATTCAAGCATAAATACGAACATTTTCTGTAAAAAAAAAAAAAAAAAAGAAAAGAAGAAGAAGAAATAGAACTTAATGATTTGGACAACATTGAAATCGAAATTGAAAGCCCTTGAGAAAAAACATTGGATACGGAACATCAAAAGAATCGAGTTAAATGAAGAACAGAAATATAAGAGAAAGTAGTTTTGCAGATGATTAGAATTTAGAGGTAAAAGAAACAGGAAATACTAGAGTGATGAAGATGGGTACCGGAGTAAGGAGCAAGGTGGGTGTAATAGGGAGCACACTTTGTTAAAAATAGTAAATCGAAATATGAAAAAATAAAAATCTAAATTGGAGTATTTTGCTTATATTTGCAAAATCTCAATGAAATGTTTGCAAAATACCTAATCTATTTTGCTACCCATTGTAATTCACTGTAAAAGTAACAATTATAAACTTAATTTTTTTTTTTAAAAAAAGATTGATATTATTATACCGAGCCTAATTTAAGTTTGTTATATTTTGAGTCCTTTTTATTAATAAATTAGGGTAATGTTAAAATTTATTAACAAAAAGTTTATACATCATTAAACTATGACTTATTAATTAGATATGTTCAAGATTTAAAATGTACTGACATGTCCATGTCTCAATAACGATGTGAAATTCATATAGTTATGGGAACATATCACTCACATGTTAATTGCCACATAAAACAACATAACTTTGTCGCAAAATTGTTAGTACATATAATGATGTAAAAATAATAATAATAATAATGTAAATTGAGAAAGATAGTATGGTAAAATGCAGTGGTGCATAGGCCGTCGGGACCGGATCCGACGTCGGAGTTTGAGCATTCGTCAATTGCTGCGACGGTGAAGAAGATTTTTGGTCTGAAACAGTTCTTGACGAAGCGTGATCAATGGGCCGGCACCTTTGACATTGTTCTCAATCGCCATACCCCTAGAACTGATTGTCCAGGTTTATTATTTATTTCTTTATTTCTTTTTTTATTTTTAAGTTCCTTCTCCAGAATATATTTCATATTTTATTTTAAGAAGGTATTTAACAAATTGGTAATTGATATATGAATACATATGAATCACATATTAAAATAACCATACCCTAATTCCTACCTATAATCAATATATTGTAGTAACTAAAATAAAACATTAATATAAATATTGCAAGAATTTGTATATGAAAACACGAAAATAATTATCTTGCAAATATTTAAAAAATGACCATTCAGATAAGTAAACTTTGAGGTATTTGAATTCTCCATCTTGAGATCTCTCTCTCAAGCCCTAAAATTCTCTCACAAAATGCCTAACTCATTTCTTCTTCATTCCCTGACTAAACTTCATAACCACCCCTACCTAATTACTAATATACCCCTATTACTATTCTTAACATATCTCCCTTTAGCATACTTGAGGTTCGAAATATCGATATTGATGGATATATCTAGGTCTCTATTTTATGGAAATTTTAGGAAACTATATGAAAATTAATGAAAATTCTTATAATTAATTAAGGAAACTTTGATTGTGGCTTAATTAGACTATAAATGATCATTTTTTAATCCTCATTTCTATAAAGTAAGACAACATTTAGATATATATTGTATATGTCGATGCGAGAGATCAAAAATTTTAAAAACAAATAGAAAAATAATTATAGAATAATATCAAATATTGGTAATTAATTGCAAAATTAAAAGAGATGAAATGTTTGCATACAAAATAATTATGAATTGTTTATTATAAAATGTATATATGTTCAGCTAATACCAAAAAGATAACCTTGGAATATCTAATCTAGATATTAATAATTTGGCTGAAACTATAATATTGCTCACAGGTCATCCTATATTGAAACTATTGAAGATGATTACTTAAATGAAAATGATAGGACCCATAAAAATTGAAAATTGCTACAGAAAATTTGAAATTTTCATCAATGAAATTTTGATAAATGGAGGGAAATCAAAATTCTCCCTTACCGAAATTTTGATTGAGATTTCGAGATTTTAATCGAAATTTTAAACTATGAATGCACTCACAACATAAATTTTATTTTTGAAGTTTGGCTTAAAATTATAAGGTATTTAGGAAGTAGAAAAATTTAAACGAAACCCTTATCAAAATCTAAGCCTAAAGACTTTTCTTTTTTCTTTAGCCTTTTCTTTTCTACCAACTTAGAGACGACAAGTAACTAGAATTTCAAATATATATATATATATATATATATATATATATATATATTTATTGATATAATTGCACAAACATTTACATATTAGATCATCCTTTCACCATCTGAACATTATTTGTAAAGTGTTATGCAATATTACAACAATTTTAGCTTTTGTTGTTGTGTTGTGACGCAAGTATAGATTATTGAATTTAAGTTAATCTTTGTGGTACGATATATGACAGTCACATTAAACGACCCAGTGAAATTACGTGACATGGAGGCGAACGAGACGAGGCAGATCAGCGAGTTCCAAGAAGAGTTGGTACAGTTAGCAGCAGTACTAAAAGGAGATGAGAAGAAGGAAATATATCCCCAAAAGCTAGTAGAGAAAATGAGTGTTGTGGAGGCAGCTTCTTACTGTGAAAATGCACTGAAAAGTTTCTTACATGAGTGTGAGAAAGCCAAGGAAAATGGAGCTGATGAATCTCAAATTGTTGTTTGTGGAAAAAACAACCAAATTGATCAGTCTATAAAGTCCAAGCCCAAATCCTTTGCTCGTAAGTTCTTTGCCTGTTTGGCTTGCCATGGTTGATTGATGAATTTAAATTGTTCCTATTGTGTTTATGCCAACAATTTGATTGTTTAATTTGGACTTGTTTTAGTTAGATATGATTGGATATAACTATTTTTTTTTTCAAAGGAAAATTTGATGTAAATAATTAAACTTATTGATATGTTAATAGGTTTTGTGCGTTATTGTGTTTGAACCACACCAAATAAGTTTAATATAGGCCGTTGATGAGTAATGACGATCTTAGTTATAAACAATATATCATTGATAATTTCTTTTTTTATATTTTCTTGGAATTTTTTTTATATGCTAATGGAACTAAGTTGAAAAATTATAAATTTTTAGAGCATTTTGTGTCTCTAAGTTAACAAGCTACTCAATCTTTATTTTATTTAACTTAGCCCACTTGTGTATACCCATTTCTAAGGTCCAAATTATAAGCCATCCATCAGAGCTGAAAGCTAAGGGAGGACAAGTTCAGAATAGATTAGAAGAGAGTATAAACAATGTGAATATATCACACTTCAATCTAAGATGCAAAAACAATATAAGAAAAAGAAAAAAAAAACAGATAAATACCTATAGAGATGTCCATTTTCTTCGAGGGAAATCACCCTCATGGGATAGGAATTATATTAATAATTCGATAGGTAATTATTTTCATTCACCTAGAAAATTTGAGTAATCTCTAATTTTTTTAATTATTTAATTAAAATTTTTATATAATAGGTTTTTTTAGTTAATTATTGAATTTTTTTAAATAGAAAGGGAAAAAAAATTCTACAGAGAATTCTCGCCCTGATCCCAAATGGTAAATTTTGGGGGAAGGAAAATAAAGTGGGGAGTGAGAATATAGACAAAGAAGCCATCCCTGACCTACCTTACCCTCCCCTTTCGTGGACAGCTCTAATACATCTTAGCTAATCTCACATCTGTCTTGCATTTACATTTGATTGTTGAAAATAGCTTGTATGATATAAAATCTTGAGCAAAATATTTCTTCTAAGTCTTTTGTATATTTTTCTCCTTAAATTTTTAAGGAGACATGCATTTGGTCTCGAATATTTCGAAAGGTTTAAAAAGTTACTCAACTATAAATATATTAAATTTAAACATAAAAGTAACTACAAACATGACGTAGCATAATGACTTGAAAAAATATTATTTTTTAATCCTTCCCACTTTTTTCTTCCACTTCTCTCTCTTCTCTCCCTCCTCTTTCTTCCTCTTCTCTCTTGTCTTTTCTTCTCAACCTCCATGTCTCTTCGTCTGCCATTTTTTCAATTGAAGAAGACGTTCTCTTTCTGCTTTTGCTCATTTCTCTTCCTTTTCTCTCTTCTCTCTCTTGTCCATTCTCCTCCATCTTCATTGACTAGCAGGAAACTTGTGGTGCGAACTAGTCGGCCAGCGGGGGAATTTTCCAAACAGAGAGGGTGGTAAGACAGAGGCTGAAGACGATTAATTTGGGAGAGAATTCTCTAATTTCTTGCTATTTCATCACAAGGCAATATGCCCAATTTATACATCGAGGGACCCTTTCATTAGGGAAAAAAAATAATGAAAATAAAATAAATGGGTAATACACATGGCAACAAATAACAGGAGAATGAAAATATTCCTTTCAACAAATTATTTAACGGATTGGTTCTTTTGGATTTGATGAGATTTTATTCTCTCTCAAATGTTGGCTGTGCTAGGCTACTTGTGTGGAATATGCTGACTATGTAACTGACTTCTCCTTTGCTGACCTGTGTTTTGACTCTCCCTTAATATCCTTCCTCAAACGAGTGGGGAGTTCAACTATCCCGAGTTTGGACTGCAGATTCTAAAACTGAGAGTGTGTGAGAGATTTGGTGAGACAATCTGCTAATTGAGATCTTAAAGATGGAGGAGCTTTCTCCGGGTAGGGGCTTACGGATCCCACGTTATCAAGGCTCAAAATGGCAAGGACTTCTCAAAATGCTATCTTGAACAGTCAAGAGAACGAGGGCTGCAATAGCTCTTACTTTCACTCTCTTCTTTCTAAAGAAGCCCGCTCTTGATCTGGGCGGGATCTATCAGCAGCGACATTCTCCCTTGACTCGAGACCATTTGAGAATCATGGAATTCTCTCCCCTGCTCTTGCATTTTGTTTCTTTATTCCTATAGGCTTTATCATATTGAGTCGGAAGAGTTTAGGTAAGACTTTCAAAGGGAGAAAATGCCATCTTTCTATTTGTTATTTATCCTTTTGATCATATGTTATTTGGTCGGTCTTCTCCTCGGCATTGATTTTAGTATGATTTTGTTAAAACTGAAATCAATGCTCCTTTTTAGATCCTTTTGCCCCTCTTTTATCGGCTTCTTGGTTTGGAGGGAATTATTTTCGTTCTTGTTTTTCTTTTTCTTATCAATGAATATATCTCTTTACTTGTATGACTTAAATGTCTCGTATTTCTCAAAAAAACGATTCGATTGATGGGATTTGGTATGATACTTATGAGATCGATGAGATTGATATTCCAATCTTTCTTCTTCAAATGTATTGATTTGACCCCATAAGCGGGAATGCCACCCCATAGCATGTTGCCACCAGAAGTGGAACTCCATATTTCTTCTAGAGAATCTCCTAATTGTTCCAGAGCAACTAGGAAGAGATTCTTTAACCAGAAAGAATTCAGTTCAGATGTGGGATACCTATTTAGAAGTTTCCTCAACTCAATCATGTATGCTGGAATCATCAAATATTTGACCTTTTCAAACTTTGTCTGTAACTCACTATGGGCTCGAAAAACAAAGAGAAAATGTATACGAACGAGATATAAAGCAACAAGAAGAAGTAAAAGGATTGAATAAAGGAACTCCCAAACATTTGGCGATCTCACATGTGTCGATATCGATGGTGACTCATTATTTCGATGAATCATTTCTTCGAACAAAAGAAGATTATTGAAACACTTACTCGAAATCTCACTTGTCAGATTCCATTGTGGAAGACACAATTTTTTCTGAAGAATTCGCCATAATCTGATTCATGCATAATATCATGAAAAATGGATACAAATTTGTGGCTGCTATTTAGTATCTCAAAAGAAACGATTGCTTAATTACAGTATTGATATTGGGATCTGTATATTTTGTGGTAACTGCTTGAATATTGTCCAACAAATTGTTTATCAATAACTGAAGAATATGAACTTTCTACTTTTGATCGTCATGAATTGAATAGAATCAAATTTCTTTGTGTCGTTCACCAATGTTAGTAGTTGATGATTATACAATTAGAACAATTTTAAATTCGCTTCAAATTGAAGTAAAAAATAAGTAAATCTATTGATCAAGAGTAATTGGAAATTACTAAGGTTCCGTTTTGATCTAAAGAAACGAGGTTTCTTTCGTTTTGTTTGTTTGGTCACTACCTACAAATCTAAACTATTGATTTATGAGAATTGCAGCTTAATTTAGATTGAAACTATATATTTCAAAATATATAGTTTCAATCTACTCTACTCTTCTAGATCAAGACTAAGATTAATACAATAACTGTACCTACATTAATTCACACCCCTTAAAATTTAATTAGAAATTGGTTGGAAATTTTTTTCACACGAGGGAATGTACCAAACTTCTAGAGATCCATTTAGGATTTTATCCTGAACAAAGTGCACATCGATCTCAATATGTTTTGTTCTCGCATGAAGGACCAGATTGGAAGCAAGAGCACCGGCGGAGATATTGTCACACCAGATGATTGGTTTGTAAGGTGACTTTTCTGATATCTCAGATAGGAGTTATTGTAACCAGCTGATTTCTGCGAAAGCATGGGCAACGGCCCTGTACTCGAACTCGATACTTGATCGGGCAACCACGCTCTGTTTCTTGGAAGCCCATGACACGAAAATTAATTCCAATGAATACGCAGTAAACAACAATAGAGCGACAGTCGTCAACATTGGCATCCCAGTCAGCATCTGAATAAGTTGTTACTCTTGAGTCAGTACTTGGTTGAATGTAAATTCATAATGCTTTGTTTCTTGTATGTATCGAAGAACATGTTTGCCGACTTGCCAATGAACATCCGTGAGTGCACAAAGAAACTGACTCAAGTGGTTGATGATGTAGGCAATGTCCGGTCGAGTGTGTGTAAGATACTGTAGGGTGCCAACTGTGCTTTTGTAGAGCAATGTATTTTCCATCAGTTGGCCAGTTTTCTTAAAACACTTGGTGATGGGGTTGGCTTGACAGTACTCATCTCCAACTTGAGCAGTAGGTCATCTATATATTTGGATTGATTGAGGATTGACTCCCGTCTCAAGATAGTGTAGTTGAATGTCAAGGAAATAGTTAAGGCGGCCTAAGTCCTTTAGAGCAAATCAGGAATCAAGATGACTTATCAATTTTGACAGAAGATTATTATCATTTCTAGTCAGAATCACATTGGGCCAAGAAAGGTGTCCAAATGGGCAGTTCAGTAGCCTGGTTATCTGGACTTTCAAACCCACGGGAGTAGGGAAAATCATCCTCGTTGAATTGAACATGTCTTGAAATGTAAACTCTCCCATGACTTGTTGATGCACCTGAACCTTTATGTTGAGCACTAGGACCTAAGTACATGCATTTCTCAGAATGAAAATTGAATTTATTAGATTGGTAGGGTTGTATGCACGGATAACAAGCACAACCAAACGTTTTAAGATTATTAACAACAATTTTCTTGCCTAGCAGTACCTCCATAGGTGATTTACCGTGAAGTATAGAGGTATGAAGACCATTGATCAGCTGTGTTGTAGTGGAAAAAGCATTCCACCAGAATTTCAATTGCATAGAAGCCTGAGCAAGGAGCGTGAGTCCCACTGTCTGCAACATGCCGATGCTTTCGTTCAGCACGTCCGTTCTGAGCCGATTTATAAGGACAAGATAACCGGACATTAATTCCTAAATTTTGACATATAGAGTGAATCCTTTTGTATTCCCCTCCATTTTCTGATTGTAACAATTTTACAGTAGCCCCATATTGTATTTCCACCATTTTAATAAATTGTTTAAAGGTTGCACCCAAAATCACTTTTTAACCAAAGAGGATACCCCCAAACAAACTGCTGAAATCATCTAAAAAACAATATATAATATTGAAAGCCCTCAATAGATAACATAGGTGCAGGACCCCGGACATCAAAGTGTATGAGTTCAAAGGACTTTTCTACTCCAAAGACTGAGTTATATAATATCGAAAGCCCTCAATAGATAACATAGGTGCAGAACCCCAGACATCAGAGTGTATGAGTTCAAAGGACTTTTATGCTCGAAAAACTGAGTTAGGAAATGGGAGCAAATGAGATTTTCCCCACTGACATGAATGATAGAACTCTGACTTTTTATTACCTTTGATTTGTAAATTACAATTTTTAGCAACTAAATAAAAAATTCTTGATGATGGATGACCCAAACATCTATGCCAAGTTACTCTAGATACCACACTGACATTAGATAAAACCTATGCTGTAGAGTAATTGTTTTTGTTCACGACATCTTCCTTCTTCTGAGTAGAAAAATTTGTTAAGGATTTGGTTGGAAACGCTGTTGTGTCCTCAAGCTAATAGAGCTCATCATTAAGTACCCCTTTCAAAAGAACTTGACCCGAACCCTTGTCCTTTACAAGGAAATAGCAGTCATGAAACTCAACAAATATGTTATTATCTTGTGCTAATTTAGATACACTAACCAGATTCTTTGTTATCTTAGGCACACCTAACATGTTATTTACTTTAAGTAGAGATTTCCCATCAGTCAGAGCAGTATTCCCAACAGATGTAATATTCAATGTATTCTCATTTCGTACTGTTACACATTCGTTAACTGTGTAGTTGACGACGTTGTTCAGATTATTATTATTGGCAGTGACATGATTGGATGCCTCGCTCCCTGCATACCAACTTGAATCAACCATGTTCTCTGATTCTCGTCAGTTGAATGTTGAGTTTCAGTCTTCAAGTCTTGTTCAACTTCAGGAGTTAGGAGTCTTTTAATGGTAGGGAGAATTCCTTCTAGGTTCTCTAAAGTGTAGCCTTTTTTTTCTTTAAATGGATGAGAATTTCTCTATTTATAGAGTTCTCAGCTAGGCTTTGTGGGTCTCGGTTTAACTGGTCCATGGACTTGGTACTTGGGCCAACTAATTAGATTAAGCCTTACTTGGCTTTTGGGCCAAATTAAGCCTATTTTAGGGCCCAATTGGATTCTAGCCCAAATATTAATATCAAATTATTTTATTCGATCCAACGATCAAGGTGAAAACACGTGGCGACATTGAGATTTGCTAATTTATGTCTTCAATTTCAATTGAGACACATGTCAACCTTTAATTGATCCCCAAATTCAATTATTCATAATTTCGTCATTAATTTGGTAAACGACGTGGCAATTTGTGATTGGTCCAAAATTTCTCATTCAACAAATGCCCATTTTCAAGATTTTTGTGATAGTGGAAGCGAATGATCGTCTCTTGTGCCATTAAATTTCTTTTAGAAAACCAAAATACAGAGAACAACTAAATGGATAAACATCTACATAATTAGCATGTTTTTTTAGAAGAATTAGAAATTAGAAGGTTTCCTACCTTTTGAAGATCTTCTTCGATGTGGGAAACTTCTTCTATGTACCACGAACTGGAAACCTTATAATGAATTCACAAGAAGAACTCTTCATGTCTTGGGAATATCACCACATTGGAAACCTCACTATTCTCAGCAAAGAATCAATGGAGTAGGTCTGCGCTCTCTTTAATTTTGGCAAAGGAATTCTTTTTGGGATGAAAAGAGAATTTGAGAGGGAGAGAATTTTTTGGAAGTTCATTGAAACTTCTGTCAATTGGCAACTTCCTTTCCCCTTCCCTTTTATTTTACGCAAAGTGTGAGATAGATGAGAAATAACTTCTTACAAAACGTGGGAAGTTATTTCTTGAATAATAGTAATACAATAATATTATTATTAATTAATATTAATTTAATTATATTATATTAAATCATATTTATCGCAACGTCATCGCAACGCGAAGGGGCCAACATCCTTCCCTATAGGTCTCTTTTGAGGTAATCATTGTGGGTGTGATTGGTCACCTATTTTAAAGAAAAAAAATTAATCTGCTTTACCAAAGTTAGACTCGGGGGTCGTTGAGTGTAGGGAAGGTGTTAACACTAAAACATTTTATTTTTGTTGTCCAATTCATTTTATTAAAGATGGTCTTTATTTGAAAGAAAAATAATGCTTGTTTCATTAAAAACTAAAATTAAATAAAATATGACTAATTAAACAATTCCTAGGTAGAGGTGTTTCCTTACGATCAACTTAAGTACCCAAACAAACCTATTGCTTATAGTCAATTTTATTTAAAATCCATTGACAAAATTTATTCTTTTTTTAAAAAATCAATTTAAAAGATGAACATTTAATTAACAATTAATTTTCAAAAATAAGTTCAGACAATGTCTCACTAAATCACGTTCTAACTTTAAGAATAAAGTAGAATAACATTTTGTAGGTAGACGAATATCTGTTAATTTATTATCATGTTGATATTTACCTCAAGAATTTGAGATATTTGACAATCTCAACTCCCATAGGATAACGTGATATTTAAAAAATGTCTCATGTGGATCAAATCACATTTCAGAAGTAAAATATGACTTAATTCTTATGAGAAGTGTAAGCCCCTCAAAGGAAGATTGAAATTCAGTTTGTAAATTGAAGTGAAAACCCAAACTAAAATTTTACTTAGAAAATTCAAGTTTAAATGAAATTGATATTCATTTGAAAGCTGAAGTAAAACCAAGTTAAAAATCATTATGAAAATATCAAATTAAAGTTGAGATTGAAATCTTTTTTAGAAATTTCAAATTGCAAGATATTCAAAATTCATTTAAACCAAATTGACCGGCTTGACAACATATTGATATTGGAGGTCCATTTTTATAACTTCACCAAATCGGAGATTAAAACAAAATGAAGATTTGAAATCCTACTAATGAAAATAATCAAATTAAGGAGAAATCAAGTTTAAATTAGAAATAAAGTTAGAATTTATTTTAAAAAATCAATGGAGTTTTTAAGAAGAAATTAATTGAAATATATTTTGAATTTTTTTTTTTTTAAATTTAAGTCAATTCCAATAAATTATCAACAAATAAAGAGAGAGAAAAATGTGGGTGGGACCCATCACCTTTATCTTTTTTCTTATTTACTTTTCTTCTTTCTTCTCCAAGTACTTCTTCTTCCTTCACTTTTTTTTTTTTTTCACTTCTCCTTTTATTTTCTTTTAAGAAATCATCCCAAGTTGCAAGCATGCGAGATCTCCACTACTAAAACACTCCTGCTATGAAGTTTTGTTGTCGAAGTCGTTTGTTCGTGAGCTTCATCGAAAATTTTTGTTTATTGAAGACATTGTCGGGCTGCATTGTATTAGTAGGTTTTGTGTGGGTTTCGTCGGAATCGTGCATAATACATCCAATGGAGATAAGATTTTGCTAGAATCATCTTTTTCTCAGTTATTCCTTCCTCTCTATTTCTCCCTCAATGTGTATAATCATCTCTTCCACCTTTTGTGTTCCCCCCCCCCCCCCCCCCCCCCC
>QLSR01000119.1:1970414-2040988 GCA_031780015.1 Citrullus colocynthis | reverse complement strand
TCCCCCCCCCCCCCCCCTTCCTTTTTTTTAATCTCCAATCAATTTATAAGGGAGTGTAGAGGTTCAGAGTTGAGCTTTGTAAGGGAATTTGAAATGGGGAAGGGAGGAAATAAAGGAAGAAGTATGAAGAAGAGGAAGGGAAGGAGAGAAATGGGGGAAGGAGGAAGAATGGGAAAACTTAAGGAAAAATCTTTTCTTTTTCTAAAACCCATTTTTTTATATAAAAGAACTAAACTAAACTATATGTTATCCAAAATAATAATAATAATAATAATAATAATAATAGTAATAAAGTTAGGTCGGATCAAATACGATGTCTACAATATTTAATAAATATAATGAATTAACAATTAATTAAATATCTCATATTTAATTTAAATTTGAATCATATTCAAATATCCTTCTCTCACATAACCTATAGTTTTAATATGAATCTCATTCATATTAATTTTATTCTATAGTTTTATATTCATATAATTAATATTTAAATCTCATTTAATATTTATCTCTTTTATAATATAAAGTATAAATTTTTTAATCTCATTCAAAATAAACTTTATATTATAATGTATCTATATACAATTAATTACCTTATTAATTTGAACGTTTCAAATTACACCAAAATGTTTGATTCTTATACTAATCATTTATGAGCTAGCAAGGGGACCTTATGGACCTATACTTAGAAGTCCCAATGATATGAGATTAATCAATTAAACTATTTAGTTTGATTAATCAATAATCATTAACAGTAGGTCACTCCATTAAGGACTTACAGTTCACTCTTTGCACTATAGATGTATTTCTATGTCTAGAATTTACTAATTAACAGTAAGTCAACCCTTCACAAATTACTCATAACTACAGCTGGGTCAAATTACCGTTTTACCCATGTAGTTATATCTAACTCCTTAAGTACCACTGATTCCTCTAATGAACAAACTGTTTATAGTCCAACTATAAACTAACCTCTCTCGGGCTAGTGAGAGGGTGAGGCCTCATCTAAGCACGGGAAGGAGTGAATTTTATCTTGTGAAGATATGTTCTCAACTCTCGAATCAAACAAATCCCTAAAATGATAGGATTATTGAGTCGGTGATTTGGCCACTCTCACCCATACAGAACAAAGGATTGCCCTCATAGACAAAAGAGTTCATAACTCACTCAAGATTTAGGTCGAATTACCTATAGTCATCCTATGAAATGTTTATTTCTACAATTGACGGCGTTACAAAGAGCAATTAAACATTTCGCGATCCGGTCTTATACAAATTCTTTGTAGAGGATACTCCCATTCACATGTCTCCACATGAACGATTAGGATCAAATCGTTTGTAAACACTTTATAACTTCTTCTAACAATTACAAAGTCAGTCGTATCCGGAATGTTATCAAAATAAGGCACCTAACCTTATTCCTATACTACAGACCTTTTTGGTTATTACTTAAACATGATCTTGAAAGGAATTGAATCCCGATGGAAGCGTGTAATTGCGTTCTTTGATTTATTAAAAGAATTAAAAATATAAAAAAATAAAGAAAAGGTTAAGCATCATACCTTTGCCAATCAATAATTCTCGAATCGATAGTCTTCTCCTTGTAGTCTTTCTTTTCCAAGAGATCTTCCTCACTATGACTCTGGCAAGGATCTGGTTTGTGGGAACCACTTCTTTGAAAGAATGGGAAGAAGAATTTTCGTAGAATTTTTCTAAGAAAATTGGGAGAATTAGTAGAGGAAGATTTTTAGAGTAACCGTATAGATTATTCTCTTAGAGAGTGTGTTCTATGAAGGCTCCCAAGGGCCCTATTTATAGAACTCTATAGGTTATTCCTAATCCTATTAGGATAAACCCTCTGCAGAGATTTCTCCCAAATGGACTAATGAATGCCAACTGGAAGAACTCACTTTCCTATCATTCTGTAGGAGATCCCTTCTTTGAAAAAGATGACCGCAGGATTCCTAGAGCGGGAAGGGAGAACGAGGGAGCGGGGCAAATTTCTCGTACTTGCTCAATGTCAAAGAGCTTCCTGATCTTGGGCAACTAAGGAATTATGTTGCTTGCTGAGCCTAGATGGTGCAACAAGCATTTTGTGAGAGAAGAAAGCATCCCCTTTTTCGGTACCTCACGGACTTCTTATTAAGGCAATATCATCCTATAGGCAAGCATCAAATATTTAATAATATCCAATATTAATAAATATTTACCCAAATAATATCTCATATTAAATGGTTTAAAATATTTAAATCTTATTTAAATATTTATTCTGCATAATCTTTGATTTGGATCTCATCCAAATTAAATAATTAATTATTTGAATCCAATTCAAATCAATTAATTAATTCTCCCTCTATTTATTTTCTGCAGAATCTTTAGTTTGGATCTCACCCAAATTAAATAATTAATTATTTGAATCCAATTCAAATTAATTAATTAGTTAATTCTCCATCTATTTATTTTTATGGATTTTATCCAAATAAATAATTAAGTTTTTGAATTATATTCAAATAAATTAATTCTTCATATAATAAATTTTATATGAATTGTATCCAATACAATTAATATTTTCCCTCATAAATTTGAACATTTCAAATTTTTCTTTCAACATAGTTGATCCATGTTGGTCCATAGTGAGCTAGCAAGGGGATCTTATAGACCTACAAGTCAGAAGCTCCAACGATATGAGATTAATTGGCTAAACTCGTTAACCACATTAATGAATATTCGTTAAATGTTGGTACACTCCACTAAAGACCCACAGCTGCACTCCTTAGTGTAGATATATTTCTGTGTCCATGGATATAGACCAATAATAACAAATTAGTCCTTCACAAGTGTTCGTAACACTAGCTGGATCAAATTACCGTTTTACCCATAGGTTACTTCTAAGTCTTTAAGTACTAGTGCTCCTCTAATGAACAACCTGTTTATGGTCCAACCATTAAACAAAAACCCCTTTCGGGCTAGTGAGATGATAAGGCCCTTTGTTCAAACCCTGGAGACACCACTTAAGGGAACACTTATCTACTTACCCTAAAATTAAGAATGAGTAAATTGCATCTTGTATAATTATGTCCCCAGCTCCCCACTCGGTCTTGTCCCCAAGATGGTAAGCATATTGAGTAGGAAAATGGCCGCTCTTACCCGCACAAATCAAAGGACAATTCCTCGTGGACAGGAGTTCATAATATACTCAGGATTAAGACTAAATTGCCTAGGTCATCCTATTGAAATAAAAACCTAACTAATCAACGGAGTTACATCTAGTGATTACTATTTCGTGGTCTGGTCTTATGCAAACTCATTGCATAGGATACCACCACTCTCATGTCACCTACACGAACGCGTTAGATCATTGTGTTCGTATCAAATACAAAGTGGGTTGTATCCATTGTGTCACTAGGATAAGGTACCCAGCTTTATCCCTATACTATAGACTCTTTACACTGTATCTTGAACATTGATCTCCATATGTCCTCACATACAGTTTAAGACTCATAAAACAATCTAAGATATTAGTTTATTGGATTTAAGGTTATTAAGACAAAACAAACAAAAACAATCAATAATGCTTATTGAAGTAACACATCAATAACTCTTTATTAATGATTTAATTACAATCAAATTATTACATTTACAATCTACGAGTTTTAAGGCATAAAACCCAACAGATTCAACCTTGTATGTGAACCACATACATGTTTAAATTTACAAAAAATAACCATTGAATCTTAGTTCATTGGATTGAGTTAATGCATCAGATAGATAAAATAACTTCTTATTTTATTCAATAAATAAATGTCTTTACAATTTAAAAAACTATAAGACCCAAGAGATTTAAGACACACCAGTCCCAACAATCTCCAACTTGTCCTAAAGCTAGTGGGTGTACAATACATATAAACTAGGGCATAACTCTATACCCATCTCTCACTTGCCCTAGACTAGTTGTGGCATATCTCGTAGACCTAGACTCTGCAGATAACCCTTAAACACTTTAGCAGTGAGAGCTTTTGTAAATGGATCAGCAACACTGTGCTCTGAAGTAATTTGCGTGACAATCACGTCTATTCGTTGCACAATCTCCCATATCAAATGATACTTGTGCTCTATATGCTTTCCACATTTATGGCTTCTAGGCTCTTTGGAATTTGCCACAATACCACTATTATCACAATAAAGTGTGATGGGCATTAATATGTTTGGAACAACTTCCAGGTCTGTAAAAAACTTCTTAAGCCAGACAGCCTCTTTAGCAACTTCACAAGTAGCTACATACTCTACCTCCATGGTAGAGTCAACAATGCAACCTTGCTTTGTGCTTTACCAAACTACAACCCCTCCATTAAGAGTAAACACTAACCTTGATGTGGATTTTCTAGAATTCTTATTAGTCCAAAAATCAGAGTCTGTTTATTCTGTAAGGATCAAATCCTTAGCCCCATACACAAGCATGTAGTTTCTCATTCTCTGAAGATACTTGAGGATGGTTTTAACTGCAGTCCAGTGATCAAATCTTAGATTGAATTGATATCTACTGACAATCCCAACTGCATAGCAAATTCAGGCCTTGTACACAACATGGCATATATAAAGCTACCAACAGCCGATGCATAGGGAATCCGTCTCATTTCATCAACCTCTTGAGGAGTCTTAGGACATTTTTTCTTAGACAATATAATTCCTTGCCGAAAAGGCAATAAACCTCTCTTGGAATTATGCATCAAATACCTAACAAGCATTTTGTCAATATACGATGCTTGAGACAAGGCTAACGTTTTGTCCTTACGATCCCTTATGATCTGGATCCCTAGAAAAAATTGTGCTTCACCCAAATCTTTCATTTGGAATTGGGCAGCTAGCCATTTCTTTACATTTGTCAGTAAACCTACATCATTCCCAATGTGTAGGTATCATCCACATATAACACTAAGAAAGCTACTCAACTATTGATGATTTTCTTGTAAACACAAGGATTATCAAGATTTTAGTCAAAGCCATAAGACTTGATCGCAGTATTAAATCTTATATTCTAAGATCGAAATGCTTGTTTCAATCCATGAATGGATTGATTAAGCTTGCAAACCTTGTGTTCATGACCTGTTGACTGAATCCTTCTAGTTGTTTCATGTAAATGGTCTCTTCAAGATTACCATTCAAAAAGGCAGTCTTGACGTCCATTTGCCATATTTCATAGCCATAATATGTGGTAATAGACAAGAGAATCTGGATAGACTTAATTTTGACAACTGGTAAGAAAGTTTTTTCATAGTCCACTCCCTCAACCTGGGTATAACCCTTTGCCACAAGTCTAGCCTTAAAGGTTTATGCCCTTCCATCCACACTTCTTTTCCTCTTGTAGATCCATTTGCAACCTATAGGTTTTACCCCATCAGGTTGATCTACAACTCCCAGACTGAATTGAAGTACATAGACTCCATTTCAAGATTCATAGCTTTAACCAATTCATCCTTGTCTACATCATTCATTGCCTAATAGGTCAATGGATCCTCAACTTCATCATTTGGTATCATGTCTTGAGTTTCAATTAAACTCAAATATCGAATAGGTGGTTTTACAACCCTCCCACTACGATGAGGCTCCCTCAACTCTTGAGAAGGATGTGTACGATTTGATGAAGCCCCATCAACAACTCTTGTTGATGTACCAGCTTCTTCAACAACTCTTGTTGAAGTTTTAGTAGTTTCATTGGAAAGTTCATTTAACACTACTTTATGCGGTATATGTTGGGTTTTATGTCCTAAAACTCGTAGTTTGTAATTTTTGGAACGTATTCTCAATAAAATTGTTATCGAGTTTTATTCAGTAAAGTTGTTATTGAATATATGAATTGCATTTATTAGATCCAATAAACTAAGAACATCTGTCTATATAGTGAGTACTTAGATATGTGGTGACATAAAAGTGGATCAAGTTTAGATAATAGCCAAAACGGTCTATAGTATATAGATAAAGGCTGAGTACCTTATTCTAGGGACACTATGGATACGACCCACTTTGTATTTGATACAAACAATGTGATCTTAAATCGTTCATGTGGAGACATGTGAGTGGGAGTGTCCTATGCAATGAGTTTGCATAAGACCAGACCATGAAATAATCACTTTTACTTTATAACACCGTTTACTACTAAAACTGATTATTTTAACCTGAGACCTAGGTAACTCGATCTTAATCCTAAGCTAACTATGAATTCTTGTTTATTTGGGATTATCCTTTAATTTGCATAGGTGAGAGTGGCTCGAGTTCGCCGAGTCAATAAGTTTTCCATTTTAGAGATAAGACCAGGTAGATACTTGGGGACATAATCTTGCGAGATGTAATTCACTCCTACTTAATTCTAGGTTAATAAAGAAGTTGTTCCCTTAAGTACTAACTCCAAGTCTTGAACAAGGGGTCTCACCCTCTCATTGGCCCGAGAGGGACAATGTTTGTTGGTTGAACCACAAACTAATTGTTCATTAGAGGATCAGAAGGACTTAAGGAACGAGATGTAATTACGGAGGTAAGATAGTAATTTTGATCCAACTATAATTTCGAACAACTTGTGAAGGATCCACTTACTTGTTATTGTTATATCAAGTGAAGAGAAATATATCTATAGCGAGGAGTGTGCAACTACTGGGCTTTAGTGGAGTGTCCCGGTAGTTAACGAATATTAATTACCTAGGTTAAAGAGTTTAGCTGGTTAATTTCAGATCATTGGAGCTCATGATTTGTAAGTCCATTAGGTTCTCTAGTTAGCTCATGAACTAAACCTTACAACAGTATATTGAGTGAATTTGAAATGTCCAAATTCAATTGAGGTGCAAATTATATGGTTTGTTCGTTTAATTATGCATTAGACGAAATTGGAGAGTTAGAAATATTTAAATGTGATTTAAATATTTTTTAGGATGAATAGAGATCCATTAGGTTAGAATTTGTCGGAAATAGTGGAGAAATAATTAATTTAATATTAATTTAATATAATTAATTATTATTTAAATTAATTAGATATTAAATTAATTTAATTTAAAAAAATTTTGAAAATTAAGTTTAAAATTAAAATTCAATTTGTGAAATTGAAAAGTCAAAATTCAATTAAAAGTTGGATTTTGGATTTATGCACTATGCATGTGAAATAGATGGTGTTCTTTATGCAAATATCATCATCTTCTTCTTCTTCCACCTCCAAATTGGTTGATTTAATCAGTCAATTTGTTGGTCTCATGTATGCTGTTGAGATCTGCATGTTCTCTTCTTTAAATAGAAGTGAGGAATTGAAGAAATGGGTTGAAGCTTCTGACGCCATAAACTGCAATCCATGCGTTAATATTTAATCAAGTTTTACTAATTCAACCCAAGTATAAGTATAAATTAGGTTTCTCAGTGAGTCCGAGGTTGAACGCAAGGACTTGTGCAGATTTTAAACTCTTTCTAATTGTGATGGATTCCTTGTATAAAAATACTTGGGATTGTAATGCGTTTAACTAATAAAACTGTAAAAGTCTAAACTAATGAATTGTAGGAACGAGGATTGATGCGTTACAACAAAGATCAACAGGAATATATGTAATGAATGGGGAAAAATAGGGTTAGGGGTTGTTATTGTCTATTATCAGAAATGCGAAGTCAATTATTCCATATTTTCAACTCATAACCTACACCTCTCGGTGGACAGGTTGCATGTTCATATGTCTATGACGCATGGGAGAGTATTGTTAAATCCTAAGGTTGCTTCTATATCTAGAAGCACTTCTTAGCTTTGCTTTATGATTTCCACAATCATTTACTTTTTCAAGCAGTTGATTATTGCTACTTATCTCGATTAGCTAGACGGAAACTAGCAATAGATTCAAGCACATGAAGCAAAATGGTATAATTTAGTCATCGTTTCTTAAACAGACTTAATTTTGCCCCAACCTTTAAGAGATTTAGCTACTCATGGTCAATAAAAAACAAGCGATAATAGATGTAGAGATGGAAAACATGGAAGATATTTAGATTGCTGGAATGAATTAAGTGTCTTAATGAGTACAATTTCTCAATACACTATGAAAACACAAGAAAGTTAAGAAAAGAATAGAAAACATGAAGTTGGTGGTTGATCAATCTCTTGAATCTTCCAACGGTGGATGCGAGATAGTTGCTGTTGTGATATCAATGATTAGAAAGAAAACTGCTTGCTAAAGTATTTTGTCTCTGGTTGCCTTCTAGAAAGAATTCTACTGTAGAAAAGAAAACTTCCCGAAAAATTCAACAACCTTCTCAGCCTACGAATTTGCCTTTTTATAGAGGTTGCATTGTAACGTTGGCAGATTCGTGTCATCATTGGCTGATTTGATGCTTTGCATCATTCTCGCTTGATTGCATGATTCACGGCTAAATTTCTAAATGCTTATTTTGTTGCAGATTAAGTGAATCGATCTCTAGCTGTCTGATATCCCAAAATTTGCGTCTGATACATTGCTGCTTTGCGTTTTTCAGTCGGATTATGCCAATATTGAATCATGCGTTCCTGCACTAAATCATGCGTTTTAGAGACAAGCTACTTCAAAACATTTATCTTCATCAAATCAAAGGTGTAAAATGCAAAGAATGATTTATTAATGAATCTAACTCAAAACTAATGCATGATTGCCAATTATATTTCTTTTATTCTAAAAGAAAACTACAATAACTTATATTTCCACAAGTTATCAGCTTCCATGCTAATTTATGCTGAAATTTCCAACTACTCAAAACTAAAAAACTAGTGTGTTCTTCACCTTGTTGCTCCAAATTGAACTCAATTTTGGATCCCACAATCTGTTGTAAGGTCTGAGGATAACAAGGAAGACTCTAGAGGTAGTCCACTAAGTGTTCGTGATAAAAAATTCAAAGTAATTTACTTCAATTTTAAGCTACAACAAGTAAGTGTTATTCATCTCTTTTTTGGCTTTAGAACACGTTTAATCTTCAACATTGATGTAATTCAAGTACTTTAGATCCTAATTACTTCTGCTATTATGTTGCTAACTCCTTCAGTATAAGCTCTCTTATGTGGTCGTCTTCCAACAATGTAGCATTTGTCGATACAAACATTTTATTCAGTTTTGGATCAAAGAAAAAGACCACCTTTTGTTTCCTTGGGATAACCTACAAATAGGCATACTTCGGAATGAGGTTCCAATTTCTTAGGATTTGTCTTAAGCACATGTGTTGGACAACCCCAAATTCTGAAATGTTGTAAACTAACCTTACCACCTCTCCGTAATTCCAAAGGAGTTTTAGAAACACTTTTGGATGGAACATTGTTTAAAATGTATAATGCAATCGTTACTACATAACCCCAAAACAAGTCTGGTAATTGAGCATAAGTCATCATAGACCAAACCATGTCTAACAAGGTTCTGTTTCTCCTTTCTGATACACCGTTTTGCTGAGGTGTACCCAGGTGCTGAGAGTTGGGATGAAATTACATGTTCTATCATATAGTTCTAGAAATTTAAATCCATATACTCTCCACCTCGATTTGATCGAAATGTTGTAATGGTATTTCCTAACAAATTTTCAACTTTAGCCTTGTACTCTTTGAACTTTTCAAGAGCTTCTCACTTGTGTTGCATTAGGTAAAGATATCCACATCTTGAATGATCATCGATGAAAGAGATAAAATATTCATACCCTCCTCTTGTCTTAATATTCATAGGATCACAAAGGTCTAAATGTACAAGTTCTAATGGTTCTTTGGCTTTATGACATTTTCTAGGCAAAGGTATTTTGGTCATTTTGCCTTCAAAACAAGATTCACATACAGGCAATGAGTTTTCTTCTAACTTGCTTAGAAGTCCACTCTTAACCAATTTCTCAATCTTATTGAGATTTATGTGACCTAACCTTAGATGCTAGAAATAAGCATTTTCTTTAGGAGAAACCTTTTGTCTTTTATGTTGAATTTTTGCAGTTTTGAACATTTCAATATTAAAAAGTGATTTAGATGCTAACGACCTTAGCACATATAAATTACTCTCTAAGTTTGCAAAACAAATAAGAATGTCATCTTTACAAATAAACGCTTTGTTTACACTGAAATTGATGGAATAAGATTGTTATAGCAAACACTGTACATAAATCAAGTTCCTTTTAAAATCAGGAACTTGCTTGAAACTGTATTCTTTTTCTCTTATTTCACTTTGATAGAAAAGCTTAAATAGAATTAATACTCATTACAAGTAAGGAAAAAATAAATACAACAAATATTTGCAAATATTTACAATAAATACAATGGACAATATAAACATAAAAGGAAATAATCAACACTCCTCCTCAAGTTGGTTTGAAGATATCACTCATGGCTAGCTTGTCCGTTAGCTTGTTGAATTGCCATTTAGGGAGACCTTTAGTTAATACATCTGCAATTTGCTTCATTGTTGGGAGGTAGGGAATGTATGTTACTCCTGCATCAATCTTTTTCTTTATGAAATGTTTATTGACTTCAATGTATTCGTCCTATCATGATGGATAGGATTGTGGGCAATGGAGATTGCTACCTTTTTATCACAGTAAATGCGTATGGGCATTGTCTAAGAGAATTTCAGTTCTTCCAATAGTCTTTTTATCCATATGCCTTTATAAATACCATGGGCTAATGCCCTAAATTCTGCTTCAACACTACTTCTTGCAACCATACTTTGTTTATTACTACGCCAAGGAACTAAGTTTCCTCCAACAAAGGAATAATAACCAGAAGTTGATCTCCTATCGGTCATGCTACTTGCCCAATCAGCATCAGCATAAACCTTAACCTGTAGGTGGGCATGTTTCTTGAAGAGTATCCCTTTTCCTAGAGTACCTTTCAAATATCTTAGGATTCTAAAGACAGCTTCAAAGTGAGCTAACTTAGGGGCATGCATGAATTGACCTACCATACTAACTGCAAAGGCAATGTCTGGACGTGTGTGAGAGAGGTATATTAGTTTCCCCATGAATCTCTGATACTTCCCTTTTTCTTTTACATCCTTTTCTGTTGCAGCTTCCAATTTTAAGTTTTGCTCTATGGGAGTTTGTTCGTAGCTATTTCTTATTTGAATTAAGTTGTTTCTTAGCTTGTTGCACAAAATAGATTTTAACATTTTTGTACATGGATGCGTCGAGAATTACTCTAAATGTGCTCATGATTTGCAAGTTTTCCTATGAAGACCCAAGTATAAGTATTTATAGGTATCCTGGTGAGTCCAGGGTCGAACGCAGGGATTTGTGATAACTAGGCGCTGAGATTATAAACCTGACTATGCGGTGAACTATACATGTAATATATGCAATTGTTTGTTGTGTAAAACTATACATTAAGAATAAAAAGAATTTCCTACTACTAATAATGAGGTGGATGCGGTGAAGGTTAGTCATATGTCATTTAGTATCAGATTGCATGCGTTGAGAATGAATGGAACCATGCGATAGGAGTTAATGCAAGAGTTAGTTATTACCTAAACCTTCTGAGTACAATTTCATACCTACAAACTGCAATTGTGAATCCATCTCTCGATGTTTCGACGCCACATTAATCTTATTTCTAAGACGCATGGTAAGTTTGCATTGGCAAAAGATGAACTACATTTCTGCAACTCATCTAGTCTTAATGAATGCTACAGATTAACTATCCACTCTCTCAAGCTCGACAGTTATGCTTACTACTTGTGTTTGTCAGACAAAGTCATGCAAGCTAAAGATATGCATTAATCAAGATGTAATATGCTCAGAATTGCTCAAGAAAACTAACTCTTAACATCAACTCATTCATTCAAACATGGTGTAAGGTGTTTAGTATAAAGATAGATGAAAGAGAATAGTCAATCAAACTCATATTAAGCGAATAAGTCATTCTCTCGAATGTCATTAACAAAATATAAGCAAGAAGGAGAAAAATGAAAATAAAACTGAAATGAAGGGCGTCAAGCCGCCACTGGCAACGTCTTGCTTCATGGAGGCTTGAGATGGTCGCTATCTGATACGTAAATTCCATAAGGTGAATGTTCTCACTCACTAGGAGATGACTCTGAAAATGCTCAGAATCCTTCTCTCAAAAGAGCTCGAAATGGAGGCTGGTTATGGTGAGGGAGAAATAGTGCAGAGCTTTCGCCTCCTGAACTCGTCTCTCCTTTCTTTAAGAAGCTTTTGGGCTATTTATAGGCGTCAAAAGGTTGATATCATGATGATCTGACACCTTTGCATTAAATTTCACCCATGCTGCATTGACTTTTCAGATTTGTCAGCCTATTTGTTCTGCCATGATCTTGATAGGTTGCTATTCTTTTTCGTAATGACATGACAGCTGCTTGGGCATGCTTAAGTTTCTTCTTCGACGCATAGTCTTCAACGCATGACCTCACCGCATAGGCTCGACGCATGTTCTCGCAGCAGCTTCAACTCTTCGTACTTGGTTGTTCCCACTTCTTTTCTTCTTAACCCTGCGTTAGGAACAGAAGCTTATCATTTTTCAGGCATTTTTCTTTTGCAAGTAGTGCCAACTCATGTTGATACATTTTTCATCAATTAACTACCAAAATCATGCGTTTAACTCCAAAGTTACTCTAATTAAATCAAATAATGACTATAATAACTTGTATTTCTACAAGTTATCAGAGTTTCAGCAACCTTGCATCCAAGCAAACTCGTCTTTTTGAGTAGATCAATGATATACTTTCTTTGGTTGACATGAATACCACTTTTGGACCTAGCAAACTCCATATCTAAGAAGTACTTTAAGGATCTCAAGTCTTTGATCTTGAAATCATTCGCCAATTTTTCCTTCACAATAGACATTCCTGTCTCATCATTGCATGTAAGTATGATATCATCAACATACACTATCAAAACAACAACCTTGTCATTTCTCGTATGCTTGTAAAGCATAATGTAATTGGCTTGACATTGGCTAAATCCATAGCTTGTGACTACCTTTCCAAAACGTTCAAACTAGGCTCTAGGAGCCTGTTTAAGGTTGTGTAGTGATTTCTTTAACTTACATGCCTTGTTAATCCCAAGGTCTGCTTCAAAGTTAGGCAGTAATTCCATAAATACTTCTTCTTCAAGCTCCCCATTGAGAAATACATTTTTAACATCAAGTTGATAAAGTGGCCAATCAAAATTAACTGCAACTGACAACAAAATTCTTATGGAGTTAATTTTAGCTACAGGGAAAATTTTTCTTGATAATCAATTCCATAGGTCTAGGTGAACCCCTTAGCAATCAATCTGGCCTTGTATCTTTCGATACTACCATCAACATTACATTTTACCGTGAACACCCACTTGCATCTCAATGTTTCCTTATCTTCTAGTAGATGAACTATGTCCCAAGTATCACTTTGTTTCAGCGCATTCACCTCTTCCATCAATGCTAATTTCCAATTCAAATCGTTTAGGGCTTCCTGGATATTCTTTGGAACAAATAGATTGGTTATTTTGGATGTGAATACTCTGTGACTATTAGACAATCTATGATAGGAAAGATAGTTTGCATTGGGATATTTTGTACATTGACGGGTACCTTTTTTGGAATATCAAGATCAGAAACATTAGATAACATATTATGAGAAGGAGAGCTGAGGGAAATACTTGGATTTTCATGATCGCTCATTAAAGCATCAAATTGGCCCTGTGTTAGGTCAATTGTCTGATTTCTATCCCTTTGAGTCATGTTTCTTTTAGTATAAAACTGAAGTTTGTATTTCGACCTGTCAAATTAGTTTGTAGTGCTTCTTCCCCTGTCGAAGAATTTTTCACACTTGGGATTGATGGACTACAACTCATAATTTCAGAGCTAATGATGTTTGGGAGAGGTGAAGTATCCCAAGAATTCTCTTCAAGGAGAGGTGGCTCCCCTTGGAGAGAAGTTGGGCTAAAAAATGATTGATTTTCCACGAAAGACGCATCCATACTCTCAAAATACTTGTGAGTCAAGGGATCAAAACATTTGTATGCCTTCTTATGAGGAACATAGCCTACAAAAAGACATTTAATGACCAATTTAGTTTGGGAAATGAGAGGGCTATGAACATAAGCAGTACACCAAAATACTTTTAATGGTAACTCCGAGAACAATCGAGCAGTAGGAAAAAAACTCTTTGAGGTGCTGTAGAGGAGTTTCAAAATTCAACACTGAAAAGCGCTTGAAAAGTGCTTTCTATTCTCTCAAATTAAGGGAGTTTATATTAGATTTCACTTGTTTGCTAGTGGTTTTCAGGTCAAAATAAAGAAAATTATAAGTGAAGACCAAAAGATCATAACCGAGCCAAAATTCAGTGAAAAAGTGAAGAAAACTCCAAATCTACCAAAAACAGGGCAGCACTGGGGCGGAAGGCCTGCCAAGCCGTATGCCCATGGGTGCAGGATTCTTCGAAAAAGCCAATACGGCGTTGCCGCAACGTTTTTCCACGAGACCAGCATCTTCCTTCAGCGTAGCACCACCGTTGCGACGCTGCGGCACAGTGCCGAGGGTAGGTTTCCATGACACACAATGTTGCAGCGCCACCCTTTAAAATCGGTCAACGCCACGGCGCCATCTTTCCTTTTTGGAAGAATTTGCATTTTTGGAAAGAATCTTGAGCGGCCAACTCCATAAATTGGAAGGATTCCAGCAGCCCTAATCACCATCAACACACCAAGAGACACAAGACAAAGAGAATTGAGTGAAAGTTCATTAGAGAGTTCAAAGAGTGAGTTAGCTGCAAGGAAGAGAGAAAAGAGTTCGAGAGAGAGTCGTAGTGTCGTTCGAGTTCCGACATGAAGGCGAAGGAGACCTTGACGGTGCTTCCTCAATCGAGAGCCTCTTTTTAGTAGAGTTTCCCTTTCTTTACACATTTCTTTGTTTATATTATTTAAACATGTTGCTTCAAGCTATAAGTGTCTAAACTCTTTAGTTTTAGGGTTTTGATAAATTATTTATGAAGTTATATTGATATTGTAGACTCTTCATGGTTTTGTTGTAATGATTATGCTTTTCATTGTTATTGGGCTTAAATTCTCGTTGAATGGCCATGTTTGAATGTTAGGCTAGATGTATGGTTGAGAGATTGTATGTCTAACTAGATCTATAATAATGAATTGTTGTTAATCTATCACGAAAATAGTTAGGTTAACAATAAAAGTTGCTAAAGACTATGCTTAGTATCATGTAATTTGTATTGGTTTCAAGAAATTAGTAATCAATTGAGTTGCATGAGAAAAAATTGTTTTTGAGAGAAAATAACTTGGCTTTATGTTTCTAGACTTAAGCATATGAATTGCAATAAAATCCATGAACTCTAGAAAATTGCATGATGAAGTAAACAAGGATTCATTACATTAGAACTCTCTTTGACTCTTGTGTGTCTTATTTATTTGCTTTCCTTTTTAGTTTTATTTCCAAAATCACAACTTAAATTCCAATCCTAAAATAAAGTTGTTTCAATTCTAGAATAGCTAAGTAACTTAAACCTTCATAATTGGATACTCAGTAGAACGATTTTCGGACTTCACTGTCTTATATTATAACTTTACCCTTACACTTGCGGTTAACACGGAAAGTGCGCATCAAACACCTTAGTAGGCATTCGACTGATTAGGTAAGCAGCGGTTAGAATAGCATCCCCCCACAAATATTTTGGAACATTGCATAGAAAACATAAGAGCGCGAGCACCTTTAAGCAAATGTCTATTTTTTCGTTTAATAATACCATTCTGCTGAGGAGTATCGTGACACGTAGCTTGATGAACGATGCCCTTATTGTGCAAAAAAGTGGTTAGTTGTTCGTTGAAAAATCATTATCAGAGTGAAGAATGCAAATTTTAGTTTGAAATTGAGTCTTAATCATTTTATAAAAACGAACAAAGACCTCTTTTACTTCCGACTTTTTTGTTAACAAATAAAGCCAAGTCAAACGAGTGTGATCATTGATAAAGGTAACAAACCAACGCTTGCCATTTTTAATCAAAATCTTAGACGAACCCAAACATCAGTATGAATTAAGTAAAAAGGTGATGAAGACTTGTAAGATTTAGGTGAAAAGGTAAAACGATGATGTTTGGCAAAAATACAGTTTTCGCATTGAAAAACATAACAATCAATTCATTTAAATAAATTTAAAAACAAGTATTTCAAATAAACGAAATTAGGATGCCCTAATCTACGATGCCAAAGCATAATAGTTTCTTGAACAGAAAGAGAACTAACACTACTCAAGCCTTAAACTTTTTTATGACTAGTTGAAACTTCATCAAAGTAATAGAGACCATCAATCATCCTAGCACGTCCAATCGTCTCCCTCGAATCCTGATCCTGAAAGAAGCAATGAGTTTCACAGAAGATAACGTGACAGTTAACATCCTTAGATATTTTCCTGACACATAATAAATTACAAGCTAGTTGTGGAACATGAAGGATAGAACGTAATATGAGTTTTGTACTTAGGGAAATAGTTCCTTTGCCTGCAATAGACATGAAACTACCATCAGCAATACAAAATTTTTCTTTGCAATACACAGCGGAGTATGATTCAAACAAACAAGAGAAACTAGTCATATGATCAGTGGTTTCGGAATCGATGATCCACGGAGAAGAATTTAGACATAAGAATGCTTGAGGGGAATTCCTTGTTTGTGCCAAGGAAACACTAGGATTACCCGATGAATTGGACTTTAGCAGTTTCAAGATTTGATCAATTTGCTCTTTAAGTGGACTGGAATCAACAATATCGGAATTAGAGGCATGTTGATGAGAATTTCTCTTAAATTGCCTAGAGCTCTTCCAATTTGCAAGTTTGCCATGAAGTTTCCAACAAGTTTCTCGCATATGTCAGGGTTTATTGCAGTGATCACACTAGACACGAAGCATGTCATGAGCTTTGTTGGATTGGTCAGAAGCTTTCATTGCAGTATTTTCAATCACCAAAATTGAACTTTCAACTGGATCAATTGCCTTTTTTTCAATCATAACATTCCTGCGGCTTTCTTCCCTACGAACTTCAGAAAAAACATCATTAGTATTTGGAAGGTTACTTTTCCCAAGTATCCTGCCTCTAACCTCATCAAACTCAATATTGACCCGACAAGGAATTTGTAAATGCGACCATCTTCTATAGTTTTTCAGTAATGTTTTTTTATCATCTATGGACTTCTACTCATACGTATCAAATAGATCAAGGTCTTGCCAAATCCTCTTCAGAGTGTGGAAATACTATGTAACTGAGTTACCTCCTTGTCGTACATCACCCAGTTTGAAATTCAACTCAAACAATTGTGACTAGTTGCCCAAATCATAATACATCTGAGTTACACTATCCCATAGTTCCTTTACAGTAGAGTAGCACATATAGTTACTGCTAATGTCTTCCACCATAGAGTTGACGAGCCAAGTCATAACCATGGAGTTTTCCACGTCCCACACAGAAAATGAAGGGTCAACTGGACTGGGAGCAGTTTTTTCTCCAGTAATATAACCTATCTTACCTTGTCCACGAATATACATTCGAACACTTTGGGACGAAAGAAGAAATTTATCTCTATTAAGCTGAATGGTGGTTATTTGGACACTGTGAGTGTTTGAATGGATTCGATTGTTGTAGACTTTAGCGACAGGTACCTTAGTGTCTGACATGTTGAAGAGATAAAATACCCAAAAAAACGAGAACATGCAGATCTGAAATAGTAGTTAAACAGAGGCTGAAACACACTCTGAAACTAAACACCCGGTGCGGCAGAGGCTAAAATCGGATGATCGATGGCGGTACTGATCGGAAAACTCCAACAGTAACTCAGATAAGGTCGGTTGGCGAAGTAGGCTTGAACTTAGGCGTTGTTGTGTTAGAAACTTGTGTTGGGTTGGGCAGACTCAAACGAAACCTGATTCTGGCGGCGTCGATGGCTTCAAGCTTCGCAAACTAGTAGAGATCAGACGTCCAGGTAGTTTCCGGCGACTTGCAATGTGTTGTCTGGTGGCAATCAAGATTCGACGGCTGCGATGTACGAGGCGGAGGCGGCAACAGTAGATTTAGGGTTTTGGAGTTTTTCAGAAAATTGGAGTTTTTTTTTTATTTTAAGGGTAAAAAATACTGCTCCAATACCATGCTTGAAACTATATTCTTTTTCTTTTATTTCACTTTGATAGAAAAGGGTTTTCTTAAATAGAAGAAATACCCATTACAAGTAAGGAAAAAATAAATACATCAAATATTTGCAAATATTTCACAATAATACAATGGATAATATAGACATAAAAGGAAATAATCAACAGAACTACAAATATATTCTTTAACGAAAGAAAAGATTTCTGGAAGAGCAATTTGATGCCTCCCACTGCAACCGCTGAGACGACCTGCCTTATTCCAACCTAAAAGGTCATCTAGCCAGTCCCAAGCTGCTGCCAGGAACTAATACCCTAGAAAAAACACACATGACTAGTGTCCCCTAAATTAATTATTTGGGAAAATTCATCATTCTCCACTAAACAAGTTACCAAAACTAGTAAATCATATTTACCTTGTTTGGCCTTCTTTTTCTCTGCCAAAATTTGGGACAGTTCCACTTCCAGTACCCATCCTAATTGCAATGGAGACAATTTCCTGTTGCAATCTTGGCCTTTTGCTTGCCTTTTTGGGTTGTAGCTTGGTAAGTTTTATTACTTATCTTATTACCCTTCTTCTTCCACTTCTTTTTGGCAGAGGAAGAAGCAAACTTAGTTCCAGAGGTCAAACCTCTATGGAATTTTTTAGAGAAATTGACAACATTTTCCTCCCCATATGGTCCTTTGCCTTTATGCATGGACTCATAAGTCTGCAACTCGTTAATGAGGGTAGTAAGAGAGTAGTTCAGTTTGTTCATAATAGCATTGGTCCTGAACTAAAGGAAACTCTCAGGTAAAGATTCCATAATTAAACTAACTTAACTGGCCTCACCGATAACAGCCTTATTCATTTCAGCCACGTTGAAGTGGACCATCATATTAAGAACATGTTCTCACACTAATGGCCCCTCACTCATACGTGCATTATAAATGAATTTTAGAGCATCATGCTTGATCTGTGAGGACGGTTGTCCAAACATCTTTTGCAATGAATCCATGATCTCACGAGCAGTGACCATACTTTCATGCTTCTTTCCCAAAACTTCAAATAAGCTGGCAAAAATATATGCTCTGGCCTTTTCGTTTGCCCTCGTCCATTTCTCATATGCATCACAAACATTTCTGATGCATTCTGAGCAGAAACCTGAGGACACTCCTCAGTGATTGCCAACTTCAAGTCCTCCACAATGAGTACAGTGTGTCCCTCACTATCAACATGAACTAGTTTTTCATTCATGATAGAAGTCTATGTATTACTCTAATATGAGGTGCCATCTTCATGAGGGTTGCTGATGGAACACCCATCTGAGTTCAAAACTAGAGAGTGAACACCTATCTAATTGAATTGGGGAGTGAAACTGGAGAAAGCCCCAACCGGCTCTCTCTCCTCACTCTCCTTCCATCTTCGATTTTACAAACCCGCCACAGCAGCCTCCTTTGCTTTTTTTTTTCTTTCTTTCTTATGCTGATTCTTTTTTTTGACGACATTAGTGGGGGTTTAGCCGTCTTCAGGAGGTGCTCCTTCATTAGAGGGGTCCTGAGAGTTGAGATGGATATAGGAGAGAATGAGAGAGAAGAACCAGGGGGGGGTGGGAGGGGGGGCTATTGAGAATGAGGAAAAAATTTAGGATTTTTTTTTTCTTTTTTTTTTTTCTTTTCTTTTTTTATCTTTTAAAATTTGTTTATAATTATTTTTTCTACTAACTTAAACTTTGGTAAATTGCATCCTGAAGAAGTAACTTTTCTAGCTTTTAGTTTTTTTTTTCTTTTTACAGGTACAAATGAAGCAAGAGATGATTAAGGGCTTCAATTTTAGTGTCTCATTCACCCCGACTTTAGTGCAGTCATATGTAGGGATGACACTAGAAGGTTTGAGTAACCTCAATGTTTTACCTCCTTTTTGGCCTGGATCATCTTCTCACAGATAGAGGGACGACACCAAAAAGTTTGAACAACCTCAATGTTCTATCTCCTCTTTGGCCTAGATCACCTTCTAGTGCAGATAGATATAGGGATGACACCGGAAGGTTTGAAAAACCTTGGTGTTTTATCTCCTATTTGGCCCGAATCACCTCATCATGCAAACATATAGATGAATGACACCGAAAGGTTTAACAACCTTGGTGTTCTATAGCCTATCTGGCTCGAATCACCTTCTCGTGCAGATAGATAGAAGGATGACAACGGAAGGTTTGAACAATCTCAGTATTCTATCTCCTTTTTGGCTTGGATCAACTCCTCGTGCGAATAGATAGAAGGATGACACTATAAGGTTTGAACAACCCTGGAGTTTTATCTCCTCTTTGGCCCGGATCACTTTCTCGTGCAGACAGATAAAGAGATGACACCAGAAGGTTTGAACAACCTTGGTGTTCTATCACCTATCTGGCTTGGATCACCCTCTTGTGCAGACAAATAAAGGGATGACACACCTCTTTTGTAGACAGATAGAGGGATGGCACGGAAGGTTTGAACAACCTAGGTGTTATATTGCCTCTTTGACTTGGATCACCTCCTCGTGCAGAGAGATAGAGGGATGAAACCAAAAGGTTTGAACAACCTTGGTGTTCTATCGCCTATTTGGCACAGATCATCCTCTCGTGCAGACAGATCAAGGGATGACACTAGAGGTTTGAACAACCTTAGTGTTCTATCTCCTTTTTCGCTCAGATCACCTCCTTGCGCAAACAGATAGAGGGATGATATTGGAAGGTGAACAATTTTGGTGTTCTATCGCCTATCTGGCCCGAATTATCTTTTCGTGCTGACATATAGAGGGATGACACCGAAATTTGAACAACCTTGGTGTTCTATCGCCTATCTAGCTTGGACCACCTTTTCATGCAAATAGACAGAGAGATGACACTAAAAGGTTTGAACAACCTCGATGTTCTATCGCATATCTGACTCGGATCATCATCTTATGCAGACAAATAGGGGGATAACACTGGAAGGTTTGAACAACCTTGATGTTCTATCGCCTCAAATCATCATCTCGTACAAACAGATAGAAGGAGACACTAGAAGGTTTGAACAACCTCAGTGTTTTATCTCCTCTTTGGCCCGGATCACCTCCTCGTGCAGACAGATAAAGGGATGGCACTGGAAGGTTTGAACAACCTCGATGTATGACTATTTGGCTCAGCATCCTCTATTTACCTGAACCTAAAATATTATAAAGCCCCAAAAAGCATGCCAGTTTTTTTTTAAAGCTTTTTGTACCTTTTCCTCTAAGATTATGTGACCAAGACTCACATGTTTTCTTTCTTTTTATTTTGTCTTGCAGAATCATGGTTTACTTTACCGAGCGTATCATGTCTAGCAAGAGGTACCTCATGATCCTTGCAACTAAAGATTAACCCATGGAGAATAGACTTAGCTTTCTTGTGGAGGAATAATTAGATGGCCCTTTTGGCTGATTTTTTGCCAGATTTGGACAGTGACACGATCCTTTTGGAACTATCAATGGAGGTGCCCTTAACTCGGGATAGAAATGTGTGGGCTCTAAAGTCTTCCCTTCACGATGAGGCCCCTAACTCTAACCAAGTGTTAACTCTCGGGCGTCACTTGATTGAGAATCAAACCCGTTGGAACACCATGGTGAAGGTCCCTGGAGAATTCTCTTTTACTGATTGTTATTGGGAGTGGAAGAATTTGTAGTTAGTTGAAACGAGCGAGTCCTCTATGATATTCGTTTGTCCGAAGCATTGATGGCTTCTTTGTATACCTACGATCATAATAGTGACATTGTTCGCGCCTTTTGCGAAGCTTAGTGTCCTTCAACTAATACTCTCCACACAATGGCAGACGAACTATCAATTTCCTTGTCGGACTTGTGGTCCTTTGGTGGTCTTCCAATTAGGGGAAACTTTTACGAAGAAGTTATTCCCTATTTAAGAGAATTAATCGGCTCGCAAAAGAAGGCCAGATATCTTCCAAAGACTAGAGAACATCTTTTTCAAGCGTGCCATTCCATAGTATGTTCGCAGAAAGACGATCGTGCGACATCCACGAAGAACGATCGTGGTACATCCTCTTAAAGCGATTATCGGGTGACCATCAACTCTTGGATCTCTTTTTGGTTCCTTGGTGTTTGGAAGTATGACAAACCTCCTGCGAGAAAATCAAAGAAAGCTTTCTATTCCAGGTTTACCCACAATCCAACTGGTGCCGGGATCAAGTTTCGCTAATGGTCGAGTAGAGAAAACATGTTCTTCGCAGAACTTGGAATAGGAGACAATTTACGAGACAAGACATATTTGGTTGTTTTTCTGTCTTGTTAGTTGTGCCTTTTTGTGTTTCCTCAGAAGGGAGCTTTCCTTTGTCCCGGAGTATTTAGGATCGCTAGTTTGATAATTGAATGACATACTTTTAGCCTTGTTGTCCCAATTTTGGCAAACATCTATCATGGCCTGGGAATGATAACTAAAGCCACAAACTCAATCGAACGTATGAAATTTTGTTTTTCCATGCACTACGTCCATGGTTAGCTGGCTCACTATTTTAACACACGTTATCCCGTTCCTGTGGATATTCGAGGTTTGAAAATGGTCAACTTTTCTAGTGAAGGTGGTTCAGTTTATTTTGGAGAACATGACGCTCGCGAACTAATCCACAAGGGTGCTAGTATCCAATGGCATGTGAACATTCAAAGTAAGAACAAACACGATCACATGACTAATAACGAAAATCTATCATTTAATGAGTCTTTATATTTTTCTAGAGTGCGATCATGTTACCTATCGTCCCAATGTGGAGCCACTTCAATTATTGAATCGTATAGTCCTTATCGCTTCGGCAGGAAATTTGGATTTTACTAAGACATTCCTAATGATATAGGGGGAATCCCACCCACTGTCACTCCCAAGAGTGTGCTATATCATTAGCAAATTTGCACGAGGAATGCAACATTGTCCAAGGTATTCTTTCTGGCCCGCTCATTAGATCTCAACAATCAAGTGACTGCACAATTTAGGGACTAGTGGTCAAAGAAACACAGGAATTACTTCGAAGAGAATCGACAACATCTAGTGAACAATTTCATTCCTCCTCCATCGCACCCTAAATTACCCAAGAACAAAGGGGGCAACCAAGGTGGCAAGCAACTTCATTTGATTGAAGAAATTATACTTACATTTCGAAAAAAATATTTTGGCCTATGGCAAAAAGAGTAGTAGCAGCGCTAGTGATCATCATTGGAAAAGACCCTCGAAGAGGGTGAAGACATCAGAAGATAATTTTTTTTAAGGAGCTCCAAATGCTTCAAAAATCCTCTATGCTTAGGATTTGTTGGTATGTATACTTCCTTCTCATTTTCTTTTTGCCCTTTTTTCCTAGTATATGATTTTATTATGTTTCTTTTGTAGTCACCTCTGAGTCATTCTCTTTAAGAACTCGTAGGGCAACCTAGCAAAGAATCTTTAACATGGTCTTATACTGTTGATTCAGCCATTCGGAAGGTCGATACTCCCAATGTAATGCTAGTTGAGCCAACTAAAGAAACTTCAAGTCCCCTCACCATTTCTTAAAAAATTAGACGTGCTAAGAAGAAAGTAGACGTAAAGAGCACTGAAGTTTCAAACCCTCCAACCAAAACAGTTGGTTGCTCCAAACTACCGTCAGTAGAGAAGGTCTCCCCAAAACATGCCAAGGACTCGTCCGCGATTCAAGAGTGAATTATGCAGTTGCACCCAACAACCATCAACGAGTGCTCTTTGCCCTTCAAAAGAAAATAGACACACCAACTCTTGAGATCTCCCATTTTGTGCTAACAATTTGATTTCCCATCTTCAACAACAAACTGTTGTAACTTCATGGAGAACTTGCAACAGAAGATTGTTCAAACCCCCATTGAGCATGTGGGTAGTCTTGAACCAGAAATGTGAAAAATCCTTGATGTAATTGCAACAAGTGGCACAGACAACCTGACTCATTTGAAGGAATTTGTGGATGGTTATTTTGAGAGAGTTGAGAACCACAACCAAATGCAATCTACAATTTCAATCCAATCAACTAAGGATATTCAATTGGTAGAAGCAAAAAGCTTTGTGAAAGCATTGCGACTTGATAAGAGCTGCATAATCGACGAGACAGCTACCTGTAGGCACCGACTCACACAACTGTCTGCAAGGGCTACTAAATTGGAAGCTGAACTAAAAGCTATGCATGTAGAAACCACCAAAATTTTGAAAAACAACGAGAACCTAGACCGAAAGCAACTTGAGATTTCGAAGGTTTGTGAGGATATCGACAAACTCGAATGTGCCCCTAGCGCTAGTGACGCGGACGTTAAAATGTTGTTGGCACTTTATGAATCTTTAGAAAGCACGCGCGAGGAGTTAAAGAACTTCCAATGAATTCCCTGATTTGAGACTTCTTTTATGTCTTTTTTCCTGTTAGTTTAGTCTACGAGACAAAGAAATTTGTAATAAAACTTTCACCTTTGATGTCTAGCTTTTCATCCTTGTTTCTTGGGCCGAATGTAGTCTATCGTTGTTTCTTTTTTCATTCTCTCAAGGCTTATGTATTTTTTTTACTTATTTACATATCTTTACAACGAAAGGAACTCTCATTATAATGTAGTTCAAGGAAATTTTTTTATTTGATGATGCAACTGAACTTAAAGTTTTCTTTAAGCTGCCTATACCCTTTAAAATGAATAGGGATCAATCCATAGTGTTGTTTAAAATTTTCTTTTACTATTCACCTTTTAAGCTCATGTGGGCTAGGAGCACCATGCGGTTTAGGCTTTTGCAATAAGGAGTTTTTTACATATTCATCAAGCATAAAATTTCTTAAGAAACTTATTGCTGATTGGGCTAACTCTTAATCCTTCTTGATCAATAATCTTGTATGAGCCGTTTGTGAAGACTTCTTTGACGATGTAGGGTCCATCTGATTTAGGCGTGAACTTATTTCTTGTATGTCTCACCGTAATGATAGGTCTTCTTACAGTAGATCACCAATCTAAAATGACCGAGGTTTCAAATGTTTATCAAAGGCTTTAGACATTCGTGCTTGGTAGATTCCAATGCTTGCTAGGCCTCTATTTTCTTTTCCTCAAGTGCCTCTAACTCTTGTAGACATAACTTAGCATTGTCTTTATAGTCAGGCCCTCTTGAACTGCCATCCTTAATGACAAAATTTCTCTTTCTAATGGGAGGACAACTTCTACTTCATAAACAAGGGAGTATGGCGCAACTCCTGTAGGAGTACGATGAGTCGTTCGATACCCCCGTAACGCTTCTCCAATCTTCTCTTGCCAATCTCTCATAGACTTAAAGACAATTTTCTTTAATAGGTTGCACAATATTTCGTTGAATGCCTCTGCCAACTCATTTGCAGCTGCGTTGTACATAGATGACTTGTATTGCTTGAACTTGAATTTCTCACATAATTTATTCTTCAAACTATTGGAAAACTGCCTTCCACTATCCATCACAATTCAATAAGGAATGTTGTACTGATAGATAAAGTGAGTTTAGATGAAGTCTACCACATTTTCCTTCTTGGCTTTTCTCAACACAATAGCCTTAGTCCACCTTGAAAAGTAATCTGTCACTACAAAGATGTAAGAATATCCTGTTGATGACTTAGGTGTAATCAGACCAAGAACATCAAGTCCTCAAGGTTCAAAAGGGCACGAGGACACAGTTGGATGCAGAGGTTCATGTGGTTGATGTATGAAGTTTGCATGGTATTGACAAGCTTCACACTTTTTTGCATATTCCATCAAATCTTGAATCATCTTGGGCCAATAATATCTCATTCTCTTTAGCTAGAATTGGAGCTTTTGTCTAGATTGATGTGCACCACAGACACCTGAATGTGCTTCTTCTAGAGCTTTTATTGACTCCTCTTTTTCAATGCATCGAGGGAGCGGGGATAGAAGGTCCCTTTGTAGTAAATAAAGCGAGTTGCTCTCCTTCTCACCTCTGTTTTATGACGAGGATCTATTGGAAGTTTTTCATGCTCAAGATAATCTATAATGGATTGGCGCTAGTCTTTTTCATCGATCAAGTAGACTGATATCATGTTTATTTCTTCTCATTCAATCTTGAGTAGTGGTACAACCCACCTTTGGCAAAGAGCTACATTTAAAGGCTCATCATCTATAACCGCTAAAGTAGTGGCCAGATTGGCCAAAGCATTTACCCTTTTGTTTTTTGACCTCGGGTCATGTTCCAACATCACGCTGTGGAACTTTCCAGCAATCGTCTAGCATAGGTGAAATAAGGTTTTAAATTTTCATGTTTCACCTTATACTAGAGCAAGAGTTGGTTGATTATCAACTTCAAATCGTCGTAATTTCTATGTACGATCTTCTAATTTCTAATGCCATCTGTAGTCCAATTATTAGAGCCTGATATTTAACAACATTATTCGAGCATAATTCACCAAGTGTGAAACTATAAGGCATCATATGTGTCTTAGAAGAGATGAAGACAATGTTTGCCCCCACTCCGCTCCTACGCACTACACCATCAAAGTACATGGCCCAAGGCTCCGTAGTTTCAACCAGGAAGACTTCCTTATCGTGCAAGTCTGCGCATAATTTCCAATTTAATGGAATTGGGTGATTTGCTAAGAAGTCAGCCAATGTTTGTCCTTTAATCGTCTTTTGTTGAACATACACAATGTTGTACTACTGAAGCAAAATGTGTCGTACTTTGTAGTATCTCAACTTATCTATGGCAAAGAAAAGTATAAGACACATTTTCTCGAGAGAGGAATAGTTAATCTCAGCTCCAGTTGGGGTCTTGATTAGATAGTAAATAGCACATTCCTTCCCGTTCTCCCATTCCTACGCCAACAATGCTCCCAACGATCTTTCTTGCTCGATTATGTACAATATCAATGGTTTACCTACTACGGGAACGCCTAAGATAGGGGGATTAAGCAAGTATTTCTTTTTGTTGTCAAAAGCATTCTAACAAGCCTCATCTCACTCGAATCTTTCTCCTTTCCTCATCAACTTTTGAAAAGGCTAGCATCGACCAACTAAGTTGGAAATAAACCTCTGTATGTAAGCTAAACGACCTTGGAGACTTCTCAACTCATGTAAATTTCTTGGCCTTGGCATTTTTTGAATAGCGTTGATTTTAGATTGGTCTATTTCAATTTCTCGATGCTTTATAGTGAAACCAAGAAACTTTCTTGAGGTTATGCCAAACGCGCACTTGAGAGGGTTTATCCACAGCTGATATTTTTTAAGGAATTGAATTTCCAGCAGAAGAGACTGATCGCCGTGCCATTAAACTTGCTTTGGGAAACCAAAATTACAAAGAACAAAATACAAGATAAATAACAACTAATTAGCATGCTTTTTAAGAAGAAAGGGGTAGAAGATTTCCTACCTTTGAAGATCTTCTTTGACGTGGAATCTTCTTCTCCAAATCACGAACTGATGACTTCTCCAATGGAAAAAACAACAACTCTTCTTCTCTTGGAACACCACCACAAATGGCTAGCTCACTATTCTCAAGGGAAAATCAAATAGAGGGGGTGTGGGTTCTCTAAAATTTTGGCAAGGGAATTTCCTTTGAATTAAAGAGAGAATTGGAGAGGGAGATCATGTTGGGTTTTATACCCTAAAACTCGTAAATTGTAATGTAATTATTTGATCATCATTAAATCATTAATAAAGAGTTATTGATGTATTACTTCAATAAACGTTATTGAGTTTTTTGTTTGTTTTGTCTTAATAATACTAAATTCAATAAACTAACATCCTAGGCTATTTTATGAGTCTTGAACTATATGTGGGAACATAAGGAGATCAATGTTCAAGATACAATCTAAATGGTCTATAGTATGGGGATAAGGCTGGGTACCTTATCCTAGTGACAATATGGATACGGTCCACTTTGTATATGATACAAACGCAATGATCTAAGGCATTTGTGTAGGTGACATGCGAGTGGGGTTATCCTATGCAATGAGTTTGCATAAGACCGAAGCACGAAATGGTGATCACTAAATGTAACTCCGTTGACTACTTAGGTTTCTATTTTAATAAGATGACCTAGGCAACTTAGTCTTAATCTTGAGTATATTATGAACTCATGTCCATAAGGGATTGTTCCTTGATTTGTATGGGTGAGAATGGCCGTTTGCCGACTCAATATGCCTACCATCTTGGGGACAAGACCGAGCGGGAGCTGGGGACATAATTATACAAGATGAAATTCAGTCATTCCCATCTTTAGGGTAAGTAGATAAGTGTTCCCTTAAGTGGTGTCTCCGGGACTTAAACAAAGAGTCCTGCCCTCTCACTAGCTCGAGAAGGATTTATGTTTAATGGACCATAAACAGGTTGTTCATTAGAGGAGCACTGAAACTTAAGGATTTAGAAGTAACCTAGGGGTAAAATGGTAATTTGACCTAGCTGGTATTACGAACACTTGTGAATGACTAATTTGCTGTTATTGGTCTATATACATGACACAGAAATATATCTACAGTGAGAAAAGTGCAATTGTGGGTCTTTAGTGGAGTGTACCCACAGCTAACAAATATTGATTAATGCGGTTAATGAGTTTAGCCAACTAATCACATATCGTTGAAGCTTTGATCTGTAGGTCCATTAGGTCCTCTTCCTAGCTCATAAAGAGTGATGAGGTATTTATGTCTTGAATGAAATTTGAAATTTTCAAATTTACTTAGGAAAATAATATAATGTATGATGATACATTATAATATAAAATTTATTTTGAACTTTATAACATAAATTTAATTTTGGATATGATACAAAATTAATTTTTTTTTTTAGAGAATTAAATATTTGAAGGAGTTCAAATATTAATATGAATCTAATTCATATTAAAACTATAGGTTAAAATTAATGTGTATTAGATGCACATTAAAACTATAAGTTATGAGAATAACAATTGAATATGATTCAAATGTAGGTCAAAATAAATATTAGATATTTGATTTGAAAATTAATTAATTAAAGAATTAATTTTCTTAATTTATTTTAATTAAATTAAATGAATTAAAACTATAGGTTATTAAATATGATTTAAATGAAACAATTAATTAAATTATATTTATTTATTTATTTGTTAAATAAATAAATTAATTAATTAATTAAAAAGGTAACTCCCTTACGTGGGAGTTACATTTTACGTTGTTTAATCCACGTCTCCTACTCTATCTCCCTAAATAAGCTTGCAAAAGAAACAGAGAAAAAAAGTGATTTTCTCGATAAAATATTTCTCTCTGGTGCTCCCTCTTTTTCCCATAGATCAAGATCAAGGATCCACAATCCTTATCTCATCCCTCAAAGAATAGGAGAGGTTCGTGGTGGTGGTGTTTAGAGTCGCCAACAAAAGTAAGATTCTACCTCTAATCCATGCTTAGCCTAAAATTAATACAGTAGGTTTTCTGTATTTTTTTCCAATGTATTAGTATTTCAAAATCTCAATTTATTTCGAATTGGTTTTGTACTGCTTCCGCTGTGTTAGGGATTTCAACCCTTTCAGATCAATCTACAGAACTTTTTTGTGATGTAATCAGTTTCTCTAACTCCCTCCCCCTTTTTTTTTTTTTTTTTTACGTGATATGTGAGAGAGAAGGAAACCAAATAACTCTGCACTACATAGGAGTTATTTTAATATAATAATATTTATTAATTAAAATTAAAATTAATTTAATTATGATTTATGAAATCATATTTAATAAAATTAATTAATTATTTAAATATTTCATATTTAATTTGAATCATATTCAAATAACCTCCTCTCACATTACCTATATATGAATCTCATTCAAAATAAACTTTATATTATAATGTATCTATATACATTATGCTAATTGTATCACATACAATTAATTCCCTTATGAATTTAAACATTTCAAATTCAACCAAAATATTTGATTCTTATACTAAGCCTTTATGAGCTAGCAAGAGGACCTTATGGACCTATAATTAGAAGCTCCAATGATATGAGATTAATCAATTAAACTCTTTAATTAGATTAATCAATATTCATTAAATGTAGGTCACTCCACTAAAGACTTACAGTTGCTTTATTCGCACTATAGATATATTTCTATGTCCATGAAATTTTTTAATCAATAGTAAGTCGACCCTTCACAAATTACTCATAACTACAGCTGATTCAAATTACCATTTTACCCTTATAGTTATATCTAACTTCTTAAGTACCATTGATCCCTCTAATAAACAAATTGTTAATAGTCCAACTATAAACTAACCTCTCTCGGGCTAGTGAGAATGTGATGCCTCATTGTTCAAGACCTGGAATCAGATCTTAAGGGAGTAATGTATCTACTTACCCTAAGCATGGGGAAGGAGTGAATTCCATCATGTGAAGATATATTCCCAGCTCCCTAATCAGACAAATCCCCAAAATGGTAAGCTTATTGAGTTGACGATTTGGCCACTTTCACCCATACAGATTAAAGAATTGCCCTCATAGACAGGAGTTCATAACTCACTCAGGATTCAGATCGAGTTACCTATAGTCATCCTATGGAATGTTAATTTCTACAACTAACGGTGTTACAAAGAGAAATTAAACATTTCGCGATCCGATCTTATACAAACTCTTTGCAAAGGATACCCCCACTCACATGTCTCTACATGAACTATTAGGATCAAATCGTTTGTTGTAACAATTACAAAGTGGGTCATATCTGTAGTGTTACCAGAATAAGGCACCCAACCTTATTCCTATACTGCAGACATTTTTTGTTATTACTTAAACATGATCCAACCTTGTATGTCAACCACATACATGTTTAAGTTTATATAAAATAACCATGAAATCTTAGTTTATTGGATTAAGTTAATGCATAAGACAAATAAAATAACTTCTTATTTTATTAAATAAATAAAATATATTTACAATTTACAAAACTACAAGACCCAAGAGATTTAGGACACATCAGAACCAAGAATTTTCACAAGTGATCGAACATGATTTTTAAATCTCTCAAGTGGTCCTGACGCTTCCTGGACTTGAGTATGAGATCATCAATGTAACATTCGACATGTTTATGCAACATATCATCAAATACTTTTTGCATGGCCCGTTGGTAAGTAGCATCAACATTCTTCAACCCGAAAACTATTACCTTGTAACAGTATATTTTCTTTGGAGTCCAAAAATCGTCATTTCCTCGTCTGTGAGAGCCATTCATATTTGATTATATCCAAACGATCCATCCATAAAAGATAAGGCCTTGCGGCCAGTGGTTGTGTCAACCATGATTTTCTGTGATTGGCAAAGGAAAATCATCCTGTGGGCACGCATTATTCAGGTCACAGAAGTCTATGCACACACGGATCTGTTCATTCTTCTTTTTAACAGGAACAATATTTGCTATCCACCTTGGATACTTGACCTTGCGAATGAATCCCAACTCGATCAACTTATTGACTTCTGCTTCAATTTGGGGGATAAACTCTAGTTGCAAGCATCGTTGAGCTTGTTTAACTAGTTGATAGCCTTGCTTGATTATGAGATGATGGACAACTACTTTTGGATCAAGACCTCACATCTTTCTATATGACTAAGCAAAGATGTCCCCGTATTCATTTTCACATCTTCTTAACCCAAAATGGCAAATGGTTGGGGAGAGGAAAGGTTCTTTTTTTTAGGGTACCCCCAAGAACAGATATAGTGGAGACGGGGTGGGGCCTGTAGCTTAGAGGATTAGAGCACGTGGCTACGAACCACGGTGTCGGGGGTTCGAATCCCTCCTCGCCCACAACCGGCCAAAAAGGGAAGGACTTTTCCCTCTGGGGGTAGGAAAATCATGATCGGGATAACAGACCAAAAGTTATGGAACTTGGGTGTGGGTCTTTTGTCGAAATGGAATGGCCTTATCTTTTGATTTTTTTCTTTTTCGTTAATGGGTTAAGGGCGGGGGTTTCGTTATAAATTAAATATAGTATACCCGACTCGAATCAGCATATTTTTTTTGTTTTACGCCCCTTAATTCTTCTTGAGTAAGCTCATATATTTGCCATCCTCCTCTCCTGAAAGAGATGCACTAATGAAAGTTGGGGCGACTCTTCCACGCTACCAAGATTTACTTCTTTGAGCTCATCCACTATAGATTGACCACCACCCTCAAGCGTTAGTGGGGCATCTTCCACATCTTCTTCGGACATTTCGTTCTCTAATTCTTTGATGATAGTGATGTGGTGACATGAAGTTTCACCTCCTACCTGTTTTGAGCTTTTATCTTTAGGATTAGTAAAGATGATGTCACTTCTCTTTACCTTCAATGAGCCTTTTCTTGTAACGAGGATAACGAAAATCTTTCTTCTCATTCGTAAAGGGATGACACTACGAATTTCTCCCTCACCCTTTATCTCACGAGGCGGCTTTTCATTTGAATTATTTTCGGCATCCTCATGCCTAATGCTGCACCAAATTGACGTGCGAGATATCAGCCTCCTCCTCTTTACAGTTGCACTAGCGACACTTCCCTTTTCAGCATTCATCTCGCAATATGTATTTTTGCCAAAACGATTCTCAACGCTTACACGCTTAAGGTGATCAACGATTGACCCGTGGGGTATTTCCTCACTCTTCTTCGTGGTCACACTTAATCTGTCAAAGGCTGAAGGTCGAGCTGTACTAGAGAATGTTGAATATTTTCTTCTCCTTCAGAAGGCATAATCAGCCTTCAAATGGCTGAGTGTCGGCCAACGCTAGACGTTGGGTGTTGGCTTTCTTCTACTGTTTCCCTCATACTTAGCCTTTCAAAGACTAAAGCACGTGCAACAGATGGTCTAATTTGGTCGAAGACTAAGGTTCTCTGACCATTGCTTTCTTTCTCTTTCGAATCATCAACCTCTTTGACCGTTATGTGATTGCTATCAGCCACTTTTGCCTCCCTCTTTCTGGTTATGCGAACTGGCTCAAGAGACTTATATCCAAACCATTTCCTTGAGGCAGGTATAGCGTGCCCCTCCTACAACAGCTTCTTCTAGGACGGGGAAAGCTTAGGTTGCTCATAAATTTTCAAGCTCTTGAACTTAGTGTAGATTGTGAAGTCGTAGCTTGCCTTTGCTAGCAATTTATAAGCCTTTGGTTTGAAACCATCCTTCATCTGTCTCTCAGGCAGGTTCACTTTTGTCAAGTCCACTTTCGATTCCTAAACTTCTTGCTTTGTGATCTGTGTAAGTGGCGTAATGAAACTTTCTTTTAGGATTTCAACATCACCAACCCTCAAGCCTTTCGAGCACTCTGCAAATGGAGATTCTCCCTTCTTACGTCTCAATAAAGGAACAGAACACAAGACTAGAGAACTCATAGCCTTTTCATCTTTCAAAGTTTTAGACTTTGCAGAGTGGGTAAATGTCTTACCCTTTTGAGAATTAGAGGTACCAATCCCTTCACTTGGTTCTTTTCTTACATCTATTTGTGGCTTTACTTGGATTTATCCTCACTTTTTATTAGAGGAATCTTTTCAAGTATTGCCTCACCGGTGTTATCATCCTCAAGGTAAAACTTTGCGTATGTGAAGTGAGACTTAGCTTCTGAGAATCAATTAGAGTTTGCTTCAACCTTCTTAATGCCATCTTGATAAAAATTGAAGCATTGATGTGGTTGACGTTATCACTCCATTTCCATGAATTCAAGGACGCCCTAGAAACAACTTATAAGTGGTCTTTGAGTCTATAATATGAAACAACGTGTTGGCCTTGAGGGCACCTATAAGCACCTAATTGGTAAGCACGTTCAAAAGCTTTAAGCGAATTAGTATTAATAATCTCATATTGTAAATTAAAAAAAAAAAAAAAAAAGAAGGAAGAGGAAAACTAAAAAGGGAAGAAGACAAAAAAGAAAAAGGAAGTAGAAAAAAGAAAAGTGAAGGAAAAAAAAAAAGAAAAAGAGAAGATAAGGATGAAAGTCGGTCTTAGCTTTTAGTTGAAAGGAAAAGTTTGTCGACTTCTTTCTATTCATTTCCAAACTAAATTCTATGCTATTTTTTAGCTGCACGTCGTGGAGAGGTTGAAGAAGAGTTCTAGGGTAATTTCGTGCAAGGTTTTGGACGATTTCATGGTAAAATTGAAGCTGAAACAGAAGCTTCATTTGCTGTTGCACAGCTCGAACCAGGTTTGGTATTTGGTGAATATCGAGCTGAAGAGATTGAATTTTGGGCTGAAATTTTAAGGTTAGTAAGTTAACTCAATTTTGAATAATTTTTATGGAGGATGCTTGAGTTGAAATGGATTAGAAACATGTAAACTTTTAGCTGGAAGTTACTGATACGAAATTTCTGTGAAATCTGAAGTAGCGCGAAGAAAACTTGCAATATCTGACGAACCAGGACGAGTTAATTCACGAAATTTTGAGGTAAGCTAGAAAACATGTTTCTCTACAAGTTTGTAGAAGGAAAGAAGTTCTAAATCTAGCTGGAAATATGACTTTGAATTGACAGAAGTGAGAACAAATAAGAAAGAAGGAAACTCTGCTGTCGGGTGTCGTTTGGAAGCAGGTATCGCTGAGGAATTGGAGCGTGAGTAGCGACACTAGTCTCGCTGATCGTGTAAAAGAGGATTTTTTCTCACAAATCTTGCTGGCTTTCGCTTGGTATCGCTCCTCAGGTAGTCTCGCTGGTCTCACTTATGCTGGTGTCGCTAGTGCCGTGTACCTGTTGTGTAATTTCGTTAGTAATCTCGCTAGTAAGGTGAAATCTCGTTGGTAATCTCGCTAGTGACATAGAATCTCGCTTATTATGTGTATTTTAGGAAAGAAAGGGAGTCTCGGTGGTGAATCATGATTAGAGTTTAAGTATGCACATTTAATGATCATGTAAAGGAAGTTTAAGGAAAACATAACGTGAGGAATGTGTATTTACAGGCCAAGAAGAGCTCGGAAAGGCATATAATCTGCTCAGGGCCTATGGACAAGTTGTGAGTGACACTTTTCTTTCTTTGAAAACAAATTTATTGAAAATGTTTAGTTTGGTTTTTCTTATGAGATATGACTTTGAGATGAACTGTTTTCTTGAAAAGCATGATGTTTGATGATATTGTTCACAATACATGTTTTATACGTTTTCTATAAGACGTTGAATGACATGTTGTGAAATGTTGTTTATCATGATATATCTGATTTTTCATGAAAGGTTTTCATGTGAACTATTTACGTATAATATTGGTTTCTAAAATGTTTTAGAAGAGGCTCAATGCTGAAGGACATGAGAAGGCATGTGAGTTTCCCCGGGACCCGATACTGAAGGACTCGTAGAAGGTACTTGGGCAACCCGCGATATTCCTATGTGCACATAGAGGTTGTGACGTTGGGTGTGTTGAGTCTTGCTCCACCCCAACTAAGGTTGTTATCGACGTTGAGTGCGTTGAGTTTTACTCCGCCTCAACTAAGGATGTTTTCGACGTCGGGTGCGTTGAGTCTTGCTCTGCCTTGACTAAGGGAAAGTTTTGAGAACGAACTGTTTTTTGTATACGATCATTTTGGCATGAACATATGTGATTTATTTACATTGCTGAAATTATGATTTTACAGAAATGATTATTTGAATCACGTTTACGTTTATGGCATTATTATGATTTTAACATGCCTGTTTTCGAACAAAAGATAGTTTTACAAAAATAGTCACTCACGGGGCTTTTAGCTCACATTTTCCATGTTTTCTTTTCCTCCCAGGTAGCAAGGACGTTCCTGGTGCATTGCCTACTCCAACTCGCCCTGCTTAAACTTCGAGTTTCCAAAAATAGTTTATTTTCTCGCTGTTGTACGTGTAAATAACTTAACACTGGTGGCATGTAGATTTAGTCGTTTATAAGTGGGTTATGAGAGAGTATGTCATAAAAGTGTGCTGTGTACAGGAAGGATTATTATATTATGATCATCCGTTAATATGGCTAAATTCTACAAATGTATACGTATGGAATGTTTGTGCATGAAGTTATGTAAGATGGGACAATATGCGTCACAAGAGGGATGATGTATATTGTCTTCACATCTCCTTTCAGGTTAAGTAGGTAATCAAGGAGGGGGTGTGTCATCACCAATAGTAAGTTCCATCTGTATCATGCCAATTACTTGTTGACCACTTTGGTTAAAGCCTTGGATTACCAATTTGTTGTTCAAAAGTTCATCCATTGAAACGCCCAAATGCCTCATAGGTTACTTCCATATTATATTGATGGCAGATCCATCATCAATAAGGCATGTTATGCAGATTTGATCTGAACAATAAGTTTTCATCTGAAAAGGCTATAAATGTGTAGCAACAGGTGCAGATGTGTGTTGTCGAGGTTCAGACACTTGAATTTCGTGCACCTGAATCTAGCAACATGCCAATAAGGGCGGTCTTAGTTGCCTGAGGGAGTGACAACATGTCATCTATGTTGAATGATGGTACGTTTTATGATTCAGCCACTATCTCCAATGAATATGAAGGACTATCCTCGCCTTCTGCTATGTTGACAACATGGCATGCGACAATTTCTAGTACTTCCTTTGGATGACTATTAAGGAAATTTCTTGGGAGGAATTTTGTTAGAGTTATTGGTCGTCGAAGTTTAGGAAAGCTCTCATTCTCTTCCTTGACAAGCTTGGGCATCCATGCCTTATTGCTTTTCTTTTTCTAAATTTTGCTTCCTATTTTGTAGTCTCGGAAGCGCAACTCCTTTTAGGTAGACTTTGACTACCTCTTTTTTTTAGGGGTCACAATGGTCCACCCTTTGTCATTCTGTTTGACATGTACTTCTTTCTTTTGGAGTTTGTTTTCACAATTTTTTGTTGGAACCGAACAACTATAGGCTCAAGGGTCCCAAACTAGATCGAACTTTCTTTTTCATAAAAGAGTGTTGATGGCAAAATACTTAAATCCATTGCTACCGTAGCATGATTTGTTTGAGCTACCTCATTCAAATTTAGCTCAATCTTCTTTTTCATAAAAGAGTGTTGATGGCAAAACACTTGAATCTATTGACGCCTCTCGCCTCCATCATCTTTCTTTCCAACTCTTTCTTCTTTTTCTTTGGAGGAAAATTTAAGTGGGATCGTATTAACAATTATGGATTCCTTTGTGGCACTCTTCGTAGTCTTCTCCATGCCTTTCATCTCCTCATTCTCTTTCTTTACCTCAGGACTAGGAAATCTTTTGTTCCCTTATTGGCGATGCTTAGCTCCATATCGTGGGCGCAAGTCGCCAACTCCTCAAATGTGGGGGACTTTATCCCCTGTAGAATGTAAATAAGACTCCAATGCATACCTTGGGTGCACATCTCTATCGCAGATAGTTCGGTGAGCCGGACTTTACAATCAAGACTCAAAGCCCTCTATCGATTGATATAGTCGATGATTGGCTCTTCTTTTCGCTACTTGGCGTTTGTCAGCTCCATCGTGCTTACAGTATGCTTAGTGTTGTAGAAACGATTTAAGAATTCTCTTTCCAGCTGTTCCCAGCTGTCAATCACTTCCGGCTTCATATTGATGTACCGATCGAAAGCATTTCCTTGTAGAGTTTGGCCGAACAGCTTGACTAACAGATCTCCCCTAGTTCTTGCGTTCTCACATGTTTCCCTAAAGTGGGCAACATGTTGCTTTGGGTTGCCCTTTCCGATGAACTTTTGGAACTTTGGGGGTTGATACCCACCAGGCATCATAAGGTTGTCGATTCTTTTGGAATACGACTTGGAGTACATGAAAGAAATTTGCGAAGGTCCTCCATACTAGACTTTAATGGAATTTGTGATCATGTCCTGCAGTTGCTGAACCGACAAAGAGGTGACCGAGGTGGATTGTTGCAATTGAGTTTCCTGCAACTGAGTTTTCCCTTTATCATTTACCTTGGCAGTGGGAGTTTGGCTTAACTCAGTAGTTTCTCGAGCCTGCATCTGATCTCTTAAGGTAGCGATTTCAAGATCTCGCTTCTCAACAACTTTCATTATAAGGTTTATTTTCCTTTCTATTTCTACAATGGCTACCTCAGCCGTTACATCGGCCATCATGACAAACATCACATCCGGGTATAATTCTTTCTTGGATCGGTTAGAAGCGGGAACAAGCTATCAAACAAATAATTTCTTTGATGACAATCCCGCCTTTAGGGGATTCCGTCAACCGCCTCTAAATATTTTTTGCGACGATCGGACCTTATTCCTTCTCCTGCACGACTCCCTTTGAGTGACTCAGGTGATGGGTCCCGTGTAGGTGTCGCTGGTAGAAAGAGCTTTGGATGCAACTTTCTTGAAGGCCATTGATTGATTTGGTTGTTAAGAGAGAGATGAGAGGTAGAGATGTCCCATCGGGCGTGCCAATTTGTTCGCACAAGGTTTCCAAAGAAACTTGTTTCGTGGAGTTGAAGTTGACTTGATTAGATTTGATGCAGATGCAGTCTGATCTCTAGTATTGATCCTCTGATTCTCTCTCAGTTGAATGCTTGATGTACGGAAGTGGAACACGTGGATGTTCTTGAAGTTGGAGTCTTGGAAAAATGTCTGTACCAAAGAGCTTCAGTCTTCAAATCTGGTTCAACTTTAGGAGTTAGAAGTCTTCTAATTGTAAGAAGAATTCTTTCTGAGCTCTTTGAAATGTAGCATTTTTTTCTTCAAATGGATGAGAACTCCTCTATTTATAGAGTTCTCAAGTGGGCTTCGTGGGTCTTAGTTTAATTGCTCCATGAACCTGGCCCTTGGCCCAACTAATTGAATTTGAGCCTTGTTTGGCTTTCGGGCCAAATTAAGCATATTTTAGGGTGCAATTGGATTTTAGCCCAAATTTTAATACTAAATTAGATCAAATTATTTTATTCAATCCAACGATCAAGGTGAAAACATGTGAGTCATCAAGATTTCCAATTTATGTCTTCAATTTCAATTTGGGACACATGTCAATCCTTAAAGTAGTCCCCAAATTCAATTATTCATAATTTGGTCACTAATTTGGTAAAAGACATGACAATTGTGATTGACCCAAAATTTATCATTCGACAAAAGTTTATATTCATATAGTCGTTAAGTTTTTAAAAGTATTTAATACACTATAAAATTTTCAATTATGTGTTTGCTAAGTTAATAAAATCTTAAAACATTAAGCAAATTAAGAACTAAATTTATATAATTTAAAAAGGATAAGATTAGACTAATTTATAATTTGATTTATTAAAAAAAAATATTATAAATAAAAAATATCAAACTATTTATAAATATAAATACATTTTATTATCTACCACTAACTATTTAATCTATGGAAAGTAAAATTTTACATTTTGCTATATTTAGAAAATCTTAAAAAACATAATATATTTATTTTATTTTCATTTATTTACAACCTTCCCGCGAAATGAGGAAAAACCTTCCATTTATTTTCCAACCCCAAAACAATTGAAGTTGAAACAATCCAAAAGCAGAACGTTCCCAGTCCTGCTAATGGTTGAAGTTCAGCGAAAGAGACTATGAAGCAGCCTCTTTGCTGCATATCTCACGAATTTCAAAGAGTTGCATCATTATATCCTGAAAAAATCGCTGTAATTCATGCCTCCGGTGGAGTTCAGCTTTTCCGCCAGTTACACGGCGGCGGCGGCGAAGCTGATGATTTCTTCAAGGGGCGGGCCATATCCGCTTTCCCTCCCATGTACGAAGGGGACCGGTGCTTCACTTACTCGCAGCTGTTGGCCTCCGTTGATTCTCTCAGCGCCCGCCTTCTTGCAATCCTTCGTGATCCTCAATTAAACGCGCCCACTGCTCCTCACCCAGGTCATTCTTCAATTCTACTGATTTTTGTTCTTAATTCTCTCGTAATCATCTTCTTCGTTATGAGTTTATGACTCACACAATTCACTTCATTCGACCGAAATTTGAATAATCTGGTATTCCGCATCTATAATGTCGAGGTGCTGCCAATTTCAATTGTTTATCTGTTTGGCAAGGAAGCTCTAAGGTTCGCTGCAATATTAGTGGTTAATCAATTTGATGGCGAATGAGAAGCTAGACTTCGCTTTTGAACATGTAATTCTGTAAAACAGTGTAGTGTTTTCCCGTTAATATGCAAGCATACAACGAAACGTTCTTATTAACATGGAAATTAATCTCTACAACTTTTCAGAGAATGATCAGCTGGCAAAGACTGGTCCAGTGGCTAGCGAATTATATGAAGCATCAACTGAGCTTGAGAGCAGTAATATACCGAAAATATTTGGAATATATATGCCACCTTCAGTTGAATACATAATTTCTGTTCTTTCTGTACTGAGATGCGGAGGGGCTTTTATGCCATTGGATCCTGCGTGGCCTAAAAGGAGGATTCTGTCAGTTGTTTCTTCGTCGAAAATTGATCTTATTATCTACTCTGGGTCTTCATTTTGTGAAGATGGCTATCATGTGACTGAGGGATTTCGTTGGCTTGAGCAAATCAGTGATTATTCAACCCTTTGTTTTACTATGGAAGAAAGTTCTGTTCGAGAGCATAGTAGTGAGGTTGATTTAGTTTTTCCATGTGAGCATGAGAAAGGGAGGCTGTTTTGTTACGTTATGTATACATCTGGATCTACTGGAAACCCCAAAGGCATATGTGGCACTGAACAAGGTATGATGTTACTGAGGGTTAAGATATCGTTACCCCTGGATATGTCGAGATCTCAATTTAATGAAAATTTCAATGGATTTAACAATAAAATGTTGGATTCTTGAAGACCAATGAACTTAGAAAAATTATTTCAATTCATAAATAGGTTATTTACCTGTTCCCTTCACAAGTAAGGTGTTATTTTAATCAATCTTGGTTGGAGGTGCTATGTATGACAGTGTTTTCTTGGTGGGGCTTTGTTACCCATTATTTTTTATTTTTTATTTTTTTAAATATATTCTGTTTCTATATTAAAAATAATCCGTTTATTTGAAATTTTCCTGCTTTCTTATGCGAGTATAACATACAACATATAAGCATGATCTATGGCTTCTCCACTCTGTGTAATACTCACAAAGTATACCAGAGTGCTGTTTCTTTAACAAAATGGTTTAACTTTTGTAGGTCTTCTAAATCGCTTTCAATGGATGCAAGAAAAATTTTCTCCTAGTGGAGAGGAACTTTTATTGTTCAAGACATCTATTAGCTTTATTGATCACATCCAAGAATTTCTTAGTGCCATATTAACATCTTCTGCCTTGGTTATACCTCCAATGAAAGAGCTGAAAGAAAATTTGTGTTCTGTTGTCAATTTTATTCAGGTAGGCTCAGTAAGGACACTTTTGGTTTTGAGTTCTGCTTTATACATTAGGATGTTTTGTGTGGTATCTGTATCTTCTGCCATTATTACTCTGTATAGTGATCTCAGCTCATAATACGAGCTGCATTTTTATTTATTGGATGACCAAATATAATTTCTTTCTGTGAAGGCGTATTCTATTAGTAAGCTTACTGCTGTTCCATCACTAACGAGGGCGCTCCTTCCTGCATTGCAAAGACTGTGTATGCAGAACAAATGTTCCCTAAGGTTGTTAATTCTGAGTGGTGAAAGTCTGTCAATACTGTTGTGGAATGCGCTTGTCAAGCTATTACCAGAAACCACTATTTTGAATTTGTATGGTAGTACTGAGGTTAGGATTCAATCCTTACCAGCATTGTGCACTCAATTTATGCAAAAACATTCCCAATCTATCATATTTTCCATTTTGGAATGTTGTTTCATTTTCCTGTTCTTTTTCTGTCTGTGTAACATCCGGTTCTATTTACAATGCTAATCTGTTACTGAACAATATAAGTAAAGATGCTTGGACTTGTTTCTCTTATAGCTCCATCTCTGCTGCTCTCCTTGTAAATAATTTTTGTTGGACGTAGTGCTGTCTTCCTGCTTTAGAGTAGTGAATGCTGGCAGAGTTACAAGCAACCATGTTATGGAAGTGTTAAATAAATTGTATCATGATATGTCAGGATGGCTATTGAATATAAGAAGCTTAGTCATTGGGTGTATCTTACAATCCTTGAGATTGTTCAACAATGAAATCTTTTTTTGGACAGCAACTCATGAAGAGTCTTGGAATCATTTTTATTTTCTAACGTTGAAGCTGCAACTCCTTTTTCATGCATGGTTTGAGTTTCATAATTTAGATTCATGTCAAGATGGTGATTAAAGGTGCCACTATTCACTTGTACTTTGTACTTGTACTCTAATTCAGTGATCTGGAACATGTTAAGCCACTTTTTTTCCCATCACTCAAATCTATTGGCTAATAATTTAGTATCTCAATTTCTGAACTAAAAGGTATCTGGCGATTGTACATATTTTGATTGCAAGAGAATGCCAATGATTTTGGAGACAGAAGCAATCAAAACTGTTCCAATTGGTGTGCCGATTTCTCACTGTGATGTTGTGGTTGTTGGAGACAATGATGCACTGGACCAGGGGGAACTGTGTGTTGGTGGTCCCTGTGTATGCAGTGGATATTATTCAGATTCTGCTTTTATCCCTTTGGATGGTATAAAGTTTTCTCAGGACCTTGTTCATGGAGGTTCACCCAACGCAAACTGTAGTCAAATTTATATCAGGACTGGTGATTTTGTCCGACAGCTTCAAAGTGGTGACTTGGTGTTCTTGGGGAGAAAAGATCGTAGTATCAAAGTTAATGGGCAACGTATTGTTTTAGAAGACATTGAGGATGCTTTAAGGGAACATCCGGATGTAGTAGATGCAGCTGTTGTTTCCAGGAGAAGTGATTGGGAACTTGAGTATCTCCTGGCATTTCTAGTCTTAAAAGATAACAAGAAAAGTGAAGTATTCAGATCCACTATCAGAAGTTGGATGGTGGAAAAAGTTCCATTGGCTATGATTCCAAATAGCTTTTTCTTCATTGATTCAATTCCTATGTCATCCAGTGGAAAAGTTGATTATGAGATCTTGACGCATTCAAGACCTCTTCAGGAGCATGTGCATGAAAATGTTGATGAAACTTGGGCAAATGACTTCATTCAAGTCATAAAAAAGGTGTGACCCTCACCATCTTAATATTTCGAGACTCGTTGCTTCATTTATAGCATCTTGTGAAATGGACATCGGAGTATATTCTCTATATAATGCACACTTTTTTCAACATCTATTCTCTTGTATTGCAGGCCTTCTCTGATGCTTTAATGGTTGAAGAGATCTCTAGTGATGATGACTTCTTTACGATGGGTGGTAACTCTATAACTGCAGCGCATGTTTCACATAGATTAGGGGTTGATATGAGATGGCTGTATCACTATCCAAGTCCAGCTAAGCTTCTTATGGTTCTTCTAGAGAAGAAAGGATCACATATCATAGATATAAATGGGGATGCTGACACAAGAAAGAACCTCAAAACTGGCAGGTGGAACAAATATTCTTTGGATGATTCTGTGTTTCTGAACCCTTTTGATCTTAAAGAGGGTGGGAATTCTGGAAAAAGGAAACAAGTTCAACCAGGTGATGGTTTTTCAAGGGCAGTCACACCAAGGAATGACAATTCTTCAGTGTCAAAACACTATAAGGTGGCTTCTGATTTTTCTATCAATTTGGAAGATATAAATCAAGTTGGTGGGCACCTGTGTAATTCTGCTTTAACATCTGTGTCGTGTGCATTCAGTCGATGCAACAAGGTTGTGTATGAACACAAGTATGTTGGTGATACTGAATGTGCAGAAACTTTGTCGGTAAAGTCCCCAAGAGGTGCAAAAGGCTCTATGAAAAAACTATGGCAAGTTCATATGGAGTCTTGCGTGGATGCTTCACCACTTCTTGTGTTTAAACACCCCTATGTCTACTTGTTTATTGGTTCCCACTCACATAAGTTTGTCTGCGTGGATGCAAAAAAGTAAGCAGCATTAAGGAATCAGCACATGTGTATGCGCTTTAATGTAGTAAGCCAGAGTATTCCTTCTATGTTATGAATACAGATGCCTTTTTTCCAATGAACTTTTATGTCTGGCCTCTTTTCACTGCGTATATATATTTGTACATATGTTAAGCGTTCCTCTTTTCTTTGTACTTCACATACATCTTCAATAACAATTCCTATTTTCCTTTTATGAAAGAGTGCACACTCTATAATTACTAGTTCATTTTTATTTGATTTACTGAAGTTAAACTTTTATTGCACAACTGTCTATAGTGCTTCTCTTCAATGGGAGATAAGGCTAGAAGGACGAATTGAGTGTTCCACGGCAATTGTTGGGGATTTTTCTCAGGTTATCTCACTATTGTGATACGGTCACTAGGCATAACATTTAATTAAGCTTTTATCTTAGAAAAGGAATGTATATATTTATTTACTATTCTTGGGAACTTTTTAGGTTGTAGTAGGATGCTACAAAGGGAAGATATATTTTCTCGAGTTTTCCACTGGCATTATCCAATGGACATTCCAAACGTGTGGTGAGGTAAGGAAATTTATTTACATTGACAAACTGGTCAATGATCAAGCACGACAGTTCTGTCAAAGATATTAAAAGAGGAGTGAGGATTGTGTCTACCTCATACCTTTTGATTTCTGTCTATTTAGTTTGTACCAATGCACTAGCACTGTATGTTAAAGAAAGGGAATAAAATTGCTCATGATCTCATATTTGAGGTTACCGCCAAGGTCCAATGCTTAAAACATGTTTTACTCATCAGCCTTTCCTAATTAATAAAGGTTTCATTTTTCAAAATGAAGGTAAAATCGCAGCCAGTGGTTGACCCAGATAGAAATTTGATCTGGTATGGTTTTACTTCTGTATTTTAGCCAACTGATTGTTCATTCTCCTCTGTTAGGGTGGTTGTTGTTGTTATTGTTTTTTAAAGAGTGTGTGTAGCTATATTGGTCTCAGTGATCATGGTTGTTTTTCCCTCTCAAATCTGATATCTGACACTAACTTGACTTTAAAATTATTATAAACAAAAAATTATTAAAACACATGTTGGTTTGAGAAAAACTTTCAGTAATCCACTGACTGTAAAAGGAAATATCGTATTAACTATTAAGTACATTATTTCATGGTACACAAGATTTTTTAGCTTAAGATTTGTAAATCTTTTGTAGGTGTGGATCATATGACCATAACTTATACGCACTTGACTACGTGAGGCATTCTTGTGTTTATAAACTTCCATGTGGAGGAAGTTTATATGGATCACCTGCAATTGATGGGGTAAACTGTCAGTCATTTTTTTTTCCAGTACTTTCCTGATTGATGTCAATACTGAATTGAAGATTATTTCAGGTTATCTTTATTATTTCAGGTTACCTTTTCTTCCCCCTCCAAAAAAGGTTATACTGCTGTTTATTTTCAAATGAGAGCTTTAGTAAATAGTTGTGGGTATTATTTATTCACGAGGAACCAGCTCTGTGGAGGAGGATCATTAGTAGAGATCCAAGAAAGCAAATAATGTATCTTGGATATTTTTCTTTTATTCCATTTTTTCTAAAAAATAATTTTTTATAATTTTATTTTTGGCACATGTTTGGTTTGTTTTGATGCACACAAGTTTGTACCTATAGTAGAAGAGGAGAGGGTGCATGAGCAGCTGAAAACTGTATATCTAGAGATAGGAGTACGGTATTTGCACCTATAAATAGTTGCTTGGAAAATCATAATTTTTTTTTATGAATGTTCACTTTTACGGTTTCATTGAGTTGCTTGATTTTGATTCACGGAAAAGCTCATTTCTATATTGCCTCTGTTGTGATGTCTGCATATATTTTTGCAGTGGTTGTCATTTGAAGACATTTGCACATTCTAAAATAAAGCTGCAAAGATTAGGAGTCTTGAAGTTTTTATGATTGTAACTTCAGTAAAGATTTAAATGTAACTTTCCTCTTTCTGTAGGTTCAACATAGACTTTATGTGGCTTCAACCAGTGGACGAATGAGTGCTCTATTGATAAAGGCAACGACAACTACTATTATATGTTGATTCCTTCTAATAATGGAAAAAGAATCCCTCTAATCATGAATCTGGCTTGGGAACTTGGCAGATGAGAATCAACCACTAAAATAGTTTTATCTTCTGTAATTATGCGTCTGCTTCAGAAAACTTAGAGGCAATGGGTGGTGGGATCTTCAGATGTTGCCTATTGTGTACTTGTTTGAGATGTGGCCCCCAATGCAGTTTTCACTTTTGAGTCTATTTTAATTTTAGTTGGGACTTATTGTACATGGAGCAGTTAGGAGAAACTATCTTTTGCAGATCTAGTTAACTTAATACTCATTCAGGGATGATGAATCAATTACCATGGACATCAGGACCTAGTCACTCCCCTTACCATCTATGTTCGCAACACCTTTCCCACCACAATTCCTAACCCTTTGAAACTTGGGATTATATTTACCTGTGCAAGATTAGATATGAGGAGAATATGATGGAGAGGAGAAACTGAAAATTAGGTTTAAGTCCTATTTTGGTTCTTGAGCTGGTAGGATAATTTTATTTTGATTCTTAGACTTTCAAAATATACATATTAGTCCCTATATTGTCCAAGTCCTTATCATTTTGGTTCCGAAACTCTTAGAAAATGACTATTTGAGTTCTTGTTGTTAGCTAGACGTTAGTTGTCTAAGTCTAACATATGGACATTAGGTTACCTAATAATATCAAGGATCAAAATGGTTATCTTTTCACGATCGTGGATTAATTAGAAAATTTGAAAGTTTGAACCATAATCAGATTTAAACTTAAAAAATAATAACCCTAAGTTCAAGAGGGTTGTCAAGGCCGGGTGGCAAACAATTTATTATTTAGCTTTCTAAATTGTTTGGTTTCCTCTCTTTCCTTCTCGACTTCAAGAAACTTTCAATTGAGTGCTTACTTCCATCACTTATTTATTCTCATCTTTCTTCCCTCTCCGGATCTTACAACTGCACTATCGGCATTTTTATTATTCCTAAAATTTTATTGAAGTTAGAGAAGCCTAAGCTGTCTCCAATATACTATGCATGGTACAAATCCAAAACCTTGTAACTTTTTGTTGACTATTTCCTTGTCTTAATTATTGCAGGATTTTCCTTTCAATTCTTTGTGGCATTATGATCTAGAAGCGCCAGTCTTTGGGTCCCTTGCAATTGATCCACTTACTAGAAATGGTATGTCTCTATGATCATATTTTGTTGTCGTTTCATGTTTTCTGAGTGGTCTTTCCTTCCGGACATTGAAATTTGTGTAGACAGAAGATTATAGTATGTTGGAATTTGGAAGAACTTGAATTTGGGAAAAAGGTAAGAAGTTCTAAATGAGGAAGTTTGGCCACTCTGAGTCGGTTTGAGACAGGAGACTGAAATTATTCTTAAGTTTTCAAGTATGGAACAAATGGTTGACTTGCAAACCAAATTAAACAATGTTCTTTAGTTTTGACGCCTTTACTGAAATTTTGTATATAGAAGCGAATGAAAGGCTTTCATAAAAATTCTCTTACTTTCTTAAAGTTTGATTTTGTTTTTCTTGTTCTTCGATTTCTCTAAGGTATCTGACCATCTTCCTATACTTCTTAAGGCATTAGTTTGACTTTCAAAAAGAAGAAAAAAATAACTTGGCTTCATTATTTTGTCCTTGTATTTTGATAAATCTTTTCCAGACATTCATTAGATATGAAGAAAATCCACATTTCTTCCATCTGGTAGAACATTTTTCCTTTTTGTTTTGTGCTATTCTGAAAGATAATTTAATTCACTTCTAGCTTTTCCAGAAGTTTCTCTAATAAGTAAGAAATGAAACCCAAGCTGCATTTCCCATCTATAGTTTTCTTCATTTGTCAAATCTGTGAGTGTTACGAATCATTAAGCCCCCAATTAACGGTCCCTTGAGTGCCAACCTTAACTCAATCAGTTAAGGCGTGTACTTTCGATAAAAAGGTCAGAAGTTCGAATCTCCAATTTGATAAGCCCCGAATTATGAAAGTTTATGTACGTAGAAAGGTAAATGAAAAGAAAGGGTAAGTTGGGAATAGGGAATTCTTACAGTTAGTGTGGGGCCCAAGGATATGGTTTGTTAAGGGTCTTGTGAGGTGAGTATGTAAGGAGGAAGGGGTGTGTAGGGTATCATCTTTTTGCTGAATATTGTAATTTCTCTTTTATGAGATATTGGAGAGATCAGGGAGCTCTCGAATTCTCCCTTGACTGTTGATAAATAAATTGAAGGCAAGACCTATCAATTTGGTACCAGAGCAGTGCGTTCTGGGTATGGTGGAAAAAATGTAAAGTAGGGTTATCGTGTTGGAGGAAAAGCTACTGGAAGTAGCAGAACGTCAGAACCATGGAATCGAAAATGGAAGGCCAATTCCGTGAGGCTAAAGATGCTCGGATGAAGATTATAGTAAAGGTGGATCATCTGTCGAATCAGGTACAATTGATTATATCTAGATTAGATACTCTCTTGAATGGGGATAAAGGATCGGCCTCGTTAGAAAGAAGGGAAAGCAATGATGGGTTTGACTTCAGAAGAAATCGCAAGTGATATTAAACAAAAGGATGCAGAGGAGAAGGAGGATGGGATTCGCGCACCTTCAAATAAAGAAGTGCCCTTATTTGATATGAGATTGCGGAAGCTGGAGGTTCCCATCTTCAAAGGAGAGGACGATGGTAACCTTGATGGGTGGCTACACCGTGTTGAATGCTGCTTTGTGGTGAACCAATTGTCAGAGAAGGACAAATTAGACGCCGCCGTATTGTGTTTAGAAGGGGAAGCGTTGTATTGGTACTAGTGGGAAGACTATTGGCAGAAAATCGGGAGTTGGTCGCGTTTTCGTGAACTTCTGTTGGAGTGATTTCGTCCATCTAACGAGGCCGGTCGTTACGCAAAGTTGAAGTGGTTGCAACAGGAACAACGGTTAGGGATTACCGCGGATGATTTGCGGCGGTATTTGGCAGGGCTGAAGGAGCTAGGAGATAAAGCGCTTGAAAGTAAGTTTGTGTGTGGGCTGAAAGAAGAAATTCAAAGTGAAATGCATAAGCTCAACCCAGTGGGCCTAAAAGCAAAAATGACAATGGCCCAGTTGATAGAGGATGACCAAGCGATCCAGCAAAAGAAGAACAAGGTTAATAATAGTAGCCCAAGCTCAAAATCTTTGTCCAGCAGTAGTGGGTCGGGATCTAGCGGGTCAAATGCCTGTTCATTCACATTTAGCCCTAGTCGTAACTCCTTTGCATTGTCAACTACGATTACCCCAATTTGTGAGACAAATGCAAAATCTGCCGATAACGCACCACCCTATCATCGATTACAGAAGAAGAGATGCAGATCAAGAAGGAGAAGGGCATTTGCTTCAAGTGTGATGGTAAATTTAGCTTTGGTCACCGGTAAAAGAAAAAAGAGTTACACTTCATGTTTCTACAGGATGGGGAAGACATGTCGCCGGAGGAAGGGGAGCCGACGGAAATGCTAAAGGATGTCGAACAAGGGAAGGATCTTGAAAACACAGCAACCAAGATGGCAAATTTATCTCTAAGTTCCATGGTTGGGTTTCACTTACCAAAAACAGTGAAAGCTAAAGGAAGTATAAGGGGGTACGAAATCGTGGTGTTGATTGACGGAGGGGCAACTCACAATTTTATAGTTGAAGAGCTGGTCATGGAGCTCCAATTAACGGTGTCTCCTACGGAAGGTTATGGGGTTGTCTAAGGCACCGGGAGATTAGTTTGGGCAGCTAGTATTTGCAAAGGTGTGTTACTCTCCATCTCTGATCTTTCCATAATTCATGATTTTTTGGCTGCTGCCATTAGGCCTCGCTGATGTGATTTTGGGGGTCACGTGGCTAGAGAGACTTGGAAAATTGAGTTTGATTACCGATCCTCTGTTATGAATTTTTGTGTGGGTAGTCCGTGGGTGGAATAATGGGGAGACCGGAGTTCAGTGAGATCACAGGTTTCGCTGTAATCAATATGAAGATGTTGGAGAGGGAAGACCAAGGAATGTTGATTCAATTGAGCGCGATAGAACTAGAATTGAGAACAAAGACATTGACGAGGTTTCAAAATGGGCTAGGCAGTTTTCCGTTGGCCATTCAGAAGCTCCTTAAAAGGTATGAGAGCGTATTTAATTCTAGAGGAGAATTACCTCCGGTTAGAACCCACGACCACTCGATTGAATTACAATCGGGGACAGGACCAGTGAATGTGCGTCCTTAACGTTATCCTTAGTTTTAGAAGGACGAGATTGAGAGGTTGGTGCGGGAAATGTTATTGGCAGGAATTATTCAACCGAGCATAAGTATGTTTTCTAGCCTAGTATTATTAGTGAAGAAAAAAGATTGGAGTTGGCATCTTTGTGATTATGGGGCATTAAACTCAGCAACCATTCCGGATAAGTATCCAATTCTAGTGGTGGATGAACTGTTGGATGAATTGTATGCGGCCGTGGTATTTTCAAAAATAGACTTGAAGTTTGGCTATCACCAGATTCGTGTCCATCCCTCTGACATTCATAAGACCGCATTTCGAACTCATGAAGGACATTACGAATTTTTGGTGATGCCGTTCGGGTTAAGGAACGTGCTGTCCACTTTCCAAGCCGTAATGAATGATATTTTGAAACCGCACCTGAGGAAATGCGTTCTCTTTTTTTTTTTTTTTTTACAACATTCTAGTATACAACAGAAGCATGGAAGGTCATATAGGTCATTTAACCACTGTATTGGACATCCTCGTATCCAATCTATCCAATCAATTTGTGGCCAATTTCAAGAAATGTCAATTTGGAGTTCCAACTATTGAATACTTGGGGCATATTGTATCCGTGGAAGGGTTGCAGTCGATCCAACTAAATTAGAAGCAGTGCAACGTTGGCCGAAACCAAAGATTATTAAGGTGTTGCATGGGTTTTTGGGTTTGACGGGGTACTAGAGAAAATTTATCGCGAACTACAGGTCAATTGCGTTATTGCTTACACAGTTGTTGAAGAAAGGGAATCTTTCGTGGAATTCGGAGGTGCACTATGCGTTTCAAAAATTAAAGGATGCTATGTCGGCGTGTCAGTTTTGGGGTTCAATTTTGCCTAAACCTTTGAAATTGAAACAGACGCTTCTGGTGTAAGCGTTGGGGCCGTGTTAATGCAGAGTCAAAGATCGTTAGCATACTTTAGTCAAGCATTGCCTCCAACCCATCGATTTAAAGCCGTGTATGAATGAGAATTGACGGCAATTGTCTTTGCTGTACGAAGGTGGTGACCTTATCTTCTAGGTCGGTGTTTTGTTGTCAGAACGGATCAAAAAAGTTTAAAACTCTTATTGGAACAAAGAGTAATTGCTGGAAAATATCAGAAGCGGATTGCAAAATTGATGGGGTACGGTTTCAACATTGAATACAAGAAAGGACTGGAGAATATGGTAGTCGATGCATTATCTTGACTTCCACCAGTTTTGGAGCTCGGGTTGCTGAGTGTGGTTAATGGGCTAAACACGTCTGTTTTTAAGGAATAAGTGGAATCTGACCCGCCGTTGAATGAGGTTTGCCAAGCCTTGTTATCGGGTCAGCAAGCCCCTATGGGGTACTCGTTGCGTGGGGATATATTATCCTATCAAGGTTGACTAGTTCCCGGCATCTTCTCCCACTATTCCGTTGTTGGTGGAATTTCATAACAGCCCAATTGGGGGACATCATGGAGCTCTCAAAACGTACCAACGGTTGGCTTGAGAGGTGTATTGGTTGGGTATAAAAGCAAGAGTTTGAGCATTTGTGGCGGATTGCTCAGTCTATCAACAAGCAAATACTTGACGTTAGCTCCAGTGGGACTCTTACAAGCAGTTTCGATTATGGAGAAGGTTGGGAGGATATAGCTATGGATTTTATTGAAGGGTTGCCTAAATAGGATGGATTCGACACCATCATGGTAGTAGTAGATCGACTTTCGAAGTATGCACATTTTATTTTATTGAAGCATCCATGTAACGCCAAGTCTGTAGCTGCGGTGTTTGTGAAGGAAGTTGCTAGGTTACATGGTTATCCTTGGAGCATTATATCCGATCGTGACAATATCTTCACTAGTATATTCTAGGAGGAACTATTTCGAGGGTCAGGAACTCAATTGCGCCGTAGCACGGCATATCACCCACAGACTGATGGCCAGTTAGAGGTGGTTAATCGTGGACTAGAAACATACCTTCGATGCTTTGCTATGGGAACGCTGAAGCATTGGGCCAAATGGATTCTGTGGGTAGAGTTTAGTTATAATACATCCGTTCATTCGGCGACTCAACTGTCACCCTTTGAAGTTTTATATGGGTATCCCCCACCTCCCATTCTTCGTTATGAACAAGGGATATGTGCTGTTAGTGCAATCGATACGCAGCTGCCCGAGAGAGATGAGATTGTTGGTCAAGCTGAAGCAAGCGTTAGGCAGGTGCAGCAGCGGATGACTATATCTGCTAATGAGAAGAAATGTGAGGCAGAACATGCTATGGGAGATTGGGTTTACTTGAAACTGCGACCATATCGGAATACGTCGTTGTTTCCACACATGCATCCAAAGCTCGCTCCAAGGTATGCTGGGTTGTTCCCAATTCTAGCTAAGGTTGGGAAGGTAGCCTATTGTTTGGCTCTGCCAGTAGAGGCGGGCATCCACCCCGTTTTCCATGTATCAGTTTTAAGAAAAGTAGAGGGAACCAACCTACTGAACATTCCAATCCCTTCGAATTTGTGGGCGGACCTTACTTTTGATTTACAGCAGGCTAAGGTGTTGGGCTTGAGAAATTCTCCAACTGATGTGGGGGTGGTCGAGGTGCTCATCCATTGGGATAACAAATGACCCTATTGATGCTACTTGGGAACAAGCTTTAGTGATTAAAGAACAATTTCCAAACTTCCACCTTGAGGATAAGGTGGCTCTTTGGGGGGGCGGGTAATGATAAGCCCCGAATTATGAAAGTCTATGTACGTAGAAAGGTAAATGAAAAAAAGGGTAAGTTGGGAATAGGGAATTGTTACAGTTAGTGTGGGGGTCGAAAGAATATTGTTTGTTAAGAGTCTTGTGAGGTGAGTATGTAAGGAGGAAGGGGGTGTAGGCTGGGTATCGTCTTTTTGCTAAATATTGTAATTTCTCTTTTATGAGATATTGGAGAGATCAGGGAGCTCTTGAATCCTCTTGAATCCTCTCTTGACTGTTGATAAACAAATTGAAGGCTCACAATCTTACACGTTGAACAAAATAAACAGTTGCTTGTACTTAATCAAGAGTTTGCTAAATATAGAAACTTCTACAGCCTCAGCTTTCTGTTCCCAAGATTTGTCAGCCAGAATAAAAGCTTCCATATTTTGAACTATGGATTTATGATATTGGTATACAGGCTTGCTCACATCATCGTTTTGAATTTCTTGATTTCTGTATCTGCAGTTATTTGTTGCCTGGTGGATGGTCATGTTGTTGCGTTGGATTCAAGTGGGTCTATTTCATGGAAGGTACAATTCTTTCTTATTACAGTTACATTCATTTTCTTTTGTGTATTGTAAATTGTGTATAATTTTTCATTGTATGCTCATCAACAAAACTATCCCGTTCAGTGTAAAACTGGTGGCCCTATATTTGCTGGACCCTGCATATCCACTGCCATTCCTTCGCAGGTATATTTTTGCAATATCCTCGTAAATTTTGATTAACTACCCCCCGGTTGTTTATTTTGTATATTCCTCTTGATCTAGCTTTTAGTTTATTTTTATTTACTGCAATGCAACACAATGTATTGCGTTGTGGGTTTTAAACCTGTGATCATTTTTGGTGGAGAGAAGTTTGGGAGAAAGTAACTTTCATAATGCTTTATTGATGAAAGAGATCAGCTTATATACTGATCCCTTGACACAAACTTAAAACAAAACAGAAAAACACTAAGTTACCACAGAGTAACTAAAAACCAACTACAATAGATCAGCTTTAATAAAGGGATTAATACAGAATGATAACGAACAAATAACACCCAACAGCTACAACCAGAAAGTTACAAATAAACATCCCAAACTATTTGATCTTTATAGTGATTTCCGATTGAAAGAGGAATAGAGCAACCTTTCTTTCACCCAATTTTGTATGGTTGAGGATGCAGAATGGTTAATTATTTCCTTTTATGTTTATATTCTCCATTGTATTTATTGTGAAATATTTGCTGTGTTTATTTTGTATTTATTTTTTCCTTATTTGTAATGGGTATTTCTTTTATTTAAGAAAACCCTTTTTTACCAAATTGAAATAAGAGAAATCATATATTTTTAGCATGGTATTAGAGCAATATTTTTGAAACCCCCCCAAAAAAAACCTAATTTTCTGAAAAAACCCTAAACCTTAGATCTAGTACCGACACCAGATCCTACCAGACGACGCGTCTCAGTCGCCGAACACCATCCAATCGTCAATTCTCCACCAGTTCACGAAGCCTGATGCTACAGACGCCCGAAGACGCGAACATCGACGCACGTTTTCTGGTATACGGACGCCTGGGTTCGAGTCTCCTCCGCCGGCCAACCTCATTTGCACTACCGTTTGAGTTTTTTGACTGGTAACCACCTCCGACAGTCTGTTTTTTCGTCTTTGCTGTAGCCGGGCGTTTCGTTTGGGTGTGTTTAGGTCTTTGTTGGATTTCTTTTTCAGATCTACTATTTCTCGGTTTGGGTTTTTTTATCTCTTCACAACATGTTAGACACTAAGGTTCCTGCCGCTAAAGTCTTCAACAATCGGACCCATTCCAACACTCTCACTGTCCAAATGACCACCATTCGGCTTAACGGGGATAACTTCTTTGTTGGTCCTAAAGTGTTCAAATGTATATTCGTGAATGAGGGAAGATAGGATATATCACTGGAGAATAATCTGCTCTAGTCCAGATGACCCTTCATTTGCTGTGTGGGACGTGGAAGACTCCATGGTTATTACTTGGCTCGTCAAGTCTATGTTGGAAGACATCAACAGTAACTACATGTGCTACTCTACTACAAAGGAATTATAGGACACTGTGACTTAGATGTTATCCGAATTGGGTAACCAGTCACAAGTGTTGGAGTTAAATCTTAAATTGGGTAATATACGACAAGAAGGTAACTTAGTTACACAATATTTTCACTCTCTGAAGAGGATTTGGCAAGATCTTGATCTATTTGATACGTATGAGTGGAAGTCCATAGATGACCAAAAACATTACGGGAAAATTGTAGAAGATGGTCACATTTACAAATTTCTTGTTGGTCTCAATGTTTAGTTTGATGAGGTTAGAGGCATGATACTTGGGAAAAGTAATCTTCCAACTATTAACGATGGTTTTTCTAAAGTTCGTAGGGAGGAAAGCCGCAAGAATATTATGATTGGAAATAAGGCAAAATTGACTTAGTTGAAAATTTAGCGTTGGTGATTGAAAATACTGCAATGAAAGCTTATGATCAATCCAACAATACTCATGACAAGCCTTGTGTCTGGTGCAATCATTGGCAACAAACCCCGTCATATGCGAAAAACTTGTTGGAAACTTCATGGAAAACCTGCAAATTGGAAGAGCTCCAAACAATGAGAGAAATTCCCATCAGCATGCTTCTAATGCGAATATTGTTGATTCCAGTCATTTAAAGAGCAAATCGATCAAATCCTGAAGTTGCTGTACTCCTTTGTGTATTGTAATAAAAAAGTCCTTAATTGTCGATGGTAGTTTCACGTCTATTGCAGGCAAAGGAACTATTCCCCTAAGTACAAACCTCATATTACGTTCTGTCCTTCATGTTCCACAACTAGCTTGTAATTTATTATCTATGAGCAAAATATCTAAGGATGCTAATTGTTGTGTTATCTTTTGTGAAACCCGTTGCCTTTTTCAGGATCAGAACTCAAGGGAGACGATTGGACGTGCTAGGATGATTGACCGTCTCTATTACTTTGATGAAGTTTCAACTAGTCTAAAAGGAGTTAAGGGCTTGAGTAGTGTCGGTTCTCTTTTTGTTCAAGAAACTATAGTGCTTTGGCATCGTAGATTAGTACATCCCAATTTCACTTACTTAAAATATTTGTTTCTAGATTTATTTAAAGGAATTGATTGTTTTATTTTTCAATGTGAAGACTGCATTTTTGCCAAACATCATTGATCCACTTTTTCACCTAAATCTTACAAGGCTTCATCACCTTTTTACTTAATTCATACTAATGTTTGGGGTTCATCTAAAGTTTTGACTAATAAGAGCAAGCGCTGGTTTGTTATCTATATCGATGACCACACTCGTTTGACTTGGCTTTATTTGTTAACTAAAAAGTCGGAAGTTAAAGAAGTCTTTGTTCGTTTTTATAAAATGATTGAGACTCAATTTCAAACTAAAATTTGCATTCTTCACTCTGATGATGGGACTGAATTTTTCAACGAACAATTAACCACCTCTTTACAAGATAAGGATATTTTTCATCAAGCTACGTGTCGTGATACTCCTTAGCAGAATGATATTGCTGAACGGAAAAATAAACATTTACCTGAAGTTGCTCCTGCACTTATGTTTTCTATGCATGTTCCAAAATATTTGTGGGGTGATGCTATTCTAATTGCTGCATACCTAATCAATTGAATGCCAACTAAGGTGTTGAATTTTGAAATTCCTTTGAAGCAACTCAAAGAATGTTTTCCTACTGCTCGACTGTTCTCGAAGTTACCATTAAAAGTATTTGGGTGTACTGCTTACGTTCACAGCCTCTCCTTTCCCAAACTAAATTGGACCCTCGAGCTATTAAATGCATTTTTTTAGATTATGTTTCCTATAAGAAGGCATACAAATGTTTTGACCCCTTGATTCACAAGTATTTTGAGAGTATGGATGTGTCTTTCATGGAAAATCAATCTTTTTTAGCCCAACTTCTCTTTAGGGGGAGTTGAAGAGAATTTTTGGGACATTTCACCTTTTCCAAATATCATTAGTCTTGAAATTATGAGCTCTAGTCCATCGATCCCAAGTATGGAAAATTCTTCGACAGGGGGAGAAACACTATACACTGATTTGATAGGTCGAAATCCTGAACTTTAGTTTTATACTAGAAGAAACATGATTCAAAGGGATAGAAATCAAACAGTTGACCTAACACAGGACCAATCTAATGCTCTAATGAACGATCCTGAAAATCCAGGTATTTCTCTCAACTCTCCTTCTCATAATATGTTACCTGGTGTCTCTGATTTTGATATTCCAATTACCATAAAAAAGGTACTCATCAATGTACGAAATATCCCATTGCAAACTATCTTTCTTATCATAGATTGTCTGACAGTCATAGAGCATTCACTTCCAAAATAACCAACCTATTTGTTCCAAAGAATATACTAGAAGCCCTCAATGATTTGAATTGGAAATTAGCAGTGATTGGAATATCACAGGACCAATCTAATGCTCTAATGAATGATCCTGAAAATCCAGGTATTTCTCTCAACTCTCCTTCTCATAATATGTTACCTGGTGTCTCTGATTTTGATATTCCAATTACCCATAAAAAAGGTACTCATCAATGTACGAAATATCCCATTGCAAATTATCTTTCTTATCATAGATTGTCTGACAGTCATAGAGCATTCACATCCAAAATAACCAACCTATTTGTTCCAAAGAATATACTAGAAGCCCTGAATGATTTGAATTGGAAATTAGCAGTGATAAAAGAGATGTATGTGCTGAAATAAAGTGGTGATCTCCCAGAGGATAAAAAAACAGTGGGATGAAAGTGGGTTTTCACTGTAAGATGTAATGCTGATGGTATTATTTCATCATCAAAAGGTACAAGACCAGATTGGTTGCTAAGTAGTTCACCCAGACCTATGGAATTGATTATCAAGAAACTTTTGCACCTGTAGCTGAAATAACTCAATCAGAATTTTGTTGTCTATTGCAATTAATTTTGATTGGTCGCTTCATCAACTTGATGTTAAGAATATGTTTCTTAATGGGGGAGCTTGAAGAAGAAGTATGTATGGACTTACCGCCTGGCTTTGAAACAGACCTTGAGATTAACAAGGTATGCAAGTTAAAGAAATCACTATATGACCTTAAACTGTCTCCTAGAGCCTGGTTTGAATGTTTTGGAAAGGCAGTCACAAGCTACGGATTCAGCCAAAGTCAAGCCGATCACATTATGTTCTACAAGCATACAAGAAAGGACAAGGTTGTTGTTTTGATAGTGTATGTTGATGATATCATACTTACAGGCAATGATGAAACAGGAATGTCTATTGTGAAGGAAAAATTGGCAGATGATTTTAAGATCAAAGACCTGAGATCCTTAAAGTACTTCCTAGGCATGGAGTTTGCTAGGTCCAAAAGTGGTATTCTTGTCAACCAAAGAAAGTATATTCTTGATCTACTCAAAGAGACGGGTTTGCTTGGATGCAGGGTTGCAAAAACTCCCATTGAGCATAACTTAAAACTGGAAGTTGCAACAGAAAAGGGGGTAAAAAGAGGGAAGTACCAAAGACTTGTGGGAAGGCTAATATACCTCTCTCACACATGTCCTAACATTACCTTTGCAGTTAGTATGGTAAGCCAATTCATGCATGCCCCTGGGCCAACTCACTTTGAAGCTGTCTTTAGGATTTTGAGATATTTGAAAGGTACTCTAGGAAAAGCGATACTCTTCAAGAAACATGGCCACCTACAGGTTGAGGCTTATACTAATGTTGATTGGGTAGGTAGCACAACCAATAGAAGATTGACTTTTGGTTATTGCTCATTTGTTGGAGGAAACTTAGTTACTTGGCGTAGTAAAAAACAATGTGTGGTAGCTAGAAGTAGTGCTGAAGCAGAATTTAGGGCATTAGTCCATGGTACTTGTGAAGGCATATGGATAAAAAGGCTGTTGGAAGAATTGAAATTCTCTCAGACAATGCCCATAAGCATTTACTATGATAACAAGGCAGCAATCTCCATTGCCCACAATCTAGTCCTTCATGATAGGATGAAACACATTGAAGTCGATAAATATTTAATAAAGGAAAAGATTGATGCAGGAGGGATATGCATTCCCGGCCTTCCAACAACAGAGCAAATTGCAGAAGTATTAACTAAATGTCTACCTAAGTGGTATTAATTAAATGTCTCCCTAAGTGGCAATCAACAAGTTGACAGACAAGCTGGCCATAGGGTTGCAACGGGGGCAGGGTGGGGTGCGTGGGGGTTCCTTGTCCTCGCCCCCGTGGGGGGAATTAACCCCCATTCCCGACCCCGTCCCCGCCATTTCCAGGTGGGGATGGGGGCGGGGATTCCCTGTCGGGGAAATGATTCCCCGCGGGGACCCATTCCCCCAGATAGAGCGAGAGCAAGTGAGACGGTGAGAGCGAGCGAGACTGAGAGAGAGAGTGAGATTGCAAGTTCAAACGCAAGACCAAATTACTACCAATAAGTAGAGTGAGATAGAGCGAGAGCAAGAGTAAGACATATATATATATAAATAGGTAGTCGGGGATAAATCAAGGCGGGGCAGGGTTGGGGCTGGGGTGGGGATTCCCCAACCCGATCAAGTTGGGGCCCGTGGATTTTTTTACCAACCCTAGCTAGCCTTGAATGATATCTTCAAACTAGCTTGAGGGAAGTGTTGATTATTTCCGAGTCCCCGCGGGTTTTTTTGCCAACCCTAGCTGGCCACGAGTGATATCCTCAAACCAGCTTGAGGGGGAGTGTTGATTATTTCCTTTGATGTTTATATTCTCCATTGTATTTATTGTGAAATATTTAATGTACTCATTTTGTATTTATTTTTTCCTTATTTGTAAGGGGTATTTCTTCTATTTAAGAAAACCTTTTCTACCTAATAGAAATAAGAGAAATCATATACTTTTTAGCAGGAACAATTTTTAGTTTGAGTGCATTGACCTGCTTGATACAACATTTTCACAGCTACCACTATCAATAATCCCATTACAAACCATCCCGTTGACCGTGCATCTAATTCAGAACAAAGCATGAACAAGGCATGTCTTTGAGGGTGTAATTCTGTTTTAGGTGTCAGCAAAACTCTTTGTAGAATACATGATAATTGATCGCCATCATCTGGAAATTTCTCATCTTCTTCCAATTCTTGTTCATCTTCCTCAACCATTGCTTTAGCTTTTCTTTGAGGACATCATTTGACAATGTCTTTGTTGTCCACACCAGAGGCATTTTCCCCAAATTTTGTTGTTGGTAATGATTGTTGCCACTTTTTTTTATTGGAGTTTCTTGAATCTGGACACCTTGGTTTGTTTTAACTTGATGTTCCTCTCTTGCTTTGCTTGTGGAAGTACTGCTTATTTGGAATTGCCTACTAGAATCACTATTTCTTCGCTGATAATTGTCATAAGATTTGCATACTAGAATCTGATGTATTTAGATGTTTTAGCAGCAGTGTAACTTATTTTAGAATGGCAATTTTGTAATTTTGTCTGTTTTTACAGCTTAGTATATAAGCTAGACTTGTTATTTTCGGAAATAGAATTTTTAGGACTTTTTTTAGAAAAGCCGAAGCTTCTCTCTCACTTGGGTTCACCAAGTTTTGGTATCAAAGCCCAATTTTGGACTCCATGGCCGGCAAGAGCGCAGCAAATGCCGGCAAGGGAAAGGACGCCGACGCCCGACCTGCGCAACCAGAGGTTTTATCTCCCCGATCAGCTACCGTCCGATTGTTGTTGGTGGAAGAATCGATGGGGGAACTCAAATCGGGAGTAGCCGATTTGAATCTGTTGATGGATAGAATGACACGACAATTGGAGTTCGTCGTTGCCGCCCTCCCACAAGTGACGAACCCCCGGCGGGTGGACGAACCTAGAAGAAGGCCGGCGCAATTTGCAGCTGTCCAACAACCTGTTAACAACTCCACGAACGACTCGACTTCACAAGAAGGGGAATGAAGAGATTTTCGAGTTCCAAGAAATCAAGAACGCGACCAAGAAGTACAGAAATCTGGGGAATCTTCATCGGAAGTGGAAGAAATGGCACAGCTACCATGGGATAGACGAAATTTCCGGCAGAATCGTCTGCAAGATTACGGAGAAAGATCACAAGACTATAAGATGAAGATAGATTTACCTTTTTTTAGTGGGAAATTGGACTTGGAAGCATTTCTTAACTGGATAAAAAATGTAGAGGATTTTTTTGAATATATGGGAACACCTGAGAGCAAGAAGGTGAAGCTGATTTGATTCAAGTTGAAGTCGGGAGCGTCGGCTTGGTGGGACCAAATTCAAACAAACCGATGACTGATTGGTAAACAACCGATTAAGAGCCAGTCACGGATGCGCAAGATGATGAAAGAAAGATTTCTTCCGACTGATTATGAGCAGATTTTGTATCAACAATATCAAAAGTGTCGACAAGGCAATAGGAGTGTGGCTGATTATGCAGAGGAGTTTCATCGCTTGAGTGCTAGAACCCGAATACACGAAAGCGAGAATTATCAAATCGCACGATTTGTAGACGGTTTGAAAGAAGAAATTCAAGAATTACTTGACCTTCAACCCATTAGCACTCTTCCTACGGCAATTTCAATGGCGTATAAGGCAGAAATTAGAGTAGAAAAAAGATCAAAGGCAAGTGGTTTAAAGAAAAATATCTGGGAGAAACCGCTATTCCAACGCAAAAACATGGAATATGGAAAACAATTTCAAATTGGGAACAGCTCTAATGCTCCCAAGGAGGAAGTAAATTCAAAGTTTAACCAAGGAATTAAGACCCAAGAACAAAAGGGAAGGAAGCTAAACGTGAACAACTACCAAAGACCAACTCTTGGTAAGTGTTTTCGTTGTGGGCAGCAAGGCCATTTGTCAAATGAATGCCCCCAACGGAGGGCTGTTGCTTTAGTTGAAGAGAAAAATAGTCAGCAAGATGATGGGGTCCAACAATCTGAGGAAGAATATGAGGGTGAGGGTGACACCGGAGAACAACTTTCGTGTGTTTTGCAGAGAATTCTACTGGCCCCTGAGACAGAAACGCATCCTCAAAGACATGCGCTTTTCCGCACAAGGTGCATCATAAGTGGTAAGGTTTGCAACGTGATCATTGACAACGGGAGTAGTGAGAATGCTGTGTCTACCAAGCTAGTCCAAGCACTCAATCTCCAACTGGATCCTTACCCTAACCTGTATAAAATTGGTTGGATCAAAAAAGGTGGCGAAACACAGATAAGTTCTACTTGCACTATATCTCTTTCAATTGGTAACCTTTATAAAGATCAAATAATTTTTGATGTTCTTGACATGGATATTTGCTATATTTTGCTAGGACGCCCTTGGAAATATGATGTTCAAGCAATTCATCGTGGAAGAGAGAATACATATGAATTTATGTGGATGAGCAGAAAAATTAAACTCCTATCGTCAGTAAGTAACCAAGGGAAAAACAGTAGTAAATGTAAACCTAAGCCAACAAGACAATTGTTTTCTGTTATCCACAGTGAGATCAGTATAGATAGAGAGACCTTGAAGTATGGGCTTTAGTTGTAAAGGGTCAAACGACAACACCTAGAATTAATAGCAATTTAGTAGATCACTCTAGGGATGTTCAAAGACTCTTTGAAGAATTTCCCCAACTACTAGACGCACCTTCATCCCTCCCACCCTTGAGAAATATTCAACACAACATTGATCTCATTCCAGGATCCATACTTCCTAACCTACCACATTATAGAATGAGTCCCAATGAATATGCCATTTTACAAGAGCAAGTTCAAGAGCTATTAGACAAAGGGCACATAAGACCAAGTATGAGTCCTTGTGCTATTCTTGTTTTATTGACACCCAAAAAAGACGGGACGTGGAGAATGTGTGTGGATAGGAGGGCAATTAATAAAATAACCGTCAAATATAGGTTCTCTATCCCTCGAATTTCGGACCTTTTAGACCAACTATGGGGATCAAAGGTATTTTCCAAGGTTGATTTGAAGAGTGGCTACCATCAAATACGGATTTGACTAAGAGATGAATGGAAAACGGCTTTTAAAACAAATGAGGGGTTGTATGAATGGTTGGTTATACCATTCGGTCTATCCAATGCTCCAAGCACTTTCATGAGATTAATGACTCAGGTTCTTCAACCCTACCTCAATAAATTTTTGGTCGTATACTTCGATGATATTCTTGTTTATAGTGCCAACAATGAGGAACACTTGTCTCACTTGCATGCTTTAGTTCGCACTTGCTACTAACCACCTATATATTAACCTAAAAAAGTGCACCTTCCTAGTTAAGGAAATTACCTTCTTAGGGTATATCATTAATGAATTCGGTATATGTGTAGATCTGACAAAGGTGGAAGCTATAAAGAATTGGCCCCTTCCGAAAATAGTTCGGGACATCCAAAGTTTTTTAGGACTTGCTTCTTTTTATCGAAAGTTTATTAAAAATTTTAGTTTTTTTGTAGCTCCTCTCACGGAATGCCTCAAAAAGGGTAAATTTATTTGGACCAATGACCAAACAAAGAGTTTCTCAACGCTTAAGGATAAATTGTGTTGTGCCCCTGTTTTGGCACCGCCTGCTCAACCTTTTGAGGTGGCGGTCGATGCTTGGGGACATGCTATTGGAGCTGTCCTATCTCAAAAGTACCATCCAGTTGAGTTCTTTAGTGAAAAGCTAAGTGAGTCAAGACAAAAGTGAAGTACATATGAACAAGAACTATATTCGTTGGTAAGAGCCTTAAAGGTTTGGGAACACTATCTCTTAGCTCATGAATTCATCCTTTTTTCTTATCCTTTCTCTCTCAAATTCTTACAAACACAAAAGTCAATTAGTTGAATGCATGCTCGTTGGTTGTCCTTTATACAACGATTCGATTTCGTCATTAAACATAAGGCTAGAAATACTAACACTGTGGCTGATGCTCTAAGTAGGAAGATTAGCCTATTAACAATTCTCCAAAGTAGTATTACTGCCTTTGATTCTCTACCAACTTTATATGAAAAGGATCCTGACTTCCATGATATTTGGACTATGTGTAATAATCATGTAAATTGTAGTGATTTCCATATACTAAATGGTTTCCTTTTTAAAAACAACTTATTGTGTATTCCACGAACATCACTACGAGAATCATTGATAAAGGAACTTCATAGTAATGGTTCAGCAGGACATTTCGGCATGGATAAGACTCTACAACTACTTTCCGACCGATATTATTGGCCACAACTACGAAAGGATGTAAATAAATACATCAAACATTGTTTTACTTGTCAAACTGCCAAAGGCCACAAACAAAATACGGGGTTGTACACTCCGCTTCCAATTCCAGAAAATATTTGGGAGGACCTATCCATGGATTTCATATTAGGCCTCCCAAAAACTCAGCGAGGTTATGATTCGGTTCTTGTGGTGGTAGATAGAATTAGTAAAATGTCTCATTTTCTTCCCTGTCGTAAGACTTCAGATGCTCTATATGTCGCTAACCTTTTTTTTAAAGAAATTGTTCGTTTGCATGGTGTTCCTAAGTCTATAGTTTCAGATCGTGATGTGAAGTTTCTAAGCTATTTTTGGAAAACTTTATAGAAGAAGTTCAATACAAACGTAAAATTTAGCTCTACAAGTCATCCATAAACAGATGGGCAAACCAAGGTAACTAATAGAATCCTTGGGAATCTCATTCGTTGTTTGGGAGGAGATAAACCAAAACAATGGGACCTTGTTTTTGCTCAAGCAGAATTCGCTTACAGCCATACGAAGAACCGGTCCACAGGGAAGTCACCATTTGAAATTGTTTACACTAAACTTCCTCGATTAATTGTAGATCTTGCTAATTTACCTTCTTCTGTGGATCTTAGCTTAGAAGCAGAGACGATGGTTGAAAGAGTTGCTGAGTTGCATAAGGAAGTCACTGAACATCTTGAAAAAATGACAACTAAATACAAGGAAGATGCAGACAAATATAGGAGGTTCAAGGAATTCAAGGAAGGTGATCTTGTGATGATCCACCTTAGCAAGACCAGATTTCCAACTGGAAAATACAACAAGCTGCAGCCTCACTTTCCGGATTTTGAAGAGATACGGTGACAATGCCTACAAAATTGAGCTTCTGGACACTTTACACATCAGTCCTATCTTCAATATTGCAGACTTGACTGAATATTTCCCACCGGAACAATTTTCCCTTTCCACTTAAACTCGAGGATGAGTTTTTTTCACTTGCTCGGAGGGAATTTGATGTATTTAGATGTTTTAGCAGCAGTGTAACTTATTTTAGAATGGCAATTTTGTAATTTTGTCTGTTTTTACAGCTTAGTATATAAGCTGGACTTGTTATTTTCGGAAATAGAATTTTTAGGATTTTTTTTTAGAAAAGCCGAAGCTTCTCTCACTTGGGTTCACCAGAATCAATATTGATGTTCCTCTCTTGCTTTCATTTCTTCTATTGATCCTTCAACTGCCAGCAAGCGTGCCTATCATGGATTTTGGAGATGAAACTTCCAGTGGAATAGGTTGGGCGTCGGGGTCCCTTCCCAACTGGAATTTACAGCGTTTTTCCTGGTCATCAAGGTCCTAAAGATCTTGATCTCTATACCAATCTTCAATATTGGTGTAGACAAGTTTGGGAGAGAGTAACTTTCAAATTAATACCTTGAGAATGCTTTATTGATAAAAGAAATCAGCCTATAGACAAGTTTGGGACAGAAAGTAACTTTCAAATTAATACCTCAGGAATGCTTTATTGATAAAAAGAGATCAGCTTATGTACTGATCCCTTGAAACAAATTTAAAACAAAACAGAAAAAAACTAAGTTTAACTAAGAACCAACTACAACAGATCAGCTTTAATAAAAGGATTAATACAGAATGATACAAACAAATAACACCCAACAGCTACAACCAGGAAATTACAAATAAACTACATCAATTTTTCTTTCATTCTTTATCTCTGAAGATATGATTGCTCTACGACCCTATACTCTCTTTTGAAGAATTATGCTCATCATAAATCTTGTGTTTCAGGTTCTCGTATGTTCCAGAAATGGAAGCGTTTATTCTTTTGAACTGGTAAACAACATTGTAATTAATTAATTTTTTTAGTTCTTATTTCCTTCCTCAATTTTTGGTAATTTCTCACTGACAATCCCCTAATTGTCGCTACTCCAGTAAAATTTTGGTACAATATCTTGATGGGAACCATATTGATGTTGAGAAAAGTAAAGATTGATTGGAAAGAAATTCAAGAGCCCTCCCCTGACTCTCCCAATTGTAGTCTACTTGGAGTACTCACTCTGTAGTCGTCCATCTTTAACTCCCTTGTGATCCACAATATTTATAATTTGCATACTCCTAACGAACTTAACCAAATAATTACTAATACCCCTTCTGCTAGATCTCCTAACATTACTCCGCCCCATAATGCAACTTGTCCTAAAGGTATGGGTAAATTGACGGGGCATGAGCAAGGCCCATTGATAAGCTTCCCCAAGAACAAGAATCTCAAACCTGCATCTTCAAAATAAAAAAGGAACCTCACCTACAAATCCCAGTCAGTACTATTTTGATCCCTAATTCTGCTGGTCTTTTTGATTGCAAGTCACTCCCTACCCTCACCTAAGAATGTTTACAGACTGATGGATACAAGGAGATGAATTGGGATGATAGGCCAGTAGGGAGTAACGGCGGAGTGCTCAAGGGGAGAGTCAGATCTCTCAGAAAGTTTGATAGCTCTAATTTTCCTTCCTCTGTTACTGACAATGAGAGTGATGGTTATGGTGAATCATCTTTTTCCTTATAATAAATACTGGTTTTAGATATTAGTCGTCTTTTTATACCTTATAAATGGCCATAAGTTCATCATAAAGGTAAGGAAAATGAATTCCTGCTACAATAGAGGACATTTATTGCATCTTATATTCCAAATCCACATTTATTCTGCTAAATCACTACGAGAAGTAGCAGATCTTGAAATCATCTATTTTCTTTCGGGATTTACTCAGGAAAGTGGAGATTTAGTGTGGGAGTACAACATTGGCAATCCAATAAGTGCATCTGCTTTTGTTGATGAGCATCTGCAACTTGTACCTGAAACTTCCATCTCCCCGGACAGGTATGAAAAATAATAAAGGAAACAAAACCGTTGTTAGCTCAAACCTATCCTTTTTAACTCTTTAAAAATAATGGGTTAGCCTAGTAGTCAATAAGAACCATGTAAATGCTAAAGGGGGTGTTTGGAGGAAGAAGTGGAGCTGTGAACTCCAAAAAGTTGTAAAAAAGTTTTTGGAGTAACCAACTCCTGTGGCCCACAGCGTAAAGAGGTGTTGTGACATAAGTTTGATGTTTTTAGTTGTGGAGCCCACAAACAAACTCCACTGCCTCCAACTTCTTGGACTGAACACACTCATAAGATTTAGAGGAAGTAGGTTCAAACCATGGTAGCCACATGTGTTAGTTTAATATTTTACAATTTTTTTTGTCAACCAAATGTAGCAAGAGGGTCTAGCGATTGTTCTATTAGAATATGAGGCAAGCTGGTAATATATGTGTGTGTGTGCATGCAATTATTTATATTATGGATGAAGATACACCTGAGAAGAAACAATGCTTTGTTTCAGGCTGATTTGTGTTTGCTCCAGCTCTGGAACCATTCATTTGCTTCGAGTAAAGTTGAATAGAACACAGGAGGGAAATTACCAAAACACAAATGTGGAAGAATTTTGTAGGGTGAATCTCGAAGGAGACATATTTTCCTCACCTGTTATGATAGGTGGATGCATTTTCGTCGGTTGTCGAGATGATTATGTGCACTGTGTTGTGATTGATAACCTTAACAGCAAAGGAAATAGTAATACATTTTAACTAAAATTTTGCCATTTTTCTCCGGCTGTTGGGGCTCTCATTGTTCAGGGAAGAAAGAGGGAAATGGTTAGAAATAGTATAAAAAAAGTTTTCATCTGTTCGTGGTCAATTGTTTTAATTGCTCAATCTAGTGCATCTCGGTCGGAATCGATACTGAGACCCAAACAGAATTTTAGCTTCTTTTAATGAAGCATTCAAACCATCAATTTTGTTGGTTTTGTCGGTGGAATCTCAGGACGAATACCGAGACTTTTATTTTGTATGTATTCTACTCAAATATTAGATGTCTAATCTTTCTCAAGTTCTCTAATTCTAATGCAAATCCCCAATCCAATTTGATCCCCTTCTCGTCACGGATTCTTTTCGATTTTTCTATTTAAATGTCTCAAATAAGATTGGGGAACATTACCATCATGATGAACGGGATTTTACCGAGAAAGTCCAAAAAAAAATAGTTTGTTTTTGTTTGTCTTAATATCAATATCAAGCGTGACCAAGATGTACAAGGATGAGTCATTAAAATAATTGGCCAAAAGTGGTGTTACTTGTGAAAGATAACCTCTTAACACGATTTCTTGAAGAAATAGGACCAAACTTTAAAGACGGTTGAGTTCCCATCTTTTGTTCCGTTCTCTTCCTATACGGTACTAACTCCTTTAAAACTGCATAATTCTTTTTAATAATAGAAATCATATAATTACTTTTTATAATTCAATATTTTGTATCAATTAGGAAGAAATACTTTTCAATGGAATTGGTATTCTAGTGACCTTAGTGGGCTCGACGTAATACAAATGAAAGAAAAAGAGAGGATGTTATAACGAGATTCTGATCTTAAAAGGTGGGGATATGGCCGCTTGCAAAAATTCTAGATCTTAAACGATTACCTTGAAAAAATAAATATTTATTAAGATTGTGACAATCTCATAACTATTGATTGAGAATTCAAAAAATCTATTAATAACTACCTCCTAGAGGTTCAAAGTAGTATCATTGTGGTTGCCTACTCCAATAATCTTTTATTAACTCGCTTGCCTATATTTTAAGTAAATCCTTCACTACTTTAACAACAAATGTAAAGTTACGACACAAGACATTATAATCACTAAAGGAAATTATGAAACCAAATTTGGTTAAATTATGCAAAATATTCACGAACTTGTTCTTAGACTTTAAAATGTTCCAATTTTTACCCATATTTTGAAATTTATTACAAAAATACCCTTAAAGAGTTTATATATATATATAAATAAGATGGAAATTGACACGATAATTAATGTATAAAAATTTGAAAGCATAACATTACTTACAACGTCATTCACATAAATTTACATGGCAAGTGATATATAAAAATTAATTATGTATTTTGACAATATCTTTTGAAATGAACTAAATAGTAATACACATCAACCAACCATCAATTCTCATCCTTTATTTTAGTGAAAAAGATATTTTTTTTAACGTCAAAATTCAAGAGTATTAGATAGAGAATATTTCAATGTTCAAATAGGAAAAAAAAGAAAAATCAAAGTTCAAGAGCACAAATGAAACTTATCACAAAGTTGAAGGGTATTTTGTATTAATTTGAACCATAACTTTTGCATGGGATTTACTAGTACCTCTATAAATAGGTTATATACATGTCCAAAGGTAGAAATCAAATTTCCCATTTCTCTCCCTTTCTTCTCTCTATTATTATGTGCCTTTGAGAAGTTGCAAATGAGTTGGTTTAGTCATAATAACATACCAATTACAAGCCAACTTTGTAGGGTTTGAAACTCCCTACCTGCCATTGCATTCTTTAGCTTGTTTGCCCAAAAAAGGAAATGAATGTGTCGAATGAATCTATGGCCTAATTAAACAACACAACTATATCCCACAACTTCATCCATTTTCAGATATTTGATGGAAGAAAGAAAAGGAGATGCAAGAATTTTCATAATCTCAGGTTTGATCTTCCTTTGCATTATCTCGGGCGGTTTCCTCCTCTGTCTCTACCTTTTCCTCCCCGAATCGCAAACTCCCGATTGGTATCCGATCGTCGGGATCGTATTGGTTTCAACTCCCTGGATCTTTTGGCTTTTGGTTTATTTGCACCATTGCTTGAAACCTACCAAAGTTCAACTCAATGCCTTTGGCTCTAATAATAACTCATCTAACAACAAGACAGAGGCTAATAATAATAATGGTGGTGCAACAACTGAAGCCAATCTTGGTGAAGTTGAATCCCCTGGTGGAGGGAAACGCCGAGTGCATTTTGGTGCAGTGGTTGTCATGGGAAAACAGCCACAATTAGATAGGAATTTTAGCCATGAAAGCAATTCAAAACAGCCTACTACTATGGCTCCAAAGGAAAATGAAGTGCCATTCAGGTCGTCAACCTCGTCGTCTTAGTATACGATGTAGATCACGAAAAAATAGCTATCCAGTGCTCGTTTGGTAACGTTCATGTGTGTTGGTTATTTGACTCTAGGTTTTAAGAAATAGACGATTTTTGTTAACTATTTTGTCTGTTTCTTGTTTATTGTTTCTTATTTCTCTCCTAATTGTTTTCGGAATTCTTATGCAGTAAGTTTCTTTTTGGTAAGAATAGAAAACATAAAAAGAAGAAATGAACGTTATTAAATGAGCCTTTATTTATAATGATTTGGAAAAGATGCCATCGAATCTATGGGGGAATAATGCAAATAATTGAAGGAGGGAGAAGCACCCATGTATTCTGGAATTAAGTAGAATGAGCGATGGAAATTGCTTGCAACTCAAAGTCTGAACAGAGGAGGATGTAGGTAACTAAGTTTTGATTGAGATTTTTTTTTTTTTTTTTTTTTTTTTTTTTTTTT
>QLSR01000119.1:1824491-1970252 GCA_031780015.1 Citrullus colocynthis | reverse complement strand
TTTTTTTTTTTTTTTTTTTTTTTTTTTTTTTTTTTTTTTTTTTTTTGAAGTTTAACCAAATGAAGAGGTGCAAATTCAAACCTCGACTTTGTTGGTGGAGGTATAATGCTTTAACTAGTTGAGTTATGATTAAGTTGACAATTATTCATGTGATTTATAGGTAAATTATTCTTTATTATTACAATTATTATTATTTTATTTATCGAGATGAATAGATATTTGATTGTGGTTAGCTACCACCACATTTGTAAATAAATGTAAAGAAGAGAACGTATGGTTGTAAGTTGTCGAGGGAATAGAATAGAATAGAAGGCATTTCAATTACAAGCAAAATTGTGTTCAAACCAATGCAATCAAAGAGTTTTTTTAGGTTATTTGTATAATTCATTGTGTTAAGTTATTTATATATTTTCATATAAAAATTAGATGTTAAAATCTTACAAAACGTAGAGTTTTTTTGTTTTTGTTTTTTGCTTTCTTTGTAATGATTAGATTACCAACAAAAGAATGGAGTTTTACCTACCAACTCTTAACTTTGATGTTAATGTTGAGAATGGCAAACTTTCAAATTCTAAATGAGTTGAAACTTAAAGAAAGGCGCAGTATAATGTTTGAATAGAAAATGAGATTGTTTTCGAATATAGCAAAAAAAGTCAATTTATTTACAAATATAGAAAAATTTCACTACTTTCCTTTGAAACTTCAAACGTTTTAGATGTTTAGAATTTGAAACTTAAAGAAAGGCGCAGTATAATGTTTGAATAGAAAATGAGATTGTTTTCGAATATAGCAAAAAAAGTCAATTTATTTACAAATATAGAAAAATTTCACTACTTTCCTTTGAAACTTCAAACGTTTTAGATGTTTAGAATTTGAAACTTAAAGAAAGGCGCAGTATAATGTTTGAATAGAAAATGAGATTGTTTTCGAATATAGCAAAAAAAGTCAATTTATTTACAAATATAGAAAAATTTCACTACTTTCCTTTGAAACTTCAAACGTTTTAGATATTATCAATTTCGAAGTCAGAAATTCGATTTTCTTCGTCCCACGTCTTATTTAAAAAAAAAAAAAAGAAAAAAAAAAGTTGGAATTATTTGCTCCCAAATTTGTTTGAACTAAAACAAAACATATTCAACTTCCTCCCTCGGGGTGATTGGAAGCATAATTAGGCAAGGGATGAGAGATTTAAAAGGCAGACTCATGATTTGAAGTGGGTGCATCCAGTCTTAAATTACACTAATAAAAGAATTCTGCATAAGATTATTATTAATGGCATTAACTGAATTTAAAGAATCCGATTCAATTCTTATGTATGATTTAATGATTTAACTACTAAAACTCATACTAAAAATATGTTTGTTCGGCCATAAAAAAAAGCTGAAATGATTTCACTAATCATGATATAATATATAGGTTTACCGTTTATTTATTTAAATTGAAGATTTACGCCTCGTATCATTAGTGAAAAGTAATAAGTCAATGCTAACAAAAAAGAGAAAAAATGCCCAATTGATTATATTTGATATTGTTCACCTATATTTTGTCCTCGTACTAACTGTTGGGACCTACATCCAAATTTGTAATAAAAAAACGCAAATTGATTGACAAGTCGAGAGTAATCATTCCAATTGCGCTTGAAAATTACTTGTGAATACTTTTGCCGATACATATATTGTCACTGTTATAGTATGAAAATTATAAATCTGTCAAATTTATTATTATCATTACTGTTTGATCATAAACAATAATGATACCGGTAACAGTAACAATATGTGACAGATTTATAATTTTAATTAAACATGATCAAAAGCAATCAATTATATTTGCAATTGAAGTTTATTATGATTGGTCCATAATAGAATTCTATTTTAATTTCGGATTGGTAAGCGTAACCCTAATTCAATTAAATCAATGTATGAACTGACAAGTTGCTCAAAGGTATACTTTTCTTCTCAACTTATTGGTTTCTCCGCCTTTTCCACGACTACCACATAAATCAAAACAGAAAAGGAAAACTAAAAAAATTAATGGAGAAATAAGTTATACTATTTTAAGTTATTTTCGTTCATCGTCAATTAGTTACCACCATTTTTGGTCGGAAAGGTCAAACGAAATACCTTCAACCAATTAACAAAATTCATCGTCCAATTTCGTGCGAAATAATTTACTGAACTATTGGGGTTGTGATAGAATTGTTTGCAAAGAAATTAAAAATACAAAAATTAAAATAGATAAAAGTTATATAAGAAAGTCTTAGCTTAGATTACAACGGAATTTTCTTTATTCAATGTTTTTAATCATTTATTCATCATTACTAAATTTGTTGGGATTGGCACCAAGTCAATTTAATTCGAAATGCTAAAATTACAAATTAGGATAAAGCGAATCGATGAAAGATATGCAAAGTTCGAATTTACCTAACTGCATTAAGTTCTAGGGATAATTAGGCAGAACATTCTACTTGGAAAGTTTTATTGATTTAATCCTAAGTTGATGAGAACAATACTCATCAACAAATTAGATTTGCAAGCTAACTTACAAATTAGATTCGCAAGCTAACCTAACATATTGCTTCTATGACCAACATACAATTACAACGCTTCCCTACGGTCATTGATCTAAAGCACAATATGATCATAATACTTAAACATCCAAAATCAAATCATGCCTACAATAGAATTCAATTCAAAAACTCAAAATAACATTAGAATTGAAGAAAATCCCTAAAAACCCAAGCTAGAATTAAGTTGTCGACATACCAATTAATAAATTCGAGTTCCAATGCATGGAAAGATGAAAAGAAGAGGAAAAGTAGAGAGAAATTAGGTATTAGGCGACTGGCGGATCAAAAAGTGACCTAAAACTTGAATGTCAATGCTTTATAAACTGTTGCAGCACCACGGCGCTATCGCGAGCATGCGCGCGACAACACTTCGGAGCGTCATGATGCTATTGTTCTTTGCCAGCAGATTTGTCCTCAGGAAAAGCGCCTAGGTGGCACCGCTGTGTTGTGGCTTGGGGAAAAAATAGTCTTTTTGGAGTTCTCTTTCCCAGTTGATACATATAACTCTGTTTCGGTCCGTTTTAGCGCCAATTGATTCGCTAACGCCTCGCTCTACCTGTTAGGTGCTCTAAACCTACAAAATAATAATTTTAACACATTAAATGCTACAACGATCTCGAGTTAAGCTGAGGAAAATAATACATTTCGAGTACTATCAATATATATATATCCAATAAGGTCAACTAAGTTCAAAGTTTACACCTAGATCATTTCGACTTTCAAAGACATTGAAAGTCAAGATCCTTTAAATTTTTTCTCAGCTTTAAGTATGAAGTTACATAAACGGAGAATCAATTAACTAAAACAAAATTGTTTTTAAAGAGATATGACCAAAATAAAATCACAAACTACAATCGTTTGTCAATTGCAAAGGTATGGGTTAAATATTAACACGGTTTACAACTTTGGCTCACCAACATGAGTTGGGTTGAGTTGGTAAATGTTTGATTCACCAACTTTTAGTGTTGGTAGAGTTGAGTTGGTTATTTTTACCAACTCACCTCAACTCTCCCTCTTCAATGGGACCAATCGGTGACTATCGCTACCACACTTCGACTATATACTTCAACGACCATCTTCGACAACCACTTTCACACAAGCAACTCTGACTACATACTCCAACAATCACCTTTGAGCGCCTAACTTCATCGACCAACTTTGGGCTCCGACGGTAACGCCTAGCTTGATTAAATTAGACTAATTTTAGAATAAATTACGTTGTTAAATTTTTTTCAATCCGTTAATTTTAAATTAATAGGAATCCTGAAGTGTCGATTCTAATTTGGAGAATTAGAATTTTAATTAACTCTTGAGTTAGGTAAATGAAATTCCTCGAATTGTTGGAAAAATGAGTTTTTAATTAAAATCATTTTGGAATTTAAAGGAAGATCTTATATTTTATTTATTTTAATTTACTAGCTTTTGTTTTAGAAGAAAAGAAAAGAAGGAAAAGTAATTAAGAAGCTAAACCCAAATTTCTCTTCCTCCCTCTCCTTCATGTTAAGATAAGAGTAGCCGCAACTCCTTTCCCTTTGTCGTGCACTTCAGTCCAGCCGGCAACCCAACCCGCGAACGGCGAAGAAGACATCATGACGGCCACGCATAGCTTCCGGCGACACCTGCACGCGTCAAAGAATTGAGCTTTCACAAGTGGTAGCCGCAAACCTAACCCAAAAGCAACGTCCAGTAGCACCTGCGGACGACCTCAGTTGCAGATGACGACCCTGGCGCGAATCCACTCCTTTTGTTTTGCTTTGCCGGTAGCTTGGAGCAGCTGTCAGCACAGTGGAAAAGATGGCTGAAAGATCCCACTAGGTTCTACGACTAGTAGTAGGGTCAATTGGCATGTTGATTAGATGGCTGAAAGATGTTGATTCAAAACTTTGTTGAAACTCTTGTGATGGCATCTTAGGAGTATTGAGAAATTAAAGCATCAAGGTTTAAAACCTCCTCTAAAATTCTCTACTTTGCACTTTACTTTAACTTAGCATATTAGTTACTTACAAAATTTGTTCTTTATTTTATTTGCTTGAGGACAAGCAAAGACTTAAGTTTTGGGGTGTGATACATGTCATGAAATGCATGTTTTAAGGCTTTATTTTCATATCTTTTCTTTACAAAAATGATCTTTTGCATGTTAAAAGCCCCAAATTGTGATCTAAATGGGTAAAATGGTTAAGTATAGGTGCTTTGAGTGCTTAAAGTGTATTTCTATTAGTTTGGGCTAGTTTAGGAGCTTTTACATTGATTTTTTGTTGTTTTGTAGAAATTGCTTGTGATGTGCCCGCATCGCTAAAACATGATGCAACCACAGCAAAACCCTAATTTTCAGAAGTCTTGCCCGGTCGTTTGTAGTTGCGAAATACCAGGTCCTTAGCCATTCTTCAACATCAAATTTGACTAGAGAGCACCGAAAACGTGGAAATCGGCCCTACCTAACTCCTTTGATGCCTACAAAAGGGGAGGAAACATTCTCCTCAAAGCAAATCACATCCATCACAAAATTCATACTCACTAAGAAGATTTTCCACTCAAAATTTCAGAAACTCTCCAAGAACGAAAGTTTCTCTGGAGAAATTAGAATTAGGATCTTCCTACCCAATGAAAACGAGTGTAGGGAGTAAGGATTCATCCTTGAAAAAGGAAAATCTAACCTATGGAGCTTGAGAGAGTGAGGAATTCATCCAAGGAGGGTGTCTACTGTATTTCCATCATTTACTTTTCTCTTTTCTTTTTGTTAGCTCTATTCTTTAAACATCTACATTGTAACTATGATTATGGAAGAAATGAAATCAAGTCATTTATTCTGAATCATAAGCTAAATTCACCATGGGGTTCAACTATGTGGATACCCTAGAGATTTATGGCTTGAGCATTATTTGTCAAAGTATCATACCTTGCTTTACTTGCACATTTCCTTTGTTAATTGTATGGAAAAACATTGTTAATTTAAATTTGTCACTTAAGTTAGCAATCTAGTAGAGTCCTAATGATGAGAAAGTTAGGGTGTAAATGGATTTCACAAGGGAATACGGGGTTAAAGCCTCGAAATAGGATCGCCATGCATCCTTAGACTTAAAGTGCATCATAGGATACAGAATATGCAATAAAATTTATCTAAGGTCTAGCTAACCATAGAAATATAGGTTTAGCTACTTAGGCTCCTAAAGAAACTTGATACAAGCCCAAATATAAGAAGATTATATCTATGAGTAAGTCAATGCACTAGTATGATGTGGCCGCATCACTCAAAGCATAATGATTTTTGGTTGAAACATAGTTGCATCCCTACTTCTACCCTTGATTATCTTTATTCTTTAAGCATCATTCAATCCTAACACTTTACTCTAATTACTTTAGGTCACTTTGACTGCATTATTTAAAACAAACTTAATTAGGTAGCTAGTCTTATGGGATTCAACTCTTGGAATACTCCAAGATGTATTACTTTATAGATATTGTATGCTTACACTTGGACCACATTTATCTATATTTTTATCCTTGGTACACTTTTGGTCAATCAGAGGATATTGGAAGTATTTTAGTTGAACCAAATTAATTATCAGATTAAATATTCTGTTGGTATCAAAGCAGATTTGTTAAGTTAATTTAATATAGCAAATATAATACAATAAATACAATGGAGACATTGACAAAAAATGGAAATAATCAACACTCTCCCTTAGGAAGATATCAATAATGGCCAGCTTGTCAATCAAATTGTTGAATTGCCACTTTGGAAGACCTTTAGTTAACATATCTGCAATTTACTCTGTTGTCTGTGAAAGGTTGAAATCTCTAACACAACGGAAGTAGTGCAGAACCAAACTCAAAATTAATTGGGATTTTAAAATATCCATACACTGTAAAAAATAAAATACAGTAAATCTACTGTATTAATTCTAGGGTTAAGCATGCTTTTAGAATTTTGAAGACTTACATTCGTTATCGACTTTGAATCTACAAATCTCTTTTTGGCTTCTAGATCACAAACACCACCACCACAAACCTCTCTTATTCTCTGAATGATCTTGAGATAAAGGATTGTGGATCCTCTTCTTGATATGGGAAAATACTTTTTGTTAGAGAGAATTTCAAAGAAAAAGGAGAAAAAATTTATCATAGAACTTTTCTTCTTCTTCTTCTTTTTTTTCCCAGAACTTCCTTCGAAAAAAACTCTCTTCTTCTTTTTCTTTTACAGGCATATATGGAGAGAGAGGTAAGGATGCGTGGGAGTAAACCACATAAAGAGTAACTCACACGTATGGGAGTTACTTTTTTTTTAATTAATTAATTAATTTATTAATTATTTAATTTAACAATTAAATAAATAAATCTAATTTAATTAACTATTTCATTTAAATCATATTTAAATAAACATCTCCCATATAACCTATAGTTTTAATTCAATTAATTTAATTTAATCAAATTTAATTAAAATAAATTAAAATTAAAAAAAATTCATTATATAATTAATTAATTGTCAAATTAAATATCTAACATTTAATTTAACCTACATTTAAATTATATTCAATTGTAATGCTCTCATAACTTATAGTTTTAATGTGCATCTAATACACATTAATTTTAACCTATAGTTTTAATATGAATTTAATTCATATTAATATTGAAACTCCTTCAAATATTTAATTCTCTCAAAAATTAATTTTGTATCATATCTAAAATTAAATTTATATTATAAAGTTCAATAAAATAAAAAAATAAAAAACTTTATATTATAATGTATCATCATACATTATATTATTTCCCTAAGTAAATTTGAACATTTCAAATTTCATTCAAGACATAAATACCTCAACATTCTTTACGAGCTAGGAAGGGGACCTAATGGACCTACAGATAGAAGTTCCAACAATATGAGATTAATCGGCTAAACTCATTAACCATATTAATCAATATTCGTTAATTATGGGTACACTCCATTAAAGACCTATAGCTGCACTCTATATTTTTGTGTCCATGGATATAGACTAATAATAGCAAATTAGTCCTTCACAAGTGTTCGTCACACCAATTGGGTCAAATTACCATTTTACCCCCGGGTTACTTCTAAATCCTTAAGTACTAGTTCTCCTCTAATGAACAACCTGTTTATGGTCCAACCATTAAACAGAAACCCCTCTTGAGCCAGTGAGAGGGTAGAGTTTTTTTGTTCAAGTCCTGGAGACACCATTTAAGGAAAGACTCATCTATCTATCCTAAAGATGGAAATGAGTCAATTTCATCTTGTATAATTAAGTTTCCAGCTCTCCACTCGGTCGTGTCCCCAAAATGGTAGGCATATTGAATCGGCAAACGACCACTCTCACCCATAAAAATCAAAGGGCAATCTCTCGTGAACAAGAGTTCATAATATACTCAGGAGTAAGACTAAGTTGTCTAGGTCATCCTATTCAAATTGAAAGCTAACTAGTCAACGGAGTTACATCTAGTGATCACTATTTCGTGGTTCGATCTCATGCACTCATTGCATAGGATACCCCCACTCACATGTTACCTACATGAACGCTTTAGATCATTGCGTTTATATCAAATAAAAAGTGGGTCATATCTATAATCTCATCAGGAAGGTACCCAACCTTATCCCTATACTACAAACCCTTTAGACTGTATCTTGATCATTGATCTCCGTATGTCCCCACAGTTCAAGACTCATAAAACAGCCTAGGATGTTAGTTTATTTGATTTAGGGTTATTAAAACAAAACAAACAAAAACAATCAATAATGCTTATTGAAATAACACATCAATAACTCTTTATTAATGATTAATGATGGTCAAATAATTACATTTACAATCTACGAGTTTTAGGGCATAAATCCCAACAGTCGAAAGGTAGGAAATGCATATTATTCCTGTATCAATCTTCTCCCTTATGAAGTTTTTATCAACTTTAATATGTTTCATCCTATCATGAAAGACTAGATTGTAGGCAATGGAAATTGTTGACTTGTTATCATAATAAATGTGCATGTGCATCATCTGAGAGAATTTTAATTCTTCTAATAGTCTTCTTATCCATATGGCCTGACAAATACCATGGGCTAATGCTCTAAATTCTGCTTCAGCACTACTTCTTAAAGCAATCTAAATTGGTAATGAATATAGAAAATTAATAACAACCAATCAAAATATACAAATATGAGCAATTAATCTCAATAAATAAAAATTGCAATTAATTTCATGCCATAAAATATAATAACAAAAATTAATTGAAAAAATAAATTAGGAGAGGGATAACGAAAATGATACCGTGAATTTTATAGTGGTTCAGCACAACCGGCCTACGTTCACTTCCCAAGCTCCTCTAGGGTATGTCACTAGAAATTTTGCCAACTTTTTTCACGTATCAGAGCCCAACCGCTACATCTCTCTTTTTGCAAGTTCAAGAGTAGACTCAATCATTTCCACGGATAACGATCATACCGTTACAATCGCTCTTTTTCGAGATCAAGAGCATGCTCACAAAAATTTGGAAATGAATGAAAAAAACTCTCTCAAAAAGTAGATTTACAAGTTTTGAGCTTAAAACAAATCAATCATCACCATACATAAATTTCTCTAAAAAATTAGATGAAAAGAAGAAAAATTGAGGCTTGGAGAGAAAACAACAATGGTGGCTTAGTGAATTATGGAGGATTGAAAATAATAAAAGTTGTTGTGTAACTTTGGAGAAAATGAAGTGTTTAAAAAGAGAGGAAAGTAGGTGAAAAACACAATTAATTTGGACCATTGGATGTTGGTAAAAGAAAATTGAATGGTGGAGATTCAAACTCAATTAGCCATTATACACAAACATAAAATAATATTAAATTCATCTTTTTAAAAGCAACTAATCATTAGACACAAACATATATAATAATATTAAATTCATTTCTTTTTCTTTTAAATTCATTTTCTTTTCAAAACAAATCCAAATACTCAAAACCCCACCATTTGTCATTACTCACATGTTCCAAGTGGCACTTTTCAATTGGTCCACTTTGGTGAAAAAAAAATATGCCACATCATTAGCTCGAGATTCTGTCGTTAAGCTTGTTTCGGCTATATCTTCTTTATTGGAGCTTCGATTTGAGTGATTCAAAATGTGTCGAATTTGTTATCCTGAGCTCTATGCAATGGACACTTCAAAATACTTAAATTATTAGTCAAATAATTCAGATTTGTTATCATCAAAACATTGATTAATTAATTAAGTATAATTAATTAATTTGAGATTTAGGGCCAAAAAGCCAACAACCTCAACATGTAGGTGGTCATGCTTCTTAAACAATATACCTTTTTTCTGAAGTACCTTTTAAATATCTCAAGATTCTATAAATTGCTTCAAAGTGAACTGGCCCGAAAGCATGCGTGAATTGGCTTACCATACTAACTGCAAAAGCGATGTTAGGACGTGTATGAGAGGTATATGAGTCTCCTCACAAGTCTCTAGTACTTTTCTTTTTCTTTTACCTCTTTTTCAGTTGCAACCATCAATTTTAAATTATGCCTCAATGGCAATTTCACATAAGATAACACGATAGTTAGCTTCCTTAGAGATTTGACTAACAGGTGACAAATTGCAAGCTAATTTTGGATGATGAAGGACGGAACAACTTAAGTTTTTTTGTCAAAGGGAGGGTTCCTTTTCTTGCAATAGCGGTGAAGCTACCATCGATAATGCAAATTTTTTCATTGTAATACACAAGCGAGTATGAATAAAATAAACAAGAGGAAATAGTCATATGATCTGTGGCTTTGGAATCTATAGTCCACAGAGATGAATTGAAACAAGAGAGCTTAGGGACAAGTACCTGGTTGTACCAAGGAAATACTAGGATTACTAGATGCTAAATTGGTCTTTAGCAGCTTCAGAATTTGATCAATTTGTTTTTTATTAAATGGGCTAGAGTCAATAACATTAGCATGAGAGGTATGTTGATGGGAATTTCTCTCACCTTGTTTAGAACTTCTCCAATTCGTAGGTTTTCCATGGAGTTTCCAACAAGTTTCACGCGTGTGTTGAGGTTCACACCAGACATGAGACTTTTTGATAACTTGTAGAAATACAAGTTATTATAGTCACTATTTGAATTAATTAGAGTAACTTTAGAGCTAAACGTATGATTTTGGTAGTTGAATTATGTAAAATGTACCACCATGCGTTGGCACTATTTACAAAGTAAAATACCTGAAAAATTATGAGCTTTTCTGTTCTTAATGCAGGATTAAGAAGAAAAGAAGCCCAAATAACCCAAGGACTAGAGACGAAGCTGCTGCGAGAACAAATGGAAACCCATGCGTCGAAACTATGCGTCTGAAACCATGCGTTGAGACCATGCGTCGATACCATGCATTGAGGAGAGAGTAAATACGGACGCTTGGGCAAAAGTTGTCAAGTCATTATAAAAAAGGACAACATGTTATCAGATCATGGCAGAACCAATGTACCTACAATGTAAAAAGTCTACGCAGCAGGGCAGGGAATTTAATGCAAAAGATGTCAGGCCATCATGAGCTTCAACTTTTCAACACCTATAAAAAGCCCAAAGCTTCAAAGGAAAAAGAGACGATGAGAAAAACTAGTTCAGGAGGCGAAAACTCTGCACAACTCCCCCACCATAACCAGCCTCCATTTCGAGCTCGTTTGAGAGAAGGATTCTGAGAACTTTCAGAATCATCTCCCAGTGAGTGAGAACCTTCACCCTATGGATTTTATGTATCATATAGCAACCATCTCAAGCCTCCATGAAGCAAGATGTTGTCATTAGCGACTTGACGTCTTCCATTTCTGTTTATTTTCTATTTCCCTCCTTTTTACTTATGTTTTGTTAATGACATTCGAGAGAATGGCTTATTTTCTTAATATAAGTTTGATTGACGACTATCTTCCATTTATTTCCATATTAAATATCTTACACCATGTTATTTGAATGCTAAATGAGTTAGATGTTAGAGTTAGTTTTTCTTAAGCAATATGAAGTATGCTACATCCTGATGAATGCATATCATTAGCTTGCATAGTATTGGCTGACAAACAAGTGTAGTAAGCACGACTGTCTAGCTTGAAAGAGTAGATGGTTAATCTTTAGCATTTAACAAGACTAGATGAAGTGCAGAGATATAGTTCATCTTTTGCCAACGCAAACTTACCATGCGTCTTAGAGATAAGATTAATGTGGCGTCGAAACATCGAAAAATGGATTCACAAACTCAGTTTGTAGATATGTAATACTTAGATAGGCTTAAGTAACAACTAGCTCCTGCATTAACTCTACCTTTATCTTATGGTTCCATTCATTCTCAACGCATGCTATCTAACACTAAATGACATTTGACAAACCATCGCCGCGTCCACCTCATTGTTAGTTGTAGGAAATTTTATTCATTTTTTATGTATAGTTATAGATACATACAAATCTTGCACATGTTACTTGTATAGTCCACCGCCTAGTCAAGCATCTATTCTCAACGCCTAGTTATTACAAATCCCTGCGTTCGACCCTGGACTCACCAGGAAACTTATAAGAGCTTATACTTGGGCTTCTTATAGGAAAACTTGCTTAATCATTATCGTACATGAGTAATTCTCGACGCATCTTTGTACAAAAAACAATAACATCTATTTTTGTGCAACTCGCTATGAAACTCAAATGTAAATCGAAAATAGAAAATAAACAAATCAAAAAAAAAAAAAAAACCAACAACACTTTTCATATGGCTCGTTTGATTGATCAAAAGCCTTCATTGCAATATTTTCAATCACAACGCAGAGCATTCAATTGAATCAACAGTTTTTTTGCCAATCATAACATTCCTGCGACTTTCTTCCTTGCGAACTTCAGAAAAAACATCATCAATAGTTGGAAGAGGATTTTTCCCAAGTATCCTACCTCTAACCTCATCAAACTCAACATTGAGGCCGACAAGGAATTTGTAAATACGACCATCTTCGACGGTTTTCCTATAGTGCTTTTGGTCCTTTATAGGCTTCCATTCATACGTATCAAATAGGTCAAGGTCTTACTAAATCCTTTTTAGGGAGTGAAAGTATTGTGTAACTGAGCTACCTCTTTTTCGTATATCACCCAATTTAAAATTCAACTCAAACGTTTTTGACTGGTTGCTCAGTAAGAATACATTTGCGTCACAATATCCCATAATTCCTTGACAATAAAGTAACACATGTAGTTACAGCTAATGTCTTCAACCATGGAATTTTACGAGCCAAGTCATAATCATGGATTTTTCAGTGTCCCACCCAGAAAATGAAGGGCCATCTGGGTTAGGGGTTGTCTTTTCTCTAGTAATGTAACTAATCTTTCCTTGTTCACAAATATACATTCAGACACTTTGAGACCAATGGAGAAAGTTATCCCCATTAAGCCGAATGGTGGTGATTTGAACAGTTGGGCTATAGGAATGGATACTACTATCTACGACTTTGGTAACCGTGGACTTCGTGTTTGTCGTATTGCAAATATAGATCCAACAAAAGGTAACCAAAGAGAAAGACAGATCTAAAAAAACACTCCAATCAGACCCAAAAATTGACAACGACAATGGGTGGCGATGTGCGACGATATATATAGCAACGGTCGTGGATTTAAACTGGGACGACCGATAGAGAAGGTTCGTGAACGACTTGTGAACTTCAAAAAAGACAAGCTGAATCACACGAAATTGGCTATGACTCACAGTAGAGAGGCAACGTCTGGCAGTTATTCAAGCGTTCAGTGACTACCAATGTCGAAGCCAGACCTATTACCCAATAAATGAACACTCAACAGCAACAAGCATTCGGGACATGGACCGGGCTGGAGGGGTAAGCAGCATGAGACCTTGAGCTTTAGGGTTTTTTAGGGTTTCACGAAAAAATTAGGGTTTTCAAGCTTTTGTTGCTCTAATACCATGCTAAAAAAATGTATCTTTTTCCTCTTATTTCTCACATAAGGAAGGGGACTCTTAAATAGAAGAAATGCCCCATTACAGATAAGAAAAAGAAAAATATAGGAAATCTAATACAATAAATACAATTGAGATATTAACAAAAATAAAATAAAATAAAATAATCAACAATATATATCTCATTAGGTCAACTAAGCTCAAAGTTTAAGCCTAAATCATTTCGAATTTCGAAGACATTGAAAGTCAAAATCCTTTAAATTTATATTAATTAGTGTATTGGAATGTTAAGATTTTTTTCCCATTTGCAATTGATGTGATTATCTTTTCCATTTTCAAGTATGAAGCATTTTTTGCTTCTTCGTTCTTTCGACAGATTCATGATTGTATTTTAAATGTAACTCAGAATATTGTGTTAGGTGTTTGAAAATATTCTAACCAATATATGAAATATAACACAATATATAAATCACAAATTGACTCAATGTTCAACATAAATCACATTATATATCGTAAATTTCATTTATATCACAGTATATATTATACATTCCATTTAAGTAGTCAAAAATCTCAATAAATCAAATTTAACAATTGCTCTCTAACAGAAATATAATTCAAAATTAATTTAACAACTTCAATATATCACAAATTGATAAATGTCCAACGTAAAACATATATATAAACGTATATATCATGAAATAGGAAGTTTAGATAAAAAAAAAAATTAAATTAAAAAAATGTCTTTCACACCTCATTTATATCAAATAAACCAATATATATATCACATATATATCTAAAATCCTAAAAAAGATTCAAAAAAATCGAAAAAGAAGAAGTACATATATCACAATATACATAAACGATCCTACAACAGCTTTGAAAGATCGAAGAGTTCCTTTGGCACCAAATCTGAGTGTCGAGGGTTCCTTTTGCAGCATGAGGCGGCAACACAAATGGACATTCGACAAATCTGTGAAGGAGTTGGCAACATAGCAACAGAAGTAATTAAGATCTAAGCACTCTAATTAAATTAATTTTGAAGATTAAACATACTGGTTTAGAAACCCAAAAACAGGAAAAATGAACTTACTTGTTGGAGCTCAAAATTGAAGTTGGATTCTTCAAATTTCAGATCACGAACACTTCGTGAACAACCTCTAGTGTCTTCCTTGTTATCCTTAGGCCTTAGAACGAATTATGGGATCCAATTTGAGCTGAATTTGGAGCAACAAGGTGAAGAATTCACTGGTTTTTCAGTTTTTAGTTTGACGGAAATTCCACACAAATTAGCCAAATTGCTTAATTTCTTTCCTTAATTCATTTCTTCTATTTAAAGAAGAAGCCATGCAAATTGCATTAACATCACAATGCCAAAAAACTGGCTGATTAAGGAGGTGATTAAGCTTGAGAGATGAGATTGAAGAGGAGGCGAGGCTTACACCTCCTTCTTCAACATGCATGTTGTTGACAGATCTAAAGTCTCCGACAACGACGCCAAAAACTTGTTGCGTTTGACATGCTAAAGTGTCAAACACTTGTTGTGCGTTTATCTTTATTATTGAGCTTACTACTATGCGTTTAACATATTATGCGTTTAACATGCTTAATACTATGCGTTTCTAGTCTGTCAAGTTTTCCTATCCTTTACCCAAGTATAAGTAGAGAAATAGGTTTACTCGGTGCGTCCGAGGTCGAACACAGGGACTATGCTGATTCTAAAATTCGTTGGATTAATTGAGTTAGAGTGGTAACAAAAAGTATTTAACAAGGGATGCGTCTAACTAAAAGAAGCGACTATGCATTTAACTAAAGGAAGCGATAACATGTACACTAGATTAAAAGGTGGTGGATGGTAAGGTATGCGACATAGCAAAGTCAACTAAGTGGATTAAATGAATGGATTTGGGTTGGTTAACATCTAAAATAAAAAACGCATAGTGATAGTCTATTCATACTTGCGACTCTTCTCTCGGTTGTCAGCCGCTATGCATTATATGTCTATACTTCATAGGAGAGTGTTAGGTACCAAGGTTATTCCTATATCTAGGTAACACTTTTTAGCCTTGTCAATTGAGTTCCACGATCACTTACTCTCTCGAGCAATCTGATTATTACTACTTATATCGATTAACTAGATGGACATAAGCATCAGATTAAGATTACAATTGACAAGATGCAATAGTTACACTATGGTTCTTATTTAGATGCTAACGCAACCCTTGACCCTTGAAAGATTAGTTACTCATGGATTCAAAGTAATAAGCGGAAAGTTTAGAGAAATGGATAGACATGGGAGAATTGTAGATTAATGAACGAAATACAATTTTAGACAGTACAATGTCTTAATAACAAATCTAAAATCAAAGCTAGAAAAAAGATAGAAAGCAGGAAGACGTTTCAATATCTTGAGTCGCCAGAATGGAAGTGTGAAGTTTTGCTGTGAAGTGATTAGGCGGAGGGAAGACTCTTCTTTCTCAAGCTATTCATCTCCGGTTGTCTTCTGGAGAGAACACTGCTGTCACTTAGGAATTCTTCCGAGAATCAAACAACATTTTTTCAGCTTGCAAGTGTACCCTTTTATAGAGGCTGCATTCGTAATCAATGGCAAATCTGCGTGATTGGAGGCGTAATTGATGTCGTGCGTCTATCTCGCCTAATTGCGTAATTCTCAGTTCAATTTAGATTCATCACTTTAGCCGCAGATCATGCATGTCAATCTTTCCGACAATTTCTCAAGATTCTAATCTGATTTTTCGCTGCCTTGCGTTTCTAGTCATTATGCGTCCATGGAGAACTTGGGTTCATGCGTTCACTTATGTCGACGCATCCATATGTTACTAACGCATCATCCTGCGTTGAGCGGTTGTTAGCGCATCCACAGGTTGCTTACGTTCCTGCGTTAAAACATGCGTTTTAAGCTTAGAAATCTTCAAAACAATTGTCTTCATCAATTAACAAGAGTAGAACGCATAGGAAGATTTATCAATAAAATTCAACACAAACTACCGCATGATTCTCTATTTAATCTCTATTTTTCTAAGAGAAAGGCTGTAATAACTTGTATTTCTATAAGTTATCAATGCACAAAGTGGAAATTTCCAACTTTTCTTATTTTTTATTTTAATAATCAATTTCCTAAATTGATTTTAAATCAAAATTTAATTTAATATATAATTTATTTAATTAATAATTAATTATATATTAAATTAATATTTTAATATTAAATTATTTTTTCCACTTTTTCCGGCAAATTCCAATCCGATGAATCTCTATTCATCCTAAAAATATTTAAATCACATTTAAATATTCCCAACTCTTCAATTTCATCTAATTCATAAGTAAACGAACAAACCATAAATTATGCTTCATCACTAAATTCAAACATTTCAAATTCACTCAATATAATGTTCTAAGGTTTAATCCATGAGTTAACGAGGGGACCTAACAGACCAACAGATCATGAGCTCCAACGATCGGAAATTAACTGGTTAAACTCTTTAACCTAGTTAATTAACATTTTTTTAACTACCGGGTCACTCCACTAAAGCCTAGTAGTTGCACTCTCCTCAATATAGATATATTTATGTCCACTTGATATAACCATAGTAAGTAAATCAATCCTTCACAAGTTGTTAGTAATTACAACCCTTCACAAGTTGTTAGTAATTACAGCTTGGTCAAAATTATCGTTTTACCCTTATAATTACATCTCGTTCCTTAAGTCTCACTGATCCTCTAATAAACAATCGGTTTGTGGTCCAACCAACAAACCTAATCCTTCTCGGGCCAATGTTCAAGTCTCAAAGTCAGTACTTAATGGAACAACTTATCTATTAACCTAAAAATAGGTAGGAGAGAGTTCTATTTTGCAATACTATGTCCACAGCTATCTATCTGATCTTATCCCTAAAACAAGAGACATATTGAGTCGGCGTACTTGGGCCATTCTCACCTATGCATATTAAAGGATAATCTCAAACAGATATAAGTTCATAGTTAGCTTAGGATTAAGACCGAGTTACCCAAGTCATCAGGTTTGAAATAATCAGTTGTAACAGCAAACAGTGTTATAAAGTAAAATTGATTATTTCATGGTTCGATCTTATGCAAACTCATTGCATAAAATGCCTCCACTCATATGTCTCGACATGTACGATATAAGATCACATCGTTTGTATCAAATACAAAATGAGTTGCATCCATAGCGTTCCTAGGATAAGGTACCCAGCCTTATCCTTATACTATAGACCATTTTGCCTAAAACTTATCCACTTTTAGGCCTATACATAACATACAACCTATAGACAAAGGTTCTTAGTTTATTGAATTTAATAAATGCAATTCGAATATTCAATAACAATTTTACTGAATAAATCTCGATAACAATTTTATTGAGAATAAGTTACAAAATTTACCAATAAGGAGTTTTAAGACATAAAACTCAACAATCCGAAGATCGGACGTGCAATGCAAACGTATGGACTTGTCTGTCAATAAGCCAAATCTGGGCATCGGAGAGTTCCCTTAGCATCAAATCTGGGAGTCGAGGGTTCTTTTTACAACACGAGGCGACAATACGAAACGAACTGACGTACAGCGCAAATGGAGCAGAAACCAACATATCTAAGTGGCGGCACAAGCTTAATGAAGGACTGTCATGGTGAAGATAGAGGGAAAAGGTTCAGGAAAAGGAGGAAAAATTAAAAGATTTTTTTTTTTTCAATTAAAGATTGCGAGTGAACTAAATGACCTTTTTAAGTTTATTTTTCGAAATACGTGTCATAGGTTGGGGGAAAAAAATTAAATGAGTCCTAATATTTGTGTAATTAAGAAATACATTTGAACATTTTTGTAAAAGATAAAAATAAAAAATTAACATAAAGATAAAGGTAATATATGGTCTTTATTAGGTTGTTTATGTGTTATGCAGTATGGTTATGCAAAAGCCCGACCGCGGGTGGTTAACTCTTTCTTGATCAAACAAGGCTATGTCTCTCCTGCTCTCCGAACTTCATCGCCATCCTTCTTCAATCCTTCATCCGCTCGATCAGTGGTTCTTCCGCACGCTCTTAAAACTCCATACCGAATCAGGTTAACAAATATTCATATTCTATAATTCTTTTTACTCCTATCCCCCGCCGAGAATCTGGTATGAGGGCATAGATTAGTAATTGGGTTTGTGTATTGATGGCTGAATTATGGTCCAAAACCCCCAAAATCTGAAGAATTTTACATAGCTCTGATATTTTACTATTGCCCAATTCTACCCATGAAATATACTTGAAAGTTTCAGTTTGATTTGGGACATGAGCCCCAACTGTTTGAAGAAATGCCGCAGAGAAATTGACTTGTGATTGGGAACCCTTCTCTATTATGGGGTCACGCAACCCTTTTACTTTCATTCTGATGTCTTCAATTCTTCTTTTACTTCTTCTTTTCAGTTTGAGAAATGGCGAAAGGTATCGTATGGGCAACAGCAGAGGATTTGGCGAGGAACCGTGGGCGTGTTATATCACTCTATCGCCAGATATTGCGGAGCCTCAACTCCCCAAATTTGCCTCTCAGCTTTGCAGCTAGATTAGCAAAGAAGGCGGAAGTTCGTGGTATTTTCTTGCTCGCTTCTGAAGAGCGATCTCTTCACAATATTGAAGACCTCATTGATACTGCTGAGTACTCCCTCTCTCTTTTAAAAAAGGGAGAAATTCCCAAATACATTCAATGAGTTACCGTTTCTTCTCTTATGACCAATATTATGTTAGTTTCCTCTCTATCTGCATGAATGACTGATATATTTGTGCTTTCCCTTGGTCTAAATTTCTTATTGTTAACATTGTTCTGCTATAATGTCTTGTATTTGAATGCTTGATACTAATCTATCTAAATTTTAAGGTTTAGATTCTATTTTGATCCTTAGAGTTCTCTCTCTATATATATGTTGGCCCTTTCATATGTTCTGTTTAAGTGTGTGGTTTCAAGCTTTCTTAAATTCTCGTTTAGATTATAGTATATAAATATTCTATTTTCATCTTGGGCCAGCTATTGTTGAGTTTGACAAACTCAATATGCCTTATTTAGAATATCAAACAAATTTTGCTGGAGTTTAGAGATCAAAGCACCATATTTTGGAGTATAATAATGGTAACAAAATGAAACAAAGTAAAAAAGTTTAAAACCTATACGTACCAATTTTTCTATTTGAAAGCCATTGATTAAACCACTCTCAGTATTATTATGGGGATTTTCTTATCGTTTATTTGAAACTCTGGTCTGAAATTTTATTGGTCGGAAATATTGCATTTTGATAATGCCAGTAGAAGGATCTTTCCATAATCATGGTGGATAAGGGCGTGGGAACAGCAGCAAACTTACCGAAGAGGAGCTGGGATGCTCACATTAATGACAAAAGTAACAGCAAACTCAGTGGTTTTCTACTCAAAACTGGTAATATCTGATATCTCTGCTGTAGACAAACATATATGGCTGCCTATCTTTGCCTTCTGTTGTGTGTTTGAGGTATGCCTCTGCCTCTTGCACTGCACTGGGGCACATACCAAAGCAATTATAAGAAAGAGAAGGAACGTAGGGGAAAACAGACAATTGACTTTAACTCTTGTTTCCTGTTTGTCTTATTTTTGAATAATTATGTCTTCATTCTTCGACAATTTATCAGCAAAGAAATGAAGTAACAACAATAATGTTTCCAGTTTCCTTTCATTCCCTTATTAGAGTTATTTCTCCATCTTGTTTATATAATACATAATTCCTATATTATTGGTTCAATTGATAAACGGTTCTTCTTTATGTATGTCTAATTTCTTTCAGCTCAACAGGATCCTTTTTTCCTTTTTTGGTCTTAAAAGGAACATAGTTGTGAGGTTATTGTTCAGTTGGGTTTTAGTTATCATAGTGGAACGTCAACTTGAATATTATTCAAGTAGTTTAGGTTTATACTCTCGACTAAGCGGTCGGATGGTCGAATCATCCAACCCCACACTAGTTATCTTAGTGGAATGAAAACACCTATTTTTATTTGGAGAATATAACCCAGAATTGTTGGAAAATGAGGAATATTAAGAATTGGTGTATTTGTTATATTTTGTATTTGCATTGTAGACCATATAATTGTATGCAATTTTTTTTGGACCCATTCTGACCATAAGTCTAAAGGCATTATGATATGTGTACTTGCTCTGCCATGAGATATTATCAGGGGTCTTTGTCTTAGAATCGCTTTGATCAAGACGTCCAAAATCTTGAGGGTCATATGATTCCTTAGCCTCAATGTTGTACTTACTTAATAAGTTAATGTATAATTACATTTTGAAGAAAAGTAGATAATATATTTTCTCTAAAGTGCTTTTTTAATCTATTTTCACCAATTTCTTTAAAATAAATGTTTTAGTTATCTATATCTATATATGATAAAGAATTCCGAAGGGGTTGGAAGTTTTCTATTCCCCTTTGGCATCAAGTATGTACTATCAACCTTAAAGTTAAAAGTTTAAATTTTATTTTATATATCAAATCTTGGTTTTATCATGTGTTTTGTTAGGTTCAAATTCAATTATAACTTATAAGTTGCCTACTAAACAAAATAAAAATTAGAATAATTGCTCATTTTTTGTTCTAATTTGGAACCAACGGTTTCAATTAATACAAAATTAGTTATATTTCATGCTTTCAAATATATTTTTGGTAATAGATTCAAAAATTGGATCTCAATTTAAACAATTACTAAATATGTGTTTAATATATTTATAGAACTAATTGTGAATGGCCACAATATAAACTATAATGAACTAATTTATAAAAAATATTTTATGTTTTTTTTTAATAATTATTATTTCACAGTATCATGTAAAGAAAAATGAATTGAAATTATAACATGAATTATTATATCTATTAAATTTCATCTTTTATTATATAATTTTGCATTTTAATAACAAAATTTGAATAAGTCTCAAACCTACAACTTTTGTTTTTAAAATTTGTATTATTTAAATTACAAAATTTGAAAATAGTTTTCGATCCCTATAATTCTTGTTTGGTTGAGGGTAATGATCAAACTTAATTACGGGTAAAACTTGATTTTATTAAAATAAGTAAGTTTATGGAAATTTTTGCATTGCTTGAATATATAAAACTTCTAGCGAATTAGTAAAAAATTACTAAAAAAAAACTTGTAATATTTGTCTAAATTTAGAATTTAATATAAATTTGAATCTTTTTTTTTTTTTTTTCTTTTACAATTTTCTTTAATGAACATATTATTGGTAAAGAGAGAAAAGGGTTGGGGAAGGTTAAGAAAGCAGTTGCATTTTGGAAATGGGTTAGTTTGGATTGGCTGATTGCATGGATAACTCATTGTGGGTCCCACTATAGGATTTTCAACTATTTGTTATTAGCTACAAATAACTGCACTGCCCCCACCTTTGCTCCTACTTCTTTTTTTTTTTTTTTTTTTCCATATTTCCATATTTACCCCTCATAACTTCACATAATCACCAATTCATCCCTCTTCCTTTGTTTAGAGTTGATCTCTTATTACTTGTTATTTAGATTGGCTGAGGAAGCAAGCCTGTTTTGACATGAATTTTGTGATTGGTGTGTTTTGGAAATATGAGCATAGGTATTTAAAGGTTGTATTTTTTGGGGGGAAAAGAAAAGTAAAGAAAATGGCATAATTGTAAATAAAAAGAAAAGGGAAGGACTAAGGAGAGATAGAGATCACGCAGGTTCTGTATCAGAAAGAAATACGGAGATTATGAGTGGGTCCCTCCCCCGGCCAGCCCAGCCCAGCCCAGCCCAGCCCAGCCCGGCTCCCAGACTCCTTTCTCTCCTTTCTCTCTAACAAACTGTTTCGTCTTTTGTTCCTTTGTGTTTGTATATATAAACAAACCTCATTTCATCCTTGTTCTTAATATTTCCTCTCAAACTCTGATTCACATTCTCCACATTACTCAACTAATTCCATCCAATTCAACTTTCTTCTTCTTCTCCTATTCTTCATCATATAATCAATCAATCAATCAATCAATCATCAACTGCCATACCTTTTTTCTCATTTCTCTTCACTACTCAATAAAAGGTTTTCTTTCTGGTTTCCACTTTTTTGTTTTTCTCACATGTTTATTTGTTTCTTTGCTCTTTTCTTTCTTTTTTTCCATTTTTTCCTTTATTTAATGGCGGAAGCTGCACACTTTTCTTACCAAAATATGTATGAACAAACTGGGTGTTCTGATCCCGATTCCACTCTACCAGATCCTTCACAAAATGGCTTTCCTCCTACTATCCCCCATATTTCTGTTGCTTTGCCTTCCTTTCCTCCGCCACTCATTGCCTCCGCTGCCCAAGAAACCCATCCCAATTTTCATGACAGTGATCTCAATCTTTCCATGGAGGACATTTCTTATCCTCATCATCATCACCATTGCTCCGGCGCTGACGCTATGGAACTTCAGTTTCAACAGGCGCCCGCTGGAGGGTTTGATAACAGTAATATCAACCCTGATTTTGGTCAAGAAGTAACTTCTGATTCCAACCGGATGGTGTGTCTTGATCAATCTGACTGGGTTGGGACTCAAATTCAAGAAATGGGGTTTAATCACCACCACCATCACCAGATTCAATCTCAAGATCACCATCATCATCCGCACCAGCAGCAGTTTTCAGATTCCGCCATGGCCACTGCCTATACTCAAGCTCCGGACCTCTTGAACTTCTTAAACATGCCGGCCCCTGCCAGATGCTCCAACAACTCTTCCATCTCCTTCTCCAATCACCACACCTCACCTATGGGAGGCTTTCTTGGAGACCTTCCCGCCGGAGACGCTGGCAACTCATCGTCGACTTCGCTTTCAATACACTACGATCCTCTGTTTCACCTGAATCTTCCGCCGCAGCCACCGCTGTTCAGGGAACTGTTCCACTCTCTTCCTCATGGATATGGTATACCGGCGGCGAGTTCCAGAGGCCGAGGAGGGAGTTTGTTCCCGGAAGGGGAGATAATGGACAGAGAAGGAACTGCCGGAGTTTATGAAGACGGGGATGGAAGCGGTGTTTTGGAGTTCAGTAGAGATATGGCGGATTGTGTTGGGAAAGGAAGAAATGGGAAAATGACTAAACATTTTACCACTGAACGCCAAAGAAGAGTTCAATTGAATGAGAAATATAATGCTCTCAAGAGTTTGGTTCCTATTCCTACTAAGGTTTTTTTCTCCATTTTCTTTCAATATATCGCAATTTTTGAACTGAATCAAGGCTTCATTATGATTGTTATTTCTTTTTTTTGTCCCTCACTTTGGTCTTGCCTTTGATCTTGATGATGAGTTTACTATTTTTGGACTTTAATTTGATTTCTTGCCTATGAATCAAGCTATCTGCCCATTTATTGTGACTTTCCTTTGATCTTGAACAACAAACTAGACTGAAGATTAGATTCACCATTTTTAATGAAACTTTCCTTTCTGGGTATTGACCAAAATCGAGCTCTCTCTCTCTTTACCCCACCATTTTTGTTCTTCTTCGATCTTAAACAACAAACAGATCATTCAGTATCTGGGTGTGAGCAATTTTAATCAGTTTTTCCTCTGATTTTGTTATTAAACCAGAATGATAGGGCATCAGTTGTGGGAGACGCCATAAATTACATCCAAGAGCTTTTAAGAGAAGTGAAGGAACTGAAACTACTGGTGGAGAAGAAGAGATGCAGCAGAGAGCGGAGCAAGAGGCACAGGACGGCGGAGGAATTAGAAGGCGGCGGCGCGTGGGATGTTGAAAGCACAAATGCAAAGGCAGGTGGTGTAGTGGGAGACGGCGCAGAGGATCAAAGCTACAATTTGAGAAGCTCATGGCTGCAGAGAAAGACAAAAGATACTGAAGTTGATGTGAGAATTGTTGATGATGAAGTAACCATAAAGCTTGTGCAGCGTAAACTCAACTGCTTGTTGCTTGTCTCTAAATTGCTTGACGATCTTCAGCTTGATCTTCACCATGTCGCCGGCGGCCACATCGGCGATTACTACAGCTTCTTGTTCAATACCAAGGTAATTAATTCACCTCCCAAATTTTTCACTTTTTCTTTTTCCTTTTTTTTACTCAATTTTAAATCAAAAAAATACCTTCAACTTTTCCATTTATTTGAAATATATATAAGATAATTTTTGTTCAAATACTTTCTTCTTTCCCTCTCAAACATTTTGTCTTCTACTTGAGTCTAAGGACTTGGAATAAAGCAAAGTTGAAAGTATAAAGTATCAAGGCTAAAATGAAGATTTTTGTAAGTATAGGAACCACAATGAACTAAAGACAAAGTAACCAACTTAATATTTAAACTTATATTCTTTAGAAAACTTGTGATCTTTTATAAATGTTTGGAGGCTACCATTGAATAATATTTTCATTTAATGTTGGATGAAAATTGGGTCTTGAAATGGTGCGAAACACCGCCAAATCATTGTCATACCGATTTTAGGTTTCAATAATGTTCTAACATCCTATAGATTTCTACTCTAAGAAGGGTTTTGAATCTTTTCATAAAATGTTGTTACGAACGTCGGAAAGAGTTTGGTATTTTTTAACAAATGACAATTCTATTTTTTATTTTTTATTTTTTATTTTTTAATATAAAGATGAAAACCTAGTTAGTTTTTACCAAAATCATGCAACTTTGATTGAAATAGAATGCACAAAAAGGATTAGCTTAAGTAGCATAAAGTATATATTCTTTTAATAATACAACAATTCAGAGGAGTGGAATTTCAACTACTAACTTCTTTGTTGATAGTTCATATTTTATGTCAGTCTAACTGTACTTATATTGACACATAAAGTATGTGTTAGCAATAAGTAAATCTCAGTGGGTAGAATTGATTTTAAAGATTAATTAATCATACAAAATAAGAAATAATTCCTTGATGATGATGTGAATGTGTTTGAAACTGATCAGATATATGAAGGTTCATCAGTGTATGCAAGTGCCATAGCCAACAAGGTTATGGAGGCAGTGGACAGACAATACAACAACACCACATCCAATACCTATTAATTTAATGCTTTTGTTGTTATGAGATGATATTTTCCTGTGACAACTAAACCAATACCCTAAACCCTAAATCTTCTCTAATTTCTAATCTTTACTTTCTATTACTATTAACATAGTTGTTGCTCCATTGTCTTACATGCAATATTCATCCTTTCTTATCTCTTGCCTCTAATAAAAGCCTCTCTTTTACTTTACCTTCTTAATCGTATTAGTTGAGCTATACTTGTTTAGTTATTTCTATTTCCTTCCATTTATTATTACATATATTACACAATCTATGTTTATCATTAGGCTTGTGAAATATTTGAAATTACATTTCATTCGATTAAAGCAGTTAGGACAGTTTGAGCTCGTTAAAATTTGTAATTCATTTAATCTAATGATCTAGATGATAAGAACTAAAAATATTCCTGATGTAAAATATTTTAAAAGAAGTAATACTAGGCTCCCCAACTCCATGCATCTTCTTCCAACACAAAAGAAACAAAAAGATATTAAAAGACATAAACCAAAAAAAGTGCATCACAGACAATTTGTGATTAAACTTACAAAGATGTTCACCTCCTAAATGTTCACATCGAGGATGGAAGGTTATGTGAATTATCGTTGAGTTATACTCGCTATTCTATTAAGTTTATAAACTTACAAAAATGTTGGTTTTTAATAAAAAGAATATATTAATAATTAGAAAGGAATGGAAAGTAGAATTAGTAAAAAAAGAAAGAAAAGACTGAATTAGGAAGGAAAGGAAAGGTAGGAGAGATCCGAAAGTAACAACAACATTGATAAAAGGAAACATAAGAAGACGTTAGAGACAATATCTGGTCTTGTTGGGTATTCATCGAAACTTGTATCCCTTTTCTTTCTTATTCATTCATCTCTAAGTCTCCCCTTTCTTCTACCCTCCTTTTCTAAATGACACATGATTTTAAAGTAATTTCTAACCTTACTCCATAAATTCTAATATTTGTGTCTATTATATAAATTTAAATTTTATATTTCATGAAATTTAAAACATTCAATTTTATATTAGATTAGATTAGTCAGTTTTAAAAGTTACCAAAAAGGAGCATAATCTTTTAACTTTTTAAATTCAGCACTTATTAAATCGTTTAGTAAGGAAAAGTAAGGAAAAGTCAAATTGTGCCTGCTGGTCACTTCAGAAATTGGCCCTCCATATCCATTTTTTCAGACTTGTTTTGGAAGTAAAACTTGTTTATTACTGCCAAATATTATCAATGAAGCCTAGCCAGGTTTCATAAATCTAGAACAAAGATGTATCACAATCGAACAAATCTTGGTTGATTGGTTTATACTCTATTTTCAATTGATTACCTTTCAAAAAGATTTTAATTTCAAAACGCACCCCTAAATCAAACGACCCCAGATGTGACTGGGAGGGCTTTGCAGCAAGGAATAAGTGATCACGACCATATCATAAATAACAATAACTTAAACTCCAAAGTATTATAGCGTATTACTAGCTTTTACTAAACTAAAATACAAATTCTAAAATAAATATCCCACATTCAGTATCGTCAAAAGTAGATTCAACAAACTGATCAATTTCTGAACTTTCGTTTGAAAAGATTCAAAGTTGGCAAAAAAATATATGGAAACTAAAAGATGACTCGAGAACCTCAACAAAATTACTCCGTGCAACCTCATCGGTAGATAGAACGATAAATCTGGAAGTCAATTTAGCTCTCTGTCTGCTCCCTCAACCTTCTAATGGTACTCCTCACAGTGACGGCACTAGCAGTACTGTCATTTTCAAACGTAATTATTAGAACATTGAAAATGTTGATGGAAAAAAATCGAGAGCGCAATTCCAATATCCTTACTTCAACGTGTAAGCCCCTCCTGCTTTCACTTTGCCACAATCTTTGCAACCCCATATTCCAACAGCCTTTCGCTTCACAGCATACTGAAAGGATACACAAAAGTTGTTAAATAATTCACATTCATAGCTGCAAATCAACCTTTACGTCATTAAAACAGCAAAGACCACCCATCAGGTAGAGCATTCTAATCTATGTTGTACCTTTCCACAAAACTCACAGAAGTACTTGCTGTGCTGACTTACTTCCATCTTCTTAATTTGCTTCCTCAAACTAGCACCATAACGAGTGCCTGCAATCAAGAAGACAATTTAACATGTTTAATGTAATGACAAGATAAAAGAGCAAAAGACGAGCAATTTTTCACAGAAAAAGATAAGTCTTTTTTCGTTGGGTTATTAAAAAAACCCTTGAACATTGCCCTTTCTTCGAAATAAATAAATAAACACCCTCGTTCTTTTAAAAGTTGCAATATTACCCTTAACCTTTCATTTCAAAACTACCTTGGGGGTATAAATATTTGAGAATTATGGATAAAAACCAAGACCTAAAACGGTGTTGCAATAACCTAGAACTGAAATTTCCACACTATGCTAGGGTCACTGCTACACCATATCGGGACCTGATTCAATCCAAGATTCTTAACATTTGTACTACAAGAGTAGTTTTAAAATATTTATGAATTATCAAACCTTATTACATATTCACTCATCCAACATTTTTCCTTTCAACCTTATCTTAGAAACAAGAACGATAGTAGCACATACCATACTTGCCGACGATGCCAGCCTTCTTGGTTCTCTTTGTCTACACAACATCATAAAATGTGGAGAAGTTACACAGCAAACCATCATGAGGAAGAATGATAATCAATAAAAAGAACTTAAAGAATTTTACATCAAGGAGTTGTCCCAGTTCAACACACATATCAAATACAAATGAATAAACAATCACATAAACTTTGATCAAGAACTTGTTTAGCCAAACAATGTTTTGTTAACAATAAAAACTCGGGCATCTGGTTCATAAGGAGGATGGGTGAACGTCTTAAAGATAAATTCTGCATCAGCATATTTACTTATCTTCCCTCACAACCAACAACAATTAAATGAATTGAAAGGATTGTTGCCATTAGTTTAAATTTAATTACAATGTAAAAGTACATAAAAAAAATCAAAATGTAGAACAGGATTAATCTTGCTGGATTTTAATACAGAACTTTTATAAGCCTGCTATGCTATACTTATATACCAAATAACTAAGTTGGTATACATCACAAAAAACCAATATCCTACTAGCCTAAGCTTCATGTTTCATATCCTGAATATCACTATATTGCCAGAAGTTAAATAAGGGCATTGCATTTCTAAAAACGAAAAAGTATCGCACCAAATCAAAAAGTTAAATAACCACATTCATTAAATCTAACATCAATCTAATCCCTTCAAATTTTCCTGTAAACAAGCAAAGCAACATTAATCTGGTCGGTGAAGAAGAAACCATTGCCAAAAGTCCAAGAGATGATTACGAAATGCGTAATCAAATTCGACTTCGAATATACAAAATAATCTCAAAGGACTCCCTAGTTCAATATGAAGAACAAACCAAAATCCGTATGAGATGGGATTTACCATTTTGGCGAATTAGCGGGAGAGAGCAGAAACCTAGAAATCTTCAACACTTCCCGGCGCGGCTGAACGATGTATTTGGTGGTTTATTGCATTTATACGTGTGGCAAATGGAACCTAGAAATTGTTATGCGATGGGTTTCGGGCTGCGATAAGAGCCCAATAGGCCCATATTTGTTTTTAGGCTACATCTTTCTGGATTTTTAGCCTAAATAAATAGGTTTAATTATCTTAACTTTTCTATTATTTACCTGAATAACCCAATAGATTATTAATTTATTAGTAAAAATCTAGTTCAATTGACCTTTTCAACCCTTTTTATCATTAATCTTTTTAATATATGTGTGTAATAATATTACTAAAAAAAAAAAAATTTTGTGACTATGAACTTTTCAAAACAGTTTTTTTTTTTTTTTTTCAAAATCTACACTAGTAAAGAAAGTTTCTCTCGAAATTCAAAAATTGTTGCTCTTATAAATGAAAATAAGAATTGGCAAGAAGCTTCAAAAGAAAAAACAAAGTATCTTTGATTGATTGATATATATATATATATATATATATATATATATATATAATATATATATAGCATTATATATTTTAATTTTCTAGAAAATAAATCAAGGTATATTTGATAAATGCATGAATAAAACAATTTGTATAATATATCGTATTATATATTGAACAATATAAATCTTTTAGTATATATGTAAATACACCAAAAAAATAAATTATGGTTTATGTGATGTACATTTGCATTTGTTAGTATACTACATGTATATTACATATACTTGAGATTTTGAGGGAGTCATGATAGATTTTCAATTAGGTAAATGAAAAAAAAATATAATAAATAAAACAAAATTTCCTAACAGAAATAAACATTATTTGAAATTTACTACATTAAATGAATATCACTTGAAATTATTAAATAAAAAAAACAAAGTCAAGCTTTGAAAATGAAAATGATGTTAATAAAGAAATAATTAAATATTTTAAAATTTTATTGATAGGAGATAATGTAATTAATGATATTTCAAAAAATAAATTCCTAATATAATTGATAGTAAATCCGGAAAATGATATTTTTTTATTTTTAAATATTACAAAATTTAAAAAAAAAAAAGAGAGAGAGAGAGAGAGAGAATCTATCAAAAGGTTAAAAATGTCCCAAAATGTAGCTAAAAATCTAATTATAAAATATTAGTAAATTTTAGGACATCTTCAAAATTTTAGTAATTTTCTAAATCTTTCTATACATAATACCCTTAAACTTTGTATTTTGTGTCGAATGTTTAAAGTTTCAAAAATACCATTAAACTTTCAAAAATAGTTTAAAAAAACCCTATTGTTAGTTTTGGATGGAAACTGTTAGTATTTTGTGTAAAAAGTACTCTGGATTTTCAAAAGAATTCAAAAATATCCTATATATATATATATATATGAAGGGATTGAATCCAAAGTGTTCGTTTTTTTCTTTAATTTGGGAAAGAAAAAACCTAATTGATTTTTAGAAAAATAAGGCTAAGCATATGTAAAAAAAATTTAGAAAATACATTTTAGGATGAAGAGGATTCTTCTAAATTACTTGGAGTTTTCTGAAACAAAAACTCGAAGGTCACAAATACCACCGTTAAGCAATTCTACTATGACTCAGGAAGGATCAATGAGATGGTGGAATCCTTTTTTGTTCCATGGAACCGAAGAATTTAGAGAGAAGGCTTAAAGAGAATTTTTGGAGAGGATGGACTTTTTTTTTTTTTTTTGCCGTAAGTTTCCTGTATCAGATATAGCAAAATAAACTAAAATATTCACAAATATAGCAAAATTTTACTGCCTATTTATGATAGACCGCGATAGACTACGACACAGATAATAGTGTATCGTGATCTATCACGGTCTATCGCGAAAAGACAATGTATTTTACTATTAGTTGTAAATATTTTTAGCAATTTTGCCATTTAAAATAATTACTCTTATATCAAATCAAATTTAATATAATATATAATTAAATAAATAATAATCAATTAATTAATTAACAAATAAACATCACATATTTATTCATAATGCATTTAAATCATATAAAAATGAATATCTTTCTCTTAAGCTATAATGTTTAAGCTACATATAAAAACTTTGAATCTTAGTTTATTGGATCGAATAAAATGCAATCTAAATGTTAAATAAAATACCTCTTATTTTATTAAATAAATAATTTATCTTTACATAAATTACAACTACGAGACCCACGAAATTTAGGCACTAATCCCAACAATATATATATATATATATATATATATATACACCCTTGCTATTAACATATGAACATATATTGTTAATACCTTCTTACTTATCTATTTTCCCCCTATTTTTTCTAATCTCTTCTTCATACTCCTCTTACTCCCCTTTTTGTTAACCACTTAACATTTGTTTATTTTAAAATAATAATAATAATAACTACCCACTTCAATTAAGGTATATAGACACAAGAAGAAAAAATAATAGATTAAAATATCATTTCGATCTCTATACTTTAATTGTTGTTCCATTTAGGTCTGTATGTTTTCAAATGTCCAATTTTGGTCTATGAGGTGCTATAAGTCAGTCAAGAACTAGAAAATCCTCCTTGGGTTCATCCTTGCAAAAATCATCTCCTTCTAAAGATTAAACGCAAAGAAACACTCTAATTTTTATGATCAGAATGAATGAGACTACTTATGTTTCTTAGGAAAATTTTTTACAGGTCACCCAACATAGAAATACTACAAGCTAAGCACACCTAATTTTTTAGTTCATATGATTGAGCAATCGAAAAGGTAGTTGCACATTGTTGGTATAGGTAATAATTTCCAATTCTCTTAAGCATTTTAACCATACTTTCATATCTTTAGGATCTCTCTCATTCATATGTGATCTCTCTTAAACTTTGGGCTGGACAAAGTTATTTTATTGTAAGCCAACTAATAGATTATGGACCATTTAGAACTATCTATCAAACTTAAAAGATGGCGCTTGGGGCTCCAACTTGGGGTAGTTGAGTTATATATATAGACCTACATACATATATATATATGCACAAATTAAGAAATAAGCTTGTTTAATTTATGTGGTTGACAAACTATGATATTTAAGATACCATTACTTGTATAATAGAAAAATCTAAATCCAAACTAAAATAATTTGCATCTTAAATGCAAACTATTATAACTCCTAAAATAGTCTCCACCCAAAACATAAATTATCATAATTTACATATTATAATAACTAATTATGTGTCACAAACAATACCAAAGGTTTGTTTTTAAACACTATGTTAGTGTTTATATACATATAACCTAATAGACCAAAAATATATTTTACCTTAACAATTAAGTATATCAATCTATTTTTTGTTAAAATTTCCCACTAACAATATTATGTCCACATTAGTGCGCTATTTTATTTTTGTTATATATTTCTTTTATTGTCTTTGATACAATAAAATTGCCCATTCACCTTTTATGTGTTGATATTGGACCAAAAGAATAGAAATGTTGATTTGGTCATATAAGTTTGATGGAGGTTCTTTTTAAATATAGCAAAATATCATTGTTTATAATTGATAAATAGTAATAAATATTTACAAACATTTATCATCTATTAATATCTATCACCATTATTGTCTATTAGTGATAGACACAAATAAATGTCTATAAGAATTTATCACGGAAAGATAGTGGTATTTTATTATATTTAAAAATATTTATAGTAGTTTTGCCATTTTAAAACAATTATCGCGACTAGAGGGTAGAATATTCATATTTACTTTGCTCTTTTTTTTTTTTTTTAAAAAAAAAAAAAATAAAAGAAAATTGGGGGGTAAAATTATAGTTTAAAAAAAAAAAAAATAAAAGAAAATTGGGGGGTAAAATTATAGTTTAAAAAAAAAAAAAATAAAAGAAAATTGGGGGGTAAAATTATAGTTTAAAAAAAAAAAAAATAAAAGAAAATTGGGGGGTAAAATTATAGTTTAAAAAAAAAAAAAATAAAAGAAAATTGGGGGGTAAAATTATAGTTTAAAAAAAAAAAAAATAAAAGAAAATTGGGGGGTAAAATTATAGTTTAAAAAAAAAAAAAATAAAAGAAAATTGGGGGGTAAAATTATAGTTTAAAAAAAAAAAAAATAAAAGAAAATTGGGGGGTAAAATTATAGTTTAAAAAAAAAAAAAATAAAAGAAAATTGGGGGGTAAAATTATAGTTTAAAAAAAAAAAAAATAAAAGAAAATTGGGGGGTAAAATTATAGTTTAAAAAAAAAAAAAATTTTGGAGAAAGCATGTTTCTTGTTTTCTTAAAAACGTAAAAGACAATTACATTAATCAATTTACAAATATTATTTAACTACATTTATTTTATCAATTAATTTTAAAAATACTTTTTTTAAAAGATTGTTTTCAAATATAGCAAAACGAGTAAAAATATTTACAAATATAGCAAAATATTATTGTCTAATAGTGGCAGATAGTAATAGACACCAATGGACTACTATCATCTATCACTAAAATGTTATTATATAATAAAATATAGTAACATTTTACTATATTTTAAAATAATTTTAGCACCTCTTTAATTTTAAACAACTATCCTACTATTTTCAAAATGATTTTGAGATTACTTGGTTTTCTCAGAATTATTTTAATTATTAATTTTATTTATTATTATTAGTTATTTATTTATTGAAATGAACAAGACGTAGAAGTTAATGTTGGAAACAAAACAAAGCAACAAGAAATATCTTTGAGTAACAAATTTTTTAAAGCAATGCTCGTTAATTTCTTCTAAGCCATTTTTTGTTTTCATCTTTGAGAACCACAAACATGAGTATAGCATTTTTCTGAAAGAAAAATATATAATTCTCCAATAACATCGGATTCTTAAGATTAACCTCATTCTATATTTCTTAGAAATACTAAATTAACAATATTTGATACTTTTTATTAAAAAAAAAAAAACAAAAAAAGCAACTATATAAATATATTTAAAGAAAAAAAAGACAATAACAAATATGATGATTCTTTAAAATACCAAACTTAATCATGTCTTCAAACTTTCTTTTAAGAAAATAATATAATAATAATAATAATAAGTGATAGTAATTGGTTAATTACTTTCATCCTTTACAAGTCACATAATCTTTACTCTATAAAACAGGTTTTAGGAAGTGCCAGTAACAGAGCAAACTGCCCAACAACCTTTTTCCCCAAGAAAAGGAAAACAAAAACAACCTAATACCAAAACCAAGTTTTTAAGAACTAAACCACCAAACAGACAATCAATCATCCAAACTGAAGAAAAAAACCCGACCGATGAACACAGTTTAAACAGGAAAAGCTAACCGATGAAACCAATTTGATTCAGCCAATGTTAGTTTCTTTAGTTTGGATTCATCCCAACTCCCAGTACATATTAAATATGGATGGTATGAAAAAAAAAAAAAAAAATCCAATAACTTGGCAGCCAAAACTATACGCAAAGGAGCTTGGAGCTTAGATTCGAGAAATTATTCAAGAAAGTCACTACAATTGCTCCATTGGATAATTGAGAGAAACTACGGAAGTGCCTCAAATTTATATTTAGTAAACTAGGGGTCGGGGAGGGTGCAAATTCATCCAACGGTTATTAAGAGACAGTTATATTTTCCCGAATAATTTTTTCATAGATTGCCACGTTCACAAATAATGTTTAGAGCTGCAAGAAAAGAGGCACATGTACTTTGTCACATCAGGCTACCTATAGACAATTTTATAGTAGTGAAGAACAAGACCAACAAATTCAAATACAACATGGCTTCAGGGATGAGACTTTCATCCACTTCCAGCAGTAATTTAATTCACATCATCTTACCTTCCCTTCCTCTCATCTTTACAAAAATGGACGAAAGTGTAAAATTAGTTTAACATATGCATAGTTTACCTCTCTCTGACCCCTCCCTTTTTTTCCCCTCATTAGACAATGTTAATGCAGAGCAATCCTAGCTATTTCATCTCCTCTTCTGTTTCACAAATCCAATCCCTCCTCTATAACACAAGAGCTAAAAAGTAAGGCGAGACAAAAGAAACCGAACAGGAATCAAACAAACCTTCCTACGAAGTTATTGACTGATGAACTGCTGCTGACGAAACTCAAACAACTGTAACTGGCATATTGTCGTTGTTTCTGCCGCGTTGCATTTGCTTTTGTACTGCTTTGATTGCTGCTACTCTAGCTGCATTGGCTGCTCTATTTGCCGCTGCTACCGCTCGGTTCACCCTTTCGTCCACTTTGCCCACATCATAGGCTTTCTCAGCCGCTCGTCTTGCTTCCTGTAGGCCAATGCAAATTGCAAACCAATCAGAAAACTGTCTCCATCGAAAGAAAGATGGAGGAAAGCTGAATGACACAAAATGTCTCAAATGGTTCATGCAGGTATAAGAGGGATTTTACCTGCACTGCATTCAGTACTTTGGAATGATAAACTGCGACAGGGGACACTGGATAAGTAGAATTCTGAGTGCTAGGAATGTCGAGAACTCCATTCTGCCAGTGACCGGATTGGGTTTCTCCATTTCTATATGTATACATTCCAAGTCCTTGTCTTCTGCCTTCATGCCATGCCCCCTCGTACCGGTGTCCATTATTAGCAAATTGATAAACCCCAAATCCATGCATTTTGTCCGCAAAATATTCACCAGCATATGTGTCCCCATTTCTAGAAATTTTACAAAAGTGTTAAAGGGGAGATAGATCGAATAAATCTGAAAAGAAATAGCATCCAACAACAACAGGAAGATTATAGCCTATCATGAAGTGAGAAAGATCAAAAACTGCTCCATGTTTACACATTTGCCTCAAATTATTGTATGTGAGGCCATGTAAGTTCAAATTTCAATGTAGCACATGAACAGTTGTCCTAAATCTCCCAGTATATGAAAGAAGATTCAACAATTCACCAATACCGGAGCTTCAACTATACACATCCCCTACAGAGCTGTTTCACATTCTTATCAGTTCATTTACCACGACTATCTCAAGAAGGCACAAGCCTGAGAAAATCAAGTCAAGGTCCCTTTCTTTATTTCTTTGTTGCCTTTTTTTGGAGTGGTTCTTCTAATAGTTTCCTTCATCTTAATCAATGTACCACAAAGCAGTCACATGCAAATATTGCAGAGAACAAGGTGTTTTTGGTTAAAAGAAAACCAGGACAATGCTCAACTTATGGGTCTGATGGTAGATAACCTCTCAAAAAGAGGACATCTCTCCTGTGGAGGGAGATTAGTGAGGTGGGCCATGAGCATAAAGAATACTTCAGGAGTAAAATCTTCAATACTATTCTAAAAAAAGTAGGATTTAATATCCAAACCAAATGAGTCAACGTAATTCAGCCAATGACATTACACCTCTTCTTTACACAAACTAACTGAAAGAACAAATCCATAGATTTAAGTAGTTCCTTTAAACAGAGCTGTCGGCTTAAAGACACGAACTACTTTTCAAACCTTATGACTAGAACTAAGATAATTAGAAGCATATAAAAAGAAACATTGCCATATCATTGTATATAAAAGCCTCAGAAATCCATTCAATGGCCAAAGAAACCTCACCATACAACCCACAGAACTCAATCAAACACCAATCATATATTCAAATACAGTTGTTGAAGGCAAAAAAGCAATGCACAATTTGGATTGCAAATGCTAGAAATCTTTAAATAAATACTTTAGCTACCTGAAATGGTAATGACCAAGCCCATGTTTGACACCCCACTTAAATTCCCCAACGAATCGGCTTCCATCGTCGCAGGTATGAACTCCACACCCATGGCTCTGCCCATTGGACCATTCTCCGGCGTAAACATCTCCAGTGTAAAACCTATACATCCCAAAACCGTGCCGTAGCCCCTGCCGGTACTGCCCACGGTACCGGCTTCCTCTAGCCCATGTCTCAACTCCATATCCATCATATTTCCCATCAATCCAATCTCCTTCATATCTACCGCTCATATAGTAATAATAAACTCCACTCCCTGAACACTTGCCCTTATGAAACTCACCCTCATAAACGTCGCCATCACTGTAGACCTGAACCCAACAACCAGAATTCAATCTCTTCTCTGATTTTGATCGAGATCCAATTGACCACAAAACCGGAAGATGCGTTCTAGATGAGGAAGACGAGGAAATGAGCTTCACAGGGAAAGAGCGAGCGAAGAACAAACGTATGGAGGGAAGGCGAGGAACAGCGAGATTAAGAGAAAACAAAAGGGCAGCAGAGAAAGCAAAAGCCGAAAGGAAATCAAGGAAAAAAGAATGAGTTGGATGAGAAACCAAGAAATAGAAAAAGGGTAGAGAAAACAAAAGAATTAGCCGCAAATGAACACGAAGCCGGCGAAGCTGCTTGAGGCGGCGGAGCAAACGGAAAGCGGCACTACGAAGGGCCAAAGAGACAGAAAAGAAAGAAGGATCGACGGAATTGAATTGAGGGGTGGAAGGTAGACGGTAAAGAGTTGGGGATTTAGTGAGAGAAGAGTGATTATGGGTCAAGAGGGGTCTCTTATAAGGCGCAGTAGACGAAGAAGACGATGGAGATGGCACAATCGGGTCATGATGTGAAGGAGTTTCAATTAAAATTTGTGGGGTTGTGAAAGAAAGAAAAGATTGCTGAGATTGATTATGATGAGATTGCGACGGTGGATGTTTCTGATGAATTGAGATTGAAGATGGGAAAAGAAGAGGAGGGGATGGATTGAAATCGGAAGAGACGCCGGTGCTTTCTTTTCCGATCTGAACTTCCGATTTCTTCTGATGCATTACATAAGAAATATACCCAATTGGAAGAAGAAGAAGAAGAAGAAGAAGAAGAAGAAGAAGAACCCAACAACCAAGATTCAAAATGAAAACAAATAAAAAATTTCTCCCCTGAATGAAAAACTTGAAATCCAAGACTCAGAATCGTTCTTGTTGTTGGTGGTGTTGTGAGAAGAAGGTTATGGTTAGGCGTTTAAATCTTCGAATTCAGCGGAGAAAACTCGATGATGCGGTTCTCAAATCCACCCAGATAGAGAGAGAAATGAGAGTGAGAAACGGAGGAGAGAGAAGGAGCGGTGTGGGCGTAGAATTTATGTTATTATAATTTCTTTTTTTTTTTTTTTAATTAATTCGAAACCCCAAAAAAGCAACTCTGCTAGGGAAAGGGTACCTACACTTTTACTAAAATACCCTCCTCCTTTCTCCAAAATTGCTAAAATACTCCTCTTTCTATGCCTTCGTTTTGATTACTTGCACGGGGGTATATGCTGTCAATGGGATCATTTTATTTTCTCATTGCTTAAATTTACATTTAAAAATAGTGGGAAAATCATGGGGTTTTATGTCAAATTTTACCTTCAATAAATTAGAGTGTGTGTTATTTAATCTTATTTTTAAACTTCAATTATTATTTTTTAAATAACTTAGGAAATGTTGGGGGGTTTATCTTCCGATAATTTTCATTTTAAATTCACTAAAAAATAGTGTCCTACTTTTATTGAATTATTAAACGTGCGGTGATTTTGAGCATGGCTTAGTATGTAAGTCATCAAGTATTCTTAAGATCGTTTGTTTGAGAAGCAAATTTGTAATACAAAATGGATAATATAAATGTGAATTTTCAATAAAATTATTTAAGGCTAATTTGTGCACTACTCAAAGTTAGATTTGTGCATATTTTTATATTATTGAAATCAGTGAAATGAATACTTTTTACATTTTACATGTCTTCTTTAAAAAAAAAAAAAAGAAAAAAAATTAGTCAGCATTATTTTTATTAGTTAAAATTGAATAGAGATATAAGATTTAATCAATAAAATTCGAAATTTTAGAGTGAAAATTGATACAACATGATAATTTAAGGGTGGAAGTTAAATTTTTCTCTTAAAAGTTTTTTTTTTTTTTTTGATCTACAAAGAATTAACCATTTAGTGCTCTAATTTTAATACTAAATTTATAATAATTTAATCTATGTACTCCTACACTAATAACAATCTAAGTTTTTGTACCTTAGATATTGTAGTGCTTTGGTCTCTATTGTAAAAAATGTTGTATAAATTTAGTTGAGTTTCAAGAATATTTATAGATTGATAAATGATGAGGGACCAAATATATTACTAAATCACTTAGGTTCAAGATTTTATAGATGTTAAAAAATAAAATATGCTTAGAAATAAAATATCTAGGAATAAGATGTCTTGGAATCAAAGATGACTACACTTGGTTGTGTATGAACCATGCTATCAAAATTTTATGAACACAAATTATGTTTGTATATTAATTCATTAAGAAAATCAATATTATTTTAATTATAAATATTAAAAAATGGAGTAATTTATAATTAAAACTAACCCATTAATATATTTAATGAATGTTACATAAATTATAATTGAATGTTTGATCGTTTTCATAATTAATTAAGTTCTACATTAATAGTTTTAATTTGATTGAATAATATAAAAATAATATTTTTAACAAACAATATATTATATAAAAAGTGAAAAATATGATATAAAAATATGATCCGTTTAATAAAGAATACTTAAAAAAATTTTACTAGGTTAACAATGAATGAAATAATAAAAATTAATCATAATAAATAATTAGTTGATTATATAATCCATAATGATTATATGTTCATCATAGAGGATCAAATTAAATTTATTATTATTATTATCATTATTATTAACAAAAGTAATAAAATATTGTTATTGAAAAATAATTTTTTTTAACTAATTCTTGTTTACTAATTAAATATAAGATAATGTTTTTAGTTAATTAATTAAAAATTTAAGCAAATAAGTAATTGCTTCATTTAATAATTTTTGTTATAAAAGTAAAAGTAAGTTAAGTAAATATTTTAATAGATTATTACTGATTTATTAAAACGAATATTTATATTAATTTTCTAAGTTATTATTAATTTAATTAATTAATTATATTTAAAATAAAAATATATATATATATATATATATATATATATATATATATATATATATATATATATAAACATAAAAGGGAGAGAAAACTCACGATTTTAGAAGGGAATAGAAAACTATTGTACGTGGGAAATAAAATAATGTATGGGAACAAATATGGTTTTTGGATGCTTGTGTCAATTCCTATGCAGAAAAACATCCAACCAAACAATTTGTTTCATGAGAATTCATGGAGTGCACATTTGAAATACCACATTTGTTTTGCGATAATGTAAGATGCCCGGGCATCTTGAGAGTTTTTGATGTCCTCTTGAAACATGAGTTTTTCTAGATTCCCGTGTTGAGGGCATTCACTTTTTACCTTTTTAACCCTTCTTTATATATATATTCTTTATTTTCATTTATAATTAAAAAAAAAATGGTCAACTATCTATCATCTTCTTGAGTTGTTTTAACTTTTTTTAGATAGAAAGATGTTCAAATTTAAAATTTTAATTAATATTTATTTTTTAAAAAAAATGTTAAATGAATTGTTATTATTTTGTGGAAAAAAAATAAAAAATAAGATAATAAAACTATATTAATTTAAAAAGAAATTCAAATAAAAAAAATTCAACTTATATTAAATTAATTATAAATTAATGAATAGTCGTAAGGGCATTTTTGGAACATGATGTAAATTTAAGACATCCTACAAAGCAAACATAGTTATTCAAATATTCCTATATATATCTTAAAAAACATTCCTACAAAACAAACCATCTAAGGATGTCAAACATCTATAATTTCGGGCATTTAATTATTCCAGTTATCTACATTCCCAAAAAAAATAAATAATCCTTAAACTATTATTACATAATAAAGTAAAATTTTCAACTCTAAAAAGATTTTGCTAGCATCAATAGAGAGAATAAATTATTATAAACTAAAATTTATATATATATATATAAAAAGAGTATATGAATTAGATCACTACATAATAAAATTTAAACATTAAATCCTTACCTCAATGAAAGTATGAAGATCAAAGTTATTGTTTAACCTAACTTTTTTTTTTTTTTTTTTACACATTCTTATTTTTCTAATTGAATTAGATTTTTTAGAGTGACGACTTGGCATCTTAACCTATTGATTAATAATTAATTATTCAATGTTGATTATGTAAAATATTCCCTAGGATGACATTAAATAATCGACTTATTTTTTCAAGAAAAAAAAGATAATTGTATGTATTGAAGTGTCATAATCTTGGTAATCGTCGACCGGTTTTGTATGTGTTGGTATAATTTTCACCCATAATATTAGTTTTAGGAATTATCGGGACAAACAAACTATAGAAATATATCATATAGAAATATCATGAAGAAGAAGAAGAAAATATATATATATATAGACTCTCACTTAACAAATTGTGGTAACCTTTCACATTATATTGTTTTAATAAGTATATCTTAAGAATATCAAATAGTTAGGATTTTTTTTTTTTAATCTTAAAAAAAGCATTCCACGATAAAAAAAAAAAAAAAAAAGGTCAATTATTACATTGGTTTTTAAGTATTTTTTAAAATTTTAATAGTCGACACATTTAAAATCTAAAGCCTAAATAAATATGTATAATTGAAAATTCAACAATTTATTCACTTAGAGATTTTCAGAGAGAACTTAATTTGTAGAGTTGAACATGAAATCTATTGATTTTTGTGAATGGGGTTCGATCTTTAACACTGATCCTCTTATTCTCTCTTTAATGTGTATGTTTCGCTTCACGTTGGAATTTTTAGGTTTCGAAATTGTTTGATCTTTGAAATACTGTCTTTGGTCTTCAAAGGATGTTTGATTCTTAAAAGCTTAGAGAGTCTTTTGATTTTTTGAATTATTCTCGTAGCTATAGACTAAATATATAATTTAACTAACAAACATATTATGCTAAAGAATCAAAATGATCTTTAATCTTTTAGAAAATAATGCATTAAAAACTATCCAGTCAGTATCTTAATAAAGAAATAATCAAATTTTGGTAACAAATTTTTTATACATGATTAATTTATTGCTTTATTAACATATTTAAATATATTTAAATACATAAATAGATATATGACTCGCATTATAGATGATTGGATGAAACCCAACATGTAAATTGAAATAGAAAAAAAAAAAAAAAAGATTTTCCAATTAACAAATTCACATGCCCCAAATCGTCAATCATTACTTTTTAAAACTCCAAATTGTTAGGTCTATTTTGGGGGATTTTTTTTTTTTAAAAAAAAAATTTTAACAAAGATATTAAATTAATAAATAGCCACTAAAAAGAACTTGAATTGAAAGGAAATGCAATAGCTTTAAATGAATAAAATAACATGAATATACTTGGAGGGGAAGAAATGAAATGAAGAGTGTTTGAAGGGGCACAAAAATGGAAAACTTGATGCAATATAAGACTAAGTTCTCAATTTTGACACAAAAGTTTCAAATCTTTTGAAATGTTCAAACATAAGTTTCACATTTAAATAATGTAAATGAGCCAAACCCAACCACTCTGATGACTTTGATCTCTTTGGGAAAATGGTATACAAGAAAGTGATGGTTTATGCCTTAGGGCATGTAATATAAAGGTCCCTTTGCAATTAAACAACTTTTTATTTCAAATAGAATCATAAATAAGGGTTTAAATGTCAATATCAATTTTGAATCGTGAAAATTTCAATTTTATGAAAATGTCAATAAAATGTCAATTGATTTATTATTGTTGTTGTTGTTATTTATAGATTTGGACCATATCTCGATTTGTATATGTCATCCTTGCATAGATCATAATAGATAGTGTTACGAAATCGACAAATAAAGAATACATAAAATTTTACAATAGAGAATAATCGATACATAAATTTACATGGTTCACTTACAGTGTGTTAGTTACGTCAACGCGACAAAGGGAGAGCAGTTGTATTAGAGAGAACATTACATAATACAAAATAGTGGTGACTCTAGAATTATAGAGTTTATATATATAGTGCACTCCTTCAAACCCTAAGGTCATAATCGTAACTAACTACAAATAATTAGATATGTCAAATATGAATTCTACTGAAGTTTAAACTTGGTCAGCAAGACCTCATACTCGATCGTTTGAAGCACCCTACAACAAATCCAAGACATTTATAAATAGAATGAGTATCATGCGTTAATGGGGAAGGAGTTAGGAACATAAAGGCGGAAGTAATTAGGATTTAAAGTATTCTAATTACATCAATTTTAAGGATTAAGTATGCTTGTTATTAAAACCAAAAAACAAAGACAATGTTACTTACTTGTTGTAGCTCAAAATTGAATTAAATTCTTCCAGATTTTTTATCACGAACTCTTCGTGAACCACCACAAGTATCTTCCTCGTTACTCTTTGGCCTTAGAACGGATTGTGGGATCCAAATTGTGATGAATTTGGAGCAAATTTGTGAAGAAAAGACAGTTTTGCAGAGTTTTTGAGTAAGTGAGATTTTTCAAAAAAAAATTCACTAAGAAGCTTAATCCTTTTTCTAAATTTCTTTCTTCTATTTAAAGAAGAACCCATGCAAATCTGATTTACATGCAAATTGACACCAAATTTGTTGATTAAGTTGGTGGATTAAGTGGTGTAAGAATGAAGATTTAAGGAAGAAAGGAGAGGAAACCACCTCCTACTTCAACCATGCAAGAAATGGAAAAATCCACTAAAACCAATTTTTTGAATTTCATCAATCCAAAAATGGATTTTAATTTTTAATTTCTAAAATTAATTCTAATAGTTAATTTTAAATAGTATTAATTTAATATAATTAATTTAAATAATTAATTATATTAAATTAATAATTTAACCACTTATCCCGACAATTTCTAATTCGACGAATCTCTATTCATCCAATTAATATTTAAATCATATTTAAATATTTTCAACTCTCTAATTTCATTTAATTCATAATTAAAACGAGTAAACCGTAAATTTTACTCCTTAAATGAATTTTAACATTTTCAAATTCTTTCATCACACTGTTCTAAAGTTTAGTCCATGAGCTAACAAGGGGACCTAATGGATTTACAAATCATGAGCATCAACGATCCGAAATTAACTGGCTAAATCTTTAACCTAGTTAATTAACATTTGTTAACAACACGGACACTCCACTATAGCCCAGTAACTACACTCTCCTCATTGTAGATATGTTTCTCTCTTCACAGCTGGATCAAAATTACTGTTTTACCCCTGTAATTACATTTTGTTCCTTAAGTCACACTGATCCTCTAATGAACAATTGGTTTGTGGTCTACCCATCAAACTGAGTCCCTCTCGAACCAATGAGAGGGTGGGGCTTCTTGTTCAAGACCCGGAGTCAGCACTTAAGGGAATAACTTCTCTACTAACCTAGAATTAGGTAGAAGTGAATTCCATCTTGCAAGACTATGTCTCCAACTATCTACTTGGTCTTATCCCTAAAATGGTAGGCTTATTGAGTCGGCAAACTCATGCCACTCTCACCTATGCAAATTAAAGGATAATCCCAAATAAATAGGAGTTCATAGTTAGCTCAGGATTAAGATCGAGTTACTTAAGTCATCATATTGAAATAATTAGTTTTAACAGTAAACGACGTTATAAAATAAAAGTGATTGTTTCATGGTTCGACCTTTATGCAAATTCATTACATAGGATGCCCCCACTCTCATGTCTCTACATGAACGATGTAGGATCACATTGTTTGTATCAAATACAAGATGGGTTGCATCCATAGTGTCTCCAGGATAAGGTACCCAACTTTATCCCTATACTATAAACCGTTTTGGCTATTACCTAAACTTGACCCACTTTTATGTCTACGCGTAAAGTCTAAGTATTCAAACTATAGCTAGGGGTTCTTAGTTTATTAGATTTAATAAATGCAATTCACTTATTCAATAACACCTTTATTGAATAAACGTTGATAACAACTTTATCGAGAATATGTTCGAAATCTACAAACCACAAGTTTTAGAACATAAAACCCAACAAATGGAACCTTTGAACTGAAGGTTAATAGTGTAAATTTTATGTCAGTTGAGCTATATTCATATTAACTGATATCATGTGTTCAATTATTAGATCATGACTAACTAATTTGATAAACTCATACCATAGTAAACATCATTAATTTTCTTGTCACAGGTAAAGTTACTAAGGGGTCTGAAAGAATAATTATATAAGCTAACTATTTGGTCATAGTTCAAACTGAAGGCGATAGTCGGTTCAATTTTGTCGGTTTTGGAGCCAACCAATCCAAACCAATCGGTTGTACAAAGAAGGGATCCAAACTAATGTCCATAAATAACAAAACCAATGGTTTGGTTTTTATTTTGTTCAATTTATTATCGGTTTGGTTATTGATTTTTGGTATTTTTATTTTTATTTCCACTCTTGTTTTGAATTGGTCCTTTTTGCTAATTTTAAATTGAAATTTGGTCTATTTCTTTTGTTATAGATTGAAATTGGACATTTTTTAAATAAAAACCCTACAAGCTTCATAATAATTGATTTTTTTTTCTAAACAACAAATATATATGCACCATAATAATTAAAATACTAAACGATACCTAATTTTAGAGTTTATTTTTTAGGGTATATACGGTTCAGTTCGATTATGATTGGTTTTTCCAATAAAAAATCAATCTAAATCAATACTTTTTTGTTTTCTCCAAATAAAAACCAAGATGTTCAACTTTAGATTAAAAGACCAAACAAGACCAATAGATCGAATTGAATTGGTTTGCTTTTTCAATTTTTTGTTGCACTCCCGATTCAAACACATGACAACGTATTTTTGACCTTTAGAAGTGGGGGTAAAATTCAAAATTTTAACCTGTTGATTGGGGAGGAATTGACTCAACCAATATAACTATTTGACATTTTTTCACTCCATCCAACTAAAAAGAGAATTTCATTATTTTTAGGTTTTGTAAGATGTCTATATCATAAAAAGAGACCCTTCTTTTTCTACATTTTTGCAAGATTCCCTTAGAAGAATATTAATGGATTTATGTGAAGTTTATCGAAACTAAAATGTTGCTGATCTATACAAAGTCTAATCAGGCTAAATTATAACTTTCAAAATATATATATATTATTTTATAATAACAAGGTTCATTATGAGAATAAATCTTTAAAAAATTTGGTGGTAACAAGTGTAAGGTTTTCAATATGGGACAAATCTTGATGTAATATTTGAAAATTTACTCATTTGACTTAGGAGATCAGAATGTTAATGTGGTTTTGTTGGACGCCAAGACAAAGACAATTCAAACAAAATGTTTACTCATTGTCCATTGAATGGAAACAAAATTTTTATTGAATTATTATTATTATTATTATTATAAGCATTTCATCTTTAATATATTAAATATTCAAGAAATCTTGAGTTCAATTAAAAATTCTCCCCTCCATTTATTTTTCTTTTACTTTGCTTACCCCAAGGTTGAACCTTTGGTTTTCCATGCTATATGTCTCATTGTCTTTTCTGCTATTACAAGCTAAATTGTGTGTTTTGATCCCAAAATGTAATGCTATTTTATTTTTATATGAATTATGTGATATTTCAACTACTAATCAAAATTTCAAAATATTATTTTTTTTAAAAAAATTCAAATCTCTAACCTCTTAATCGGTTGAGATGTACTCGTATTAAATATTTATTTTCACTAAAAAAATTATAGAAGTATTTATTGAAAAATATTTTTACCAAAAAGTTTCAAATAACAAAGTCATATTCAAGGTGAATAGAACTTAATTGGTATAAAGTCTGTCTTCGACTGAAAATTTTGAAATTTGAACTATATCCATAAATCGAAAAAAAAATATATATATATATATATATATATATATATATATTTTAGCTATAGTTCCTATCCCTTCCACTAAAGTTCAATAACATCGAATAATTTCATGATAGTTATAATTCCTATCCCCTTCAATAAATTTTCACATTAAATAAACCCATGAACGCTTGAAAATTCCCATTTTGCCCCTTTGAAGAACCTAAAAAAAACTATATGATTTTTTTAGGTGAAGATAAAATTTTGTTTCCAATGCTTTGAGTTCCCTTCAATTTTAGTCTATGTTTTCATATTCTAAATTTAATCTCTATGTTCAATAAATTTTTAAAATTATACTTAAAAAAATAATAAAAATAAATCTCTAAAATTGTTCTCAATATTAGTTTATTGTTAATTTTTTAAAAACTATATAAATAAAAATAAAAATAAAATATCCATTAATTATGTTTATAAATTTTGGACACATATTCATCGACTCTTTTCTTGCATATAAATAATTATATTTATTTAGTCAATTTCGATTAACATTAATGAATGAACAAATTTAATATTTATTAAAAATATGAAAATTGAATTTAGATATTTGAAAATACAAAGTCTAAAATTAAATTAAATAAAAAAATTATAGAGACTAAAATGACATTTTAACCCCTTTTTTTAATGAAAGAAAGAGTGATATTTCATACATCATAATGTTCTAATTTCATAAATGTCGTCAATTTAAGCATAACTTAGTAAGATAAATAAACAATTACCACTTTGATGACTCATCTCTCGTACCAATAGTTGCATTAATAATAAAAAATGAAAAGTTTGTAAAATTAATTGTTCTATTAAATATAAATTTAAATTTTATGTCTAATTGAATCATAAACTTTCAATCCTCTTTTCTAGCATACCATAATTTTTTTTTTTATTTTTAAAAAAAGGTCAAAATTCAAAAGCTAAATTTATAATTTTGAAACTTAAGGATAAACACAAAACTAAGATTAAACTTATAATTTAACCTATATTTTAAGAAAGAATAACAAATTAAAACGAGAATATAAATTTGGAAAGCTTTTGTTTTATTTAGTTTAAATTTAAGCTTCTAACTTTTCAATCGAAAGTATATGCCTTTATATTGGCAAAGAAGTTGATAAAGATAATTGTGTAACTTTTTCTTTTAAATGATAGAAGTACCATGTTAATCAATTAAATTTAGGAAAAATTATTATAAATAAAAAAATATTAAATTATTTATAAATATAGAAAAAATTTATTGTCTATCAGCAAAGTCTATCGCGATCCGTCATTGATAAACAGTGAAATTTTTCTATATTTATAAGTAGTTTAATTCATTTTGTTATATTTGAAAAATAACCCTTAAAATTATACTAACAAACTAATTTTTTTTCCCTTTCAATATATGAGGATAAAATGTAATAAGAAAAAGAGTTTCTTTTCAAATATAGCAAAATGAACCAAAATATTTACGAATATAGCAAAATTTCACTGTCTATCGCAATAGATCGTGTATTTTACTATTAGTTGTAAATATTTTCAGCAATTTTGCCATTCAAAATAATTTTCCAAAAACTGAAAGTAATTAAAAGTCAAAGAAGAATATTATGAAATATTGCTAATTTAAAACAAGCAAATACGTATAGTTAGTTGCCCTTAGTTTTTTTAATTCATATTTCCTTTGAAATTGAATATAAAATCAAAAGAATCAATTCTCCAAAAATGAAACAAAAACAAAAGAATATATAGATGCCTAATATTCACAACATTGAACTAATAAAATATATATATAGAATCGTTGATGTTCCTAATATTTTAAAGGTCCAATATTTTGATAGAAACTTGAAACAGAATCGAACAACATTTATGAAGGCAAATAATGAATTGATATCTACTCTTATAATTCAAGTCAATTTTATCGATAATGGGTTTATTTGACTTCATTTTGCGATACCTATTTTCAGAAACACGGTTTAAAATAACATAAACCGTAATACCTAGACAAAAGTTTCCTCAATATATCATAGGCTTATTTTCTTTAAGATTTAATTGCAAATTTATACTATAATTTTTTTCTTACAGTTTATAATAAAAATTGAGTTTCTGTGTCTACATTTTGATAAAAATTGCATAAATAATTCGTAAAATATAAACTATTTATGAAATTTTATCAAATTATAAAAATTAAGTTCTAATTTTCTCTAAATTATAGGACAAAATTTGTAATTTAAATTTTTATTAAAAAAATATATTTTCGATTTGTTTCATTATTTTAATATTATAACATCAAAACTAAAACACTAAACTAAACCACCCAACCAACTCATTTCTCAATAATTTCAAATTTATTCATGCCCCCAATCAATCATAAAAGTGCTTTTTAGAAAAAATTAATTACTATCAATTAAATAACAAATAACTAAGACTCCCAACCCTACAATGGCATGCCAGACAGACCCACTCATCAAGGATTAAAAAAGATGCTTTCCAAAAAAAGTTTTTTTTTTTTTTTAAAAGAAAAACTTTCGTATTTTTTAATAATCAAGAATGAGTTGAGATATTTTAGAACTAGATTATAATGACTATTACAAAATGAGTTCAATCTAGAGTACCTAAAATTTAACATGCTATTTGAATGTTCTAAAGTCAAACAAGTTATTCCACGAAATCCGTGAGATTAGTGAAGACGTGATGCATGCATACATAGAGTGAGAGGGGATTAAAGCAACCATTAAGACACAGGTAAGCATTTAACTAATCACTTTTAAAATAATAGTTTGATTATTTTATATTTAGTTTTGATTTTTAAAGTTGTGCTTAAATTAAAAAATAAAAGTTACTTTTTTCAATGGTACATTTGTTAACCCTTTGATTTTAAGTTTTTATTTTAGAAAAGATGTGCTAGTTTTTCCACCCATCTGCAGGATGGTTTTCATTCTTCCTAAATAAACATGTAAATTCTAAGCCATATTAAAAAATAAATAAAAAAAATCTAAAAGTTATTTTTTTTTTTTAATATTTTAAAAACTTGACATGGTTTTCAAAAACACTAACAAAACATAGTTATATATGAAAGAGCCTCATAGGTCAAGCAGTGCTTATAAGACACTTATGCCGAAACAAAATAAAAAGATCTATAAGCTTAATTTTTAGAAATAAAAATCGAATGGAAACCAAACAAAACCTTAAAGCCTATTTGGTAGGCAATTCAAACATTGTTTTATATTTTCAAATTTATTGGGTTGAATCTACAACATTTTTATATTTTCTATGTTTCCAAATGTCGAATTTAAAATTTTATAATGCAAAATTATATTTGAAGAAATAAAAACAACAAATATAGTATATCATGCTATATAAACTCAACTATTTTTTTATAAATAAAAATGTGTACATATTGCATGATATTGCAAAATAATAATTATACAAAAAGTTTAACATAAAACAACTTCATAAATTAATCAGTACCAGTTGAATAATTAGTACTAGTTTATATTCAACATAGTATTTACTAAGTAACTACAATTAGTTTTATGGTTTATAAATATATTATCAAACATATTTGGAAAAATTATTTAAATTGGAATTTAATCTTTGAATCTACTACCAAACACATATATAAAAATATAAAATACAATTATGTTTTCATTGAATCTCTTGTTTTCAAAATTTTGTTTTTAGATTGCCTATCAAATAAGTCCTTAGTTTTCAAAACCTAACTTCGAGTTATAAGAATATCCTAAAAATATATATATATAATACAAAGAAATCCATATAACGTGAGTGTCATGCTTCTAAACTTAATTTTCAAAAATAAAAACTAAATGGTTAGACCCCATTTGGTAACAATTTGGGACCCCGTTTGATAATGTTTCTGTTTCTCGTTTCTCGTTCCCTGTTTCTTATTTATTCCTTTTTTAGAATAAGAAACAGGATTATGTTTGATAACTATTTATGTCTCTTATTTCTTGAAAAAAGTAACAGAAACATAAATGTGTTTGACAACTATTTCTTGTTTTTTGTTTTTGTAACAATATAATATGAAAAAAGAAATATGTCAATATATTAAAAATAAAAAAAAATATTATCAAAAGTTTATGTAATCTAATAGAAGAAAGTCTCTATGACAACTAATTATAATAATAAAATTGTATCATATCCTTCACATGTTGCTTAAATTTGATCAGTACCGTGATCTCTAATTCAAGTTATTTGTTAAGTGATGTCGAGTCAAATCCAACTTAATCATATAATTATGTAAATATTGTGGTTGTAAAATATTAAAATTAAACTAAATGAATATCTTAGTCCGCAAAATTTATATATTGTAAAATTCTACTCGATTTCAAATATACTAAAAATATTAGAATTAAAATAATATATAAGCAGACATTCAAAAATTTAATATCAAAAGTTAAAATATAAAAACAAATTAATGTACATATTGAAAATTAAAATAATATACAAATATAAATATTGGAGAATTTTAAATTTTAAAATTTAAATAAAATATAAATATAGTATAATTATTTTTGTAAATAACAAAATTAATGAAGAGAATAAATAAAATATAAAAGATGAAAATAAATATAAAAATAAGATAAAATAAGAAAATAAAAGTGCCCATCTTAGGAGTTAATATTTGAAATATAAAAAAATTAATATACATATTAAAAACTTAAATAATATATATATCCAAATTCTATAAACAAATTCTTCAAAAAATAAAAATTAAAATGGAACTTTGAACTAATGACTGGTAAAAATTGGGCACACGATACCAATACATGAAAAACTAAGAATGATTATTTGAGAAACAGTAATAAAAATAGAAACAAAAATATGAGAAACTACTTTTTGTTTTTTCTCAATTTTGACCCATTATTTAAAAATGATACTTAAAATTTAAAAACAAAAAAGAGTTATCGAATAAATATGTTTTTTAAAAAATGAAACAAAAACAGAAAACATGAATGTCATCAAACAGACCCTTGATATTTTGTACTTTTAAAAATTAAGTCTATAAACACTACTTCCACCTTCAAATTTATTCCTTTGTTATCTACTTTTTGCCAATGGTTTAAGAAACTACACCAAATTTTAAAAACTAAAACAAATAACTTTTAAAAAATTATTTTGTTTTTGAAATTTGACTAAGAATTCACCCATTAAGCAAAATGGAGAGAAAATAGACTTAATTTCCAAAAACCAAAAATCAATAACATGATTACCAAACAAGGCCTCAAAAAGTAAATAAAAAGATTATGAGTAGTGAACAAAAGAATCAACAAATAGGAGCTTGCATTAAACGGTAGCCATCCATAATTATAATCCTCAAAAAGCCCCAAAGAAATTAATATATGTGCAATACATATACAATTCAATCTCATAATCAAACATTACCATGAAAACAACCACTTTTTTCTTTTTCTGATGAGAAACCATGTATCAATCACATAACTATGAAGTGCAATGCAAAAACAGTATTCCTCGTTGGGGGAAAAAGAGAAAAAGACTTCGTAACAAAAGCTGATGTATGCATCTTTGATAACAACCAAAACAAATTACATAAACTAAAAAATTTCAATCCACAACTTCAGAAGCTCAAATTTGGTAAAACCACGAACCTAAAGAGTCTAAGAGGAAGAGATGACATTCTCTTATTACAACTCAGAGGAAACAGTTGTGGTAAAAGGGCATAAAACTAAGGTGTATTATAATAAACTAAAGGAGAAAGAATCAAGTACAAGAACTGGAATGCATAACAGCAAATAATTTGATTATCAACCCATAAAGGAGAAATAAACTTACAAACACCATTCTTTTAATTCATGAAACGACAATAAGAAAAGAAGACATGTTCAGCTACTATGACAATTTTGCATTTGTGAACATTTTTTCTTTAATAATCATTTTGAGACTTTTTGAACAACTGGCTGTAATTACCTTTGATAGTTAGAACCCATGAGTGCATACATCAGCCGCGTCGCAAAGGGTATTAGAAGTATTGCACCAGGCAGCGCATTTGAAAATGGATGAATACCGAAGGATCTCGACCCAACGTGCAACTTTCCAACTCAATCAATCATGCTTTTTGTGAAGCTTGAAGCCAAAAACTCTGGGAACATAGCCTTGTGTGGCTTTTTGTGGCTTCAGGTGTCCGTATGTCATCAAAAACAAGTGCGGGAATGTGGTTCCAAAATACGCTCCATCAATATCTTAGGCCAAGTGAAGAAAATCTTGAAGAACACAACGCACTACAGGAATACACTAACAGCATGCTTCGTAAAAAGACTAGTTAAGCAGCCAATCAATTGCGAAGGAACTAAAAAAAAGGGCAACTGAAGTCCCCAACATTTGCTTCAGAACACCAACCACAAATCCAGAGCCATTACTAAAATAGAAGCCACAGATTAGCATGCAGTAAAAAACAAAAACACATCCATTCCCCGCCCCCTTTGAAAGTGAAATTAAGCATGCAAGCTCATAAAATGTTCAATATACATTCGCAGTCCATTGAATATCCAAAATGACAATTCTAACTTAACAGCACACATCAGGGAAAGGAGCAACTTTTGAAGAAAAATACATTCAAGTGAAAGCACTTCTGTATCGGTACTTTTGATAGAACACTACTTGTGTGCTTCTCCTAGATGCAATATATGTGATTACAGAGTTTCCAAAACCATTTTTGGTTATCTAGCCGAACACAATATAAAATTTCGAAAGTGCTTTTAATTAACTGAAGGCACTGGTCACCCTCCCAAAAACATTCCAACCCCACCCTTAATTCTCAAAATATCATGAAAAGCAATAACTTACAAGAATCTGAAACTGACTACAGGTTTACTGTGGCACTCGACAAATAAAGAAAAAAAAGAGAAACATGGCCATCACTTATCTATTTACAATAAAGTATGTCCTTCCGTAAGATTATAGAACCAAACACGATCAAGCATGGATGAATGATTGAGAATGTTCTACACAGCAGCAACTAAAGATTATCAAGGCCTTGAAACAACCTTCAAAACTGCCTTAACAGTTGATCATAACAATGTCATAATTGTGGATCAGTTTATTTTTTTTTTTTCTATTCAAAATACGAACTCAGCTTGAGATCACGAAGAAGAATACACATGGAGAAAATCACAGGAAGAATAGTCCAAATATAATCTTAATTAGCAATAGGAAAAAAATTAACATTATGCAAAAATGATTAAAGTTAACATATGCTTATTGAACAAAAAATAAAGCAGAGCCAAAATAAAGCTCAGACACACACGCACACACATATAAAAGGGATCATGCATGCTTCATACAAATTCAATAACTAGCATGTAGACAGCAAAGAATCAAAATAATTATCAATGAGAATAAAGTTACAAAGAGGAGGGGAAAGAGAAGGCAGAAGGACAAGATATGATAAATTTAAAGGATACTGCCTTGATACTTTGAACGAGGGTAATATATGTCTTCACATTTTGGGCAATATATCTTTACAGTGCTTGAACGAGGAATATCTGACTGCCCCACTGGAAGGCATGGTTGTCCACAGCAGTACACTCTTGGGCACCTTCCAAAGTCATAGTTTTTATACTTCTCCAGCTGTATTTTTTTCTAGTTAGCAATTTAAACATAGGAGGAAAATAAGAAGTTAAAGAAACTTGAATAAGAAATTACCATTGCAGATATTCCTTTGCCGGTTAGTATGTATCTGACATGAATAAGACCATACAGCATCTCAGCAGCCGACTCAACTAGTTCATTCTGTTCTTCAGTGAACATGTCACCTGGGCATGGCCATAAACAGAAATTAGATCAAAAACATTATGGAAAACAGCCAAATGCATGTCAATGGAAAAAAAGACGCATACAAAGAACAAAAAAGGAAAGTAATAAGTATTAATATTGAAGTAGTATCGTTCTTCCAAAGCAGGGATGAGAAGTAAGAGGAGACTGGTCAATATGTAGAAACAGTGTAGACTAAAGTTTTCTCATTGTTAATAATGGGAAACCTTTGAACAATTCCAAAATCTACCAATTACTAAAGGCAATACTTCTAAAGGAACTAGACTTTTTAACAATGGATTGTAATGTCTACCAAACATCCAATCAATGGAAAACCGAACGAAAATTTAGTATCATATTCATAATTCTCATAGAAGGCTCAGCAGTCTAATTCATACACATAAATTGAACGTCCAAATGATATTATGAAAGTCAAGGAAGATTATGAGGGCAGCATTATACATTCCTTACATCGCAAAAGGGGAAAAAAACGAGAAATTCAGCATTGGACAAGATAGTCTCACCATGAGAAGATTCAACATCCAAAATAAGATCAAGTGCATAGTCATAGTACGGAACTTGACTGCTCAAGCCACAAAGATTGAAATCATCTTGTATATACTCATCGTCAACTTCACAAAAAAATTCATTTCCCCTCAAATTGCAAAACCACGAAATCCATGATGTATCATCTCCGTCTGAACCACTGACATCTGATTCTTCGCTGTCTGTTTCAGATTCCTCTGCCATTAATGGAAATTTGATAGATATATTAAAAATCGAAGAAGAAGACAAACGATAGCAAGAATAACGAGAAAATAGTGCTGCCATAGAAGCCAAGTACCACTCTATCATTGGACAACACTCGATAGCAAAAATGCAACTCCCAGTTGATTTTATTTCTAAGTAGAGTTATCAAAACACAGAACAGAGACATTAAATGACCTAGATCCCGATTAAAACAAAAATTAGAGTATAAAACTCTTCCAAAATTCCCAAAAGTATAGCCAAAAATCACCTGAATAACACAAAATATTTAAAAAAACTCAGAATAATAAAATATTTAAAAAAAGAAAAAAGAAAAAAGAAAACAACACTGACCATCGGAGCATTTATTCTTGGATAGAGAGGCAGAACGATGATCAAGCTGTGGTTTACCAGTCGAAGTGGACGGCACAGAGAGCCTCTCCTTCTCCTTACTATGAAGACCTCTTGAAGTAGACGGAGAAGTCTTCTCCAGGTGCTTATCGAGAGCATCGTTGATACGCTTCCGATCCAAGGTACCACCTACGATCTCCGATTTCGAAGAACCACCAATCCCCCCTCCTCCTCCTCGATCCCTATACATATCTTCAACAAATCACAGCTCGTAAATTCAAATTCAACCTACTGATAGAGGAACCCCCAAAAAACCAACTCGACGGTGGAGGCGAATCCCGGATTGGGGAGCAAGAAGAAAGGGAGATTAGGGTTTTTTTTTTTTTTAGGCGCGGAAATCAGATGAAGTCATTTGGATGAGGGAATAGCAAAGGAAACGGAGGAGAAATGGAGGTGGAAAAAATGGAGGAGAGAGGGGGAAGAACAGTAGGGTTTGATGGAAGAAGAATCGAAGGAGAAAGGTCTAGGGTTTGAAGAAGTGGAAGAGAACAGTTTGCTTCGGCCTCTCTCTCTCTCTCTCTCTCTCTCTCTCTCTCCCTCTCCCTCCCTTTTTTGTTTCTTTTTTTTTCTTTTTTTCTTTTTTCCTCTCTCTCTCTCTCTCTCTCTAAAAAGAAATGAAAAAACAGACTATGGTGAAGGGTTGCTTGAGAAAGCACGAGAATTTCAGTCGAAAAATTATTGTATTATTGATTTTTATTTTGATTTTTATTTTTATTTCGTCTTTTAGTTTTAAAATGACTAAGGAATAAAGTTTTGAGCTAAATATCTCTTTTCAAAAATTAGGTTGGCAAGTTTGGTAGGTAGTATTTTTTTTTTTTTTTAATTACTAGTCTAGTTCTTTAATTTTAAGATTATATCTATTAGTATTCAACTTTTAATTTTATATGTAATAGATGAATTTTCAACATTTGATACTATCAAATTTGATGCTTTTTTATATATTTTTTAATTTTATATGTAATAGATGAATTTTCAACATTTGATACTATCAAATTTTATGGTTTTTTATATTTTGTTTTATAAACCATCTTGTTGAAAATATTTCTTAATTTTGAGAAGAGAAATTTGCTCCTTTCATTTTTTTTTAAAAAAAGAAATTAGTAAATTTCTATCTAGTATAATAATTATAATTAATTTAAGTGATTAAAGATAATATCAATCAGGAGATAACTAACTATTAATATCTACGAGGTACAAATAATAAACACTCTATAAATATTTATATAAGTAATATTGATATAATATAAATATGTATTAGTTAAATTTTGTTACTTATAATCGATATATTGCACTTTAAACTTGAAAAAAATAACATATATTAATTCATAATATATTATTTTTGAAAAAAAATTGACAATGTGCTAGATGAAGAGTTAAATATCTAAATAGTACATACTTGATGTTAGCCGAAGTATGCTCATTTTGACTTCATAAAATAATAATTAGTAAAGAACGGACTTACTTTAAAATTTTAGAAACTTTGTTTCTCCCTTTTAACAAAACTAGTTTTTAACTATAAGTGTTCTATAAAGTTTAAGATGTAACTTAATTATATAAATTTAAAAGTACAATTTATATAGTTTAAATTGAATTAATTGAAGAAAATAATTTGAATGAAATTTTAGTTTATATGTAAATAACTAATTATTATTATTGTAAATAAACTATTAATTATTAAAATATATTATATTATTAAAATAATATAAATAAAACACTGCAATAAGGACAACCCTAAATCTTCAAATTATTAATTTTTATTTCGAGCACCTATTTAATTTTATATCATTTGATCAGTTATAGTTTCAATTTAAACTAAGTTAATATATTTTAAAATTTGATTTTGATAATATAATTACCTACTTAATTTCAAACTTTAATGTAAATAAATAAATAAATAAATAAATATATATATATATATATATATATATATATATATTAACTTCCATATTAATTATTTTTTTAATTTTGGAATAGATTTGATTACCACTTTAATTTAATAAAAATATTATTATTTTTCTTGTTATAAAAATCATAATAATAGGAGAAATTATCATAAATAGAAAAAAATGAAACTATTTACACAAATAGAAAAATTTATCGAGACCACAAGCCCACTATAACCAATGTGAAATTCCAAAAAAAATCCATCGCCGAAAACAAAAACAAAAAATCGAGTCGAGTACCCGATTTAATTAACCACCCGCTGAAGAAAAAGGAAAGAAAAAGAAAGAGCGAGAGAGTCGCTTGAAGTTTAATTTTTCTTCACTCTCTAACCCACTAAAGAAAACTCTGCTGTAATCTTTCTTGTTTTATAGTATTCTATCATTCTATCACAGTGATATTATTTGTTGATATTTTGTTTCACTCTTATTGCTCTTACTCTCGCTTCCTTTCCTCACTCACAATCACTCTTTTATCTCTTTTGCTCTTGCTTTCTTTCCTCACTCACAATCACTCTTATCTTCGCTCTCTTGCTCTCGAATAATTGGTCGACAATGGAGAAGAAGAAGAAAAAAGAACTAGTCGGTGATGGAGATGAAGAAGAAAAACAAAGAATCGGGCGGCAATAGAGAAGAAGAAGAAAAATAAGAATTGGCTGGCGACAGAGAAGAATAAAAACAAGAAGAAAAACAAGAAGCGGACCTGAAACACCGATCGATGAAGACGAAGAAGCCGATGAAGAAGAAGATGTCAATTAATCGAGGAAGTAATCATTGGAATTTCATGCACGAACTTCAAATGATGAGGGTATATTGAGAATTTTATTAAAAAAAAATGTAGTAGAAAAGTGTGTGCCATATTCTCATTTTTTTTTCTATTTCTGTAAATAGTTTCATTTTTTTTTCTATATTTGAAAAGACTCTTAATAATGGTCTAGTAAGTTAAACAATAATAATTTTTTTAAAAAAATTTTGAAGATAGATTTAATGACCAGTTTAATTTTAAATATTAACTTGAATTAAGTATATCTTATTAATTATTTAATATTTAAAAACTAATATTTTAATTTTGATTATGGTTGATAATCAAGATATAGGTACGAAAATCTAAACAAAATTAGATAATTTAAAGGATATTAAATTTCTTATGGTAAAAAATATAGAAACAATTTTTTATTTTTATAAATTTATTTTGATTCGAATTTATCCTCTTAATTTTAAAGAGATAAACATCTATTAGTTTTTTAAAAAAAAAATCTTATTTTGACTTCGATTATTTGATTATCTTTTCAAACTAGAACTATTTCTATTTTCGAATAAAATTTCATATCAATCATCCCTTAGTTAAAAATATTTTTTTTTAGTTTTATTTGGTTGATTTGATTGTTTTTTTTTTCAATTTAAAAGATTTTCAATTTTTTACCAAAATATTATTTTATTTTGCAGACAAACCCTAAAAGTTTACTTCCTTGCAATGATATTTTTTTATGAAGATAGAAACTCCAGAATATTATACTTTTCTAAATTAAAATTAACAAGTTGATGTGTATTTACTTGAAGGGAATTGAATCCCAGTAGAAGCGTGTGATCGCATTCTTTAATTTATTGAAAGAATTAAAAATACAAAAAGTAAAGAAAATGTTAAGCTTAAGCTTCATACCTTTGCCAATTGCCAATCTATAATGAAAGAATGAGAAGAAGAATAAGTAGGATTAGTATAACCTATATTTTATATTAAATATTTAATATTATCTAATACTAATAAATATCTACCAAATAATATCTTATATTAAATGGTTTAAAATATTTATATCTTATTTAATTTTTTTTTTTAGAATCTCTAATTTGGATCTCATCCAAATTAAATTAAATAATTAATTTTTTGAATCTAATTCAAATCAACTAATTAATTCTCACCCTATCTATTCTAATCTTTAATTTGGATATCATCCAAATTAAATAATTAATTATTTGAATCAGATTCAAATTAATTAATTAATTCTCCATCTATTTATTTATATGAATTTATCCAAATAAATAATTAATTATTTGAATCATATTCAAATAAATTAATTCTCTATATTATAAAGTTATCATTTGAATCACATTCAAATAAAATTTATAATAAATCATGTAATTAATTGTATTCAATACAATTAATATTTTCCTTCATAAATTTGAACATTTCAAAATTTTCTTTCAACATAGTTGATCCTTGCTGGTTCGTAGTGAGCTAGCAAGGGGACCTTATAGACCTACAGATCAGAAGCTCTGACGATATGAGATTAATCGGCTAAACTCATTAACCACATTAATCAATATTCGTTAACTATGGATACACTTCACTAAAGACTCACAGCTGCACTCTTCTCATTGCAGATGTATTTCTGTGTCCATGGATATAGACTAATAATAGCAAATTAGTCCTTTACAAGTGTTCGTAACACCAGCTGGGTCAAATTACCGTTTTACCCCTAGGTTATTTCTAAATCCTTAAGTGTTCCTCTGATGAACAACCTGTTTATGGTGCAACCACTAAACAGAAACCCTTCTCGAGCTAGTGAGAGGGTAGGGCCCCTTTTCAAGTCTCGGAGACACCACTTAAGGGAAACTTATCTACTTACCCTGGAAATGAGAATGAGTGAATTTCATCTTGTATAATTATGTCTCCAGCTCCCCACTCGGTCTTGTCCCCAAGATGATAGGCATATTAAGTCGCTAACGACCACTCTCACCCATACAAATCAAAGGACAATCCCTCGTGGATAGGAGTTCATAATATACTCAGAAGTAAGACTAAGTTGCTTAGGTCATCCTATTGAAATAAAAGCCTAAGTAGTCAACGAAGTTAGATTACTATTTCGTGGTCTAGTCTTATGCAAACTTATTGCATAGGATACTCCCACTCGCATGTCACCTACACGAATGCGTTAGATCATTGTGTTTGTATCAAATACAAAGTGGGTCGTACCCATAGTGTCACCAAGATAAAGTACCTAGTCTTATCCCTATATTATAGACCCTTTAGACTGTATCTTGAACATTGATCTCCATATGTCCCCACATATAGTTTAAGACTCATAAAACGGCTTAGGATGTTAGTTTATTGGATTTAGGGTTATTAAGACAAAACAAACAAAAACAATCAATAACGCTTATTGAAGTAACACATCAATAACTTTTTATTAATGATTTAATTATAGGCAAATTATTACATTTCCAATCTATGAGTTTTAGGGTATAAAACCCAACAAACTCCCACTTAAACTAAGACTCTAGTGGGTTGTACATAAAGAGAAGTGAGAATGGTAAATATGTAAATACAATAAACTAGGGCATCCATATACCCATTACACATCTCCCACTTGCCCTAGATTACATAATGTATATATCTCGCAGACCTAGACTTTTTAGATGACCCTCAAACACTTTAGCTGAGGGAGCCTTCGTAAATGAATCAGCAATGTTATGCTTCGAAGCGATTTTTATGATGATCACATCTCCTCGTTGCACAATCTCTCATATTAGGTGATACTTCCTTTTAATATGCTTTCCTCGTTTGTTCTTTAGAGTTGGCTACTGCCCCACTGTTATCACAGTATAACGTGATGGACAATTCCATGTTTGAAACTATTTCTAAATCATTTAGGAACTTTTTGAGCCAGACTGCTTGCTTTGCTGCTTCACAATCAGCTACATACTCAACCTCCATAGTAGAGTCTGCAATGCATCCTTGCTTGATGCTACACCATATTATAACACCTTTGTTTAAGGTGAACACTGATCTTGACGTGGATTTCCTAGAATCCTTGTCAGTTTGAAAATCAGAGTTGATGTATCTCGTAAGGATCAAATCTTTAGCTTCATACACCAACTTGTAGTCCCTCATTCTCCTAAGATACTTGAGGATGTTCTTAACCACAGTCTAGTGGTCTAACTCTGGATTGAACTGGTACCTACTGACTATTCCCACTGCATAACAAATGTCTAGCCTAGTATAGAGCATGGCATGCATTAAGCTGCCTACAGTTGATGCATAGGGAATACGTCTCATATCCTCAATTTCTTGAGGTGTCTTAGGACACTGTTCCTTAGACAAATGAACCCCGTGCCTGAAAGGTAATAAACCATTCTTAGAGTTCTGCATCGAATATCGAGTCAAAATTTTGTCGATATAAGTTGCTTGGGACAGGACCAACATTTTGTTCTTGCGATTTCTAATGATTTGGATCCCAAGTATTCATTGCGTCTCTCCCAAATCTTTCATTTGGAATTGGGCTGCCAGCCAATTTTTAACATCAATAAGATATCCTACATCATTCTTAATGAGTAGGATATTGTCCATATAGAGTACTAAGAAAATTACTTTACTTTGATGATTTTCTTGTATACACAAGGCTCATCAACATTTTGTTCAAAACCAAAAGATTTGATCACAGTATCAAACCTAATATTCCAAGATCTAGATGCTTGTTTCAACCCATAAATGGATCGATTTAGCTTGTAAACTTTTTGCTCCTGACCTTGAGCTATGAACCCTTTGGGCTGAGACATGGAGATACTCTCTTCAAGATTGCCATTCAGAAAAGCAATCTTGACATCCATTTGCCAACTTTCATAATCATAATATGAGGCTATGGATAAGAGAATTCTTATAAACTTAAGCATAGCAACAGGGGAAAAAGCTTTCTCATAGTTAACCCCTTCCGTTTAGGTGTAACCCTTTGCTACAAGTCTAGCTTTGAAGGTCTTTACTTTCCTAGCTATATCTCTTTCGTTTAGATCCATTTACACCCTATGGGTTTAACCTCTTCAAGTGGATCTAGAAGTTCTCATACTGAATTGAAGTACATAGACTCCATTTCAAGATCCATGGCTTTGATCCATTGGTCCTTGTCTACATCATTCATTGCCTGTTTATAGGATAATGGATCCTTAACACCATTGTTTGGTACGACGACCTGAGTTTTAATTAAACCCAAGTAACAGTTAGGTTGTGATACAACCCTCCCACTGCGTTGAGACATTCCTAACGATTGAGAAGGACGAGACTGACCAAAAGTACTGGCTTCTTCATTAACTCTTGACGAATGACCAGTCTCATCAACAACTCTTGTTGACTCTTCAGTAGCTTAATTTAATATCATTTTGCTTCGTGGTTTATGATCTCTCATGTGGTATTCTTCCAAGAATGTAGCGTTTGTCGATACAAACACTTTTTTCTTGTGGGTCGAAGATAAGAGCACCTCTCGTTTTCTTAGGGTAACCAACAAATTGACATAATCTTGAATGAGGTTCCAATTTTTTAGGATTGTCACTAGCCCATGTACAGGACAACCCAAATTCTGAAGTAGCGCAAACTAGGATTACGTCCCCTCTATAACTCAAAAGACATTTTAGAAATACTCTTCGAGGGAACATTGTTCAAGATATAAACTGCAATCTCTACTGCATACTCCAAAAAACGAGCTAGGCAATTGAGCATAGCTCATCATAGAACAAACCATGTCTAACAAGGTTCTATTTCTCCTTTCTGATATACCATTCTGCTGAGGTGTAGCAGGTGCTGAGAGTTGGGATTGGATTCAATATTCTATCAAATAGTCATGGAATCTTAAATCCATTTACTCTCCACCTCGATCAGATTGAAATGTTTTAATTGTTTTACCTAATAGGTTTTCAACTTCTGTCTTATACTCCTTGAACTTTTCAAGTGCTTCAGACTTATGTTCCATTAGGTATAAGTAACAATACCTTGAATAATCATCTATGAAAGAGATGAAGTATTCGTACCCTCCTCGAGCTTTTACATTCATTGGACCACAAAGATCTGAATGTATGAGTTCTAAAGGTTCTTTGGCTCTATAATCTTTTCTACTAAAAGGTCTTTCAGTCATTTCACCTTCAAGACAAGATTCACATGGAGGTAATGAATTATCTTCTAACTCATTTAGAAGTTCATTCTTTACCAATCTCCCGATCCTATCGAGATTTATGTGACCTAATCCCAAATGCCAAAGATAGGTACCATTGTTACTGAGAAAAATTCTTTGCCTTTTAGTTTGAGTATTAGCAGTTTTAAATATTTCATGATTTAAAATGTTTTTGCTTCAATTGGTCTTAACACTTATAAGTTATTTTCTAATTTAGCAGAACAAATACATACACCATTTTTCAAAATGAATGCTTCATTAACAGAAAAAATAACTAAGTACAATTGTTCAATTAAACAGGAAATAGATACTATGTTCCTTTTTTTTATTTCATGAAACTGTATATAGATTTTCTAAAAATAAAAATCTATTTCCAAAAAACAACTTTGCAGCTCCCATTGCACGAGTTGAAATGGCGTCTCCTTCTCCAACCTTGAGCGTCATTTCATCCTCCTCGAGCTACTGGAAGGAACTAATTCCCTGTAAAGAAGAGGAAACGTGATTAGTGGCACCCGAATCAAGTATTCAAGCATTATAGTCATTTTCCACTAAACAAGTTTCTAAAACAAGTAAATCATATTTACTTGCTTTTTACTTCTTCTTCTCAACAAGGTATTTAGGGCAATTGCGTTTTCAATGACCATCCACATTGCAGTGGAAGCACTTGCCCTTGCCAGCCACTTTGGCCTCCCTTGTTTTTCCTAGTAGTGGTAGCCTTCCCATTTCCTCCTTTCTTTTTTTGGATCTTCTTAGAATCAGAATATGAGGGAACAGACTTAGTTTCAAAGGATGAACCCTTGTGAAACTTCTTGAAATGGGCAACATTTGCCTCTCCATCGATCGGTTCCTTATTTTTTATAAGAGATTGATAAGTCTGTAACTCATTCAGGAGGGTTATCATGGTGCACACAATTTTATTCATTACTGCATTGCTGCGGAATTGGAGAAAGCTCTTCAGAAGAGATTTTAGAATAAAAGACACCTGACTCTACTCATCAACGACCGCGCCGTTCATTTCAGCAACGTTGAATTGGACCATCAGGTTGAGAACATGTTCGCTCACTAATTGGCCTTCCTTCATACGTGCATAAAAGACACCTGACTCTACTTGAGGGCCTCATGCCAGATTTGTGAGGACGGTTGTCCAAACATTTCCTAGAGGGACTCCATGATCTGTTGTGCATTCATCATGGCCTCATGTTTTTTGTTGAGTATGTCAGAAAAACTCTCCAAGATATAGACTCGAGCTTTATCATTGGTCTTTGTCCAACGGTCATATGCTTCCCTAACAGATTGAGATGCATTATGAGCGGGGATAGGAGGACACTCCTCTGTTAAGACAAACCATAAATCATACATAACCAGAATCGTATTCAGGTTAGATTTCCACGTTGTGTAGTTTTTGCCGGTTAGTTTTTCATTTTTAAGTAGTGCGACGATTGAGGAAGACATGCTGAATTATAAAAAATTAACCATTTTAGTTATCTTTGCCTTAACCTATTACACAAGCAAACAAAATTATAAGTATTCCAATCAATTCAGCAAAAACAAGCAATCAAAGAAACCCTAATAAACTATTGATTTATTTTTGCAATGATGCTTCAGAGGTTTAGAGCAATAGCCACCGAAGGGTGATCAGCCACTCCTCTTTCGAAATGAGACAATTCTCAGCTAATTCTATTGCCAGAATAACTCATATTCCTATAGGCATTAGCTACCATTGTTTGGTCAAGGATTTGTTAATTCTTAACGCATCCCTATAAGTGTTACCCTCCCACTTTCAGATCTCAGAGGTACACACCAACAAGCTACCATTAGGAAAGACAATTGTTGGTAATTAACCTAAATCCTTTTCAGAAGTTCGCAGTGTTTCGAAACCTATGATCAGGCACTCTGAAGGGATGGTCGTTCCAGGATGACACGCAAGCGAATCATAAGAATCTTACGGTGCGACCTAGGGTTGGAGACCGAGGGATATGTTGACACGCGTTCTGCTCCCACTTACTATAGACATTTTCCCATTCACCTTGTTATTGAAGCATACAAACACTTTCCGAAGGGAGGCCGCTTCTAGGGCGACATGAAGCCGAGTATGGATCTCACGGTGTAAATAATCAGGGACGTAGGAGCAAAACTTGATATAAACATCTCATTTTGTAATTTTCCTCCACTAAAATGCCCTACCTTATCTTAGGGTTATTTAACTTAGATAAATTCGGCTAAGTCAATCTATCTAAGTCTATGCCTATTATAACTCTTATAAAAGGTCTTTACACAAATGTTCTAGGTGAATCAAATCATTTTATTAACTTAGCGACAATTCATACTAATAGGTCTTAGGATAATTCAATTCAAGTTCCAATTCAGTTCCCAATTAAGAGGTGTTCCATAAACTGTCAACTTAAATACCCCAGTATTGACAAAATTGAAATGGTAAAGTTCCCTTATAATCTAAAGTCCTATTTGTCCTACTTAGTCATATTTTAAAACTATTTTAAAACAAAGTAAGACAAAATTCTAATCTTATTAGAGTTATAGGTCTAAATTAATTTTAAACAATTTAAAACCAATTTCCGAAGATCTTATGTTTGCATGCAATTCTTAATTATAGGTTGATAGTTACTAATCATAAATTTTATAACTATTATGAATTTTAATGATTAGCTCTATAACATGCTTTCTATAGTTTAAGTAATTAACAATCAAATTCTAATTAACAACCAACCATATTACATGCATTTCATGACATAATATAACAATTATATTAATCTATGGATGTATCATGCTCAATACAAATTGATTTTCATTTAAAATATAACACTTATATTAAATAAATCAAGAAAATCAATCATATATTAACAAAACATTAATAAATATAACTATTTATAATATACTAAGATGCATGAACATGCTTAACCTATGGTGGGATTTTAATCTAAATGACATACTTTATGCAATATTCAATTTAATTTAAAATATACATCACAAGCATAATTAAATTAAATAAAGCAAAATTGACCGGCATATTTGGCATATCCTAGAAATTAAAGGGAAAAAAAACAAACTTACAATAATTTGACTTTCCAAGACATATCTTGGTCTTCAATTTCTTCTTTGGCCATAAAAATTTAGGGTTTGAAACACCTAAATTCAATCCTTTGATATTCCAGCAGCACATGTTTTAACGAAATATGCTAGATGTTTTGATGACGCACAATAGATGACGCACAACAAAATTTCAAAATGTGAAAAATTCCAAATTTTTCAGATTTGAATATTTCGGAAAAACCAATGTTTTTTTCAAGAATCTACAGCACTTTTACATAAACAAGATTACAATAAAATCCTAACCCTTAGGGTTTTACAATTGATCTAATCAAAACATTAAAATGTAATGCCTTAATATGCTAAACAATCAATTTTGCAAACCTTCACATATCTCATATATGAACAATTAAAACACCCACCGTACAAGATCTTTAATTCAAATCAAGAATCAAAGATTGACTTTGATACCAACTGAAGGGAAATGAATCCTTGTGGACGCGTGTGATCGCGTATTTGATTTATAGAAAATACCTTTGCCAATCTATAATTTTCAAACTAATAGTCTTCTCTTGTAAAGAGATCTTCCTCGACAAAGAGATCTTCAAAGAGATCTTCCTCGGTAAAGAGATCTTCCTCACTATGACTCTCGTAAGGATCTGTTTGTGAATTTTTCTAGGAAAATTGGGAGAATTAATAGAGGAAGATTTTCAGAGTAATCGTAGAGATTATTCTCTACAAGAGAGTGTTCTATGAAGGCTGCCAAGGGTCCTATTTATAGAACTTTATTTTAAATCAAATATTTAATAATATCCAATATTAACGAATATCTACTCAAATAATATCTCATATTAAATGGTTTAAAATATTTAGATCTTATTTAAATTTTTTTTTTTTGCAGAATCTTTAATTTGGATCTCATCCAAATTAAATGATTAATTATTTGAATCCAATTCAAATCAATTAATTATTCTCCCTTTATCTTCTGAAAAATCTTTAATTTGGATCTCATCCAAATTAAATAATTAATTATTTGAATTCAATTCAAATTAATTAATTAATTCTCCATCTATTTATTTATATGGATTTTATCCAATTAATTAATTAATTATTTGAATCATATTCAAATAAATTAATTCTCCATATTATAAAGTTATCATTTGAATCACATTCAAAGAAAATTTATAATAAATCATGCAATTAATTGTATCCAATACAATTAACATTTTCCCTCATAAATTTGAACATTTTAAAATTTTCTTTCAACATAGTTGATCCCTGTTGGTCCGTAGTGAGCTAGCAAGGGGACCTTATGGACCTACAGATCAAAAGCTCCAACGATATGAGATTAATCAGTTAAACTCATTAACCACATTAATCAATATTCTTAAATCTTGGGTACATTCCACTAAAGATCCACAACTGCACTCTTCTCACTACAAATATATTTATGTGTCCATGAATATAGACCAATAATAACAAATTAGTCCTTCACAAATGTTCGTTGTAAGCACCTAATTGGTAAGCACGTACAAAAGCTTTAAGCGAATTAGCATTAATAATCTCATATTGTAAATAAAAAAATAAAAAAAATAAAAAAAAAGAAAAAAAAAAGAAAGAAGGAAGAGGAAAACTAAAAGGGAAGAAGAAAAAAAGAAATTAGATGTTAAAAAGAAGAAAAGGGAAGAAAAGGAAAAAAAAAAAGAAAAAAAGAAGAAAGGATAAGGTTGGATGCGTCGGTTATAACTTTCTTTGGACAAAAATTTTGCCAACTTCATTCTACTCATTTTCAAACTCCATTTTATGCTATTTTTCAGCTGCACGTCGTGGGGAGGTTGAAGAAGAGTTCTAGGGAAATTTCGTGCAAGGTTTTGGAAGATTTCATGGTAAAACTGAAGCTGAAACTGAAGCTTCATCTGCTGTCGCGCAGCTCGAACCAGGTCTGGTGTGTGATGAATATCGACCTGAAGAGATTGAATTTTGGGCTAAAATTTTAAGGTTAGTAAGTTAACTCAATTTTGAACAACTTTTATGAAGGATGCTTGAGTTGAAATGAATTAGAAACATGTAAACTTTTAGCTGGAAGTTACTGATACGAAATTTCTGTGCAATTTGGAGCAACGCGGAGAAAACTTGCAATATCTGACAAACCAGGACGAGTTAAGCCACGAAATTTTGAGGTAAGCTAGAAAACATGTATCCCTACAAGTTTGTAGAAGGAAAGAAGTTCTAAATCTAGCTGGAAATATGACTTTGAATTGATAGAATTGAGAACAAATAGGAAAGGAGGAAACTCTGCTGTCGGGTGCCGTTTGGAAGCAGGTAACGTTGAGAATTGGAGCGGGAGTAGCGACACTGGTGTCGCTGGTAGTGTAAAGGAGGATTTTCTCTCACAAATATCGATGACTCTCGCTTAGTATCGCTCATCAGGTAGTGTCGCTGGTATCGCTCATGCTGGTGTCGCTATTGCCGTGACCTGTTGTGTAATTTCGTTAGTAAACTCGCTAGCAAGGTGAAATCTCGTTGGTAATCTCGCTAGTGACATAGAATCTCGCTTATTATGGGTATTTTAGGAAAGAAAGGGAGTCTCGGTGGTGAATCATGATTAGAGTTTAAGTATGCATGTTTAATGATCATGTAAAGGAAGTTTAAGGAAAACGTAACATGAGGAATGTGTATTTACAGGCCGAGAAGAGCTCGGAAAGGCTTATAATCCGCTCAGAGCTTAAGGACAAGTTGTGAGTGACACTTTTCTTTCTTTGAAAACGAATTTATTGGAAATGTTTAGTTTGGTTTTTCTTATGAAATATAGCTTTGAGATGAACTGTTTTCTTGAAAAGCATGATGTTTGATGATATTGTTCATAAGGCACGTTTTATACGTTTTCTATAAGACGTTGAATGGCATGTTATGAAATGTTGTTTATCGTGATATACCTAATTTTCATGAAAGGTTTTCATGTGAACTATTTACGTATAATATCGATTCCTAAAATGTTTTAGAGGAGGGTCAATGCTGAAGGACATGAGAAGGCATGTGAGTTTCCCCGGGACCCAGTACTGAAGGACATGAAGAAGGTACTTAGGCAACCTGCCATAGTCCTATGTGCACATAGAGGTTATATGCTAGTGCGTTGAGTTTTGCTCCGCATCGAGCCTTACTTGTTTTCGACGTTGGGTGCACTGAGTCTTGCTCCGCCCTGACTAAGGGAAAGTTTTGAGAACGAACTGTTTTTCGTATACGATCATTTTGGCGTGAACATATGTGATTTATTTATGTTGTTGAAATTATGATTTTACAGAAATGATTATTTGAATCACGTTTATGTTTATGGCGTTATTATGATTTTAACATGCCTGTTTTTCGAACAAAAGATAGTTTTACAAAATTAGTCACTCACGGGGCTTTTAGCTCACGTTTTTCATTGTTTTCTTTTCCTCCCAAGTAGCAAGGACGTTCCTGGTGCATTGCCTACTCCAACTCGCCCTGCTTAAGCTTCGAGTTTCCAAAAACAGTTTAATTTCTCGTTGTTGTACGTGTAAATAACTTAACACTGGTGGCATGTAGATTTAGTTGTTTATAAGTGGGTTATGAGAGAGTATGTTATAAAAGTGTACTGTGTACAGGAAGGATTATTATTTTATGATCATGCGTTAATATGGCTGAATTCTATGAATGTATATGTATGAAATGTTTGTGCAGGAAGTTATGTAAGATGGGGCAATATGCATCACAAGATGGGCGATGTATATTGTCTTCACATCTCTTTTCAGGTTAAGTAGGTAATCAGAGAGGGGGTATGACATTCGTAACACCAGCTGGGTCAAATTACCGTTTTATTCCTTGGTTACTTTTAAATCCTTAAGTACCAATGCTCCTCTAATGAACAACCTGTTTATGGTCTAACCATTAAACAGAAATCCCTTTCGGGCCAGTGAAAGCGTAGGGCCCTTTGTTCAAGTCCCGGAGACACCATTTAAGGGAACACTTATCTACTTACCCTAAAAATGGGAATGAGTGAATTCCATCTTGTATAATTATGTCCCAACTCCCCACTTGATCTTGTCCTCAAGATTGTAGGCATATTGAGTCGGCAAACGACCATTCTCACTCATACAAATCAAAGAACAATCTCTTGTGGACAGAAGTTCATAATATACTCAGGATTAAGACTAAGTTGCCTAGGTCATCCTATTGAAATAGAAACCTAACTATTCAACGGAGTTACATCTAGTGATTACTATTTCGTGGTCCGGTCTTATGCAAATTCATTGCATAGGATACCCCCACTTGCATGTTACCTACACGAATGTGTTAGATCATTGCGTTTGTATCAAATACAAAATAGGTTATATCCATAGTGTCCCTAGGATAAGGTACCCAACCTTATCTCTATACTATAGACCCTTTAGACTGTATCTTGAACATTGATCTCCATATGTCCCCACATATAGTTCAAGACTCATAAAACAGCCTAAGATGTTAGTATATTGGATTTAGGGTTATTAAGACAAAACAAACAAAAACAATCAATAACGCTTATTGAAGTAACACATCAATAACTTTTTATTAATGATTTAATGAAAGTTAAATAATTACATTTACAATCTACGAGCTGTAGAGCATAAAACCCAACACACCTTACCTTGAGTTGACCTTCTCCCCGCCTCATGAACCCACGCTTAGAGAGTTAACTCCACCTCTACCACCCGTTGGGCCAACCTTGATTCTGGAACCTGAGGAGTCAGTGGCCCAAAATTTTTCCCCGCCTTAACCCCAAAACCAACCTTCAAATTTACCAAGTCCACCAAATATTGAAGACCCTGGCAGCCACAACCGTAGCACTTCACAAACCTTTCACCAGCAAGTAGACGCAGAGCAGAACACGTGCCCACAACAACCTCCCTAGAACTTGACCTACGAATCAACTGTGTAACATGTTGCAGGGGAGCTCGATGACTTGCTCCGATACTTGGATGATGGGATCCTTCGCCCCATCATGGTAGATTTGAATGAGGTCCAACGAAGAAAGGCGCATCTCATTCAAAGGAATGAAGAGTTAGCTCAACAAATAGCACAAATAGCGTAATAGCAAGTGGAGCTTTGGAGTTTTGTTCAGCGCCAAGCTCAGCGTTAGGATGAGTAATTTCGAACACTTATGAATTACATCTACTAAGTGTTCATCCAACGCATTCCAGCATCTACCATTCCTCCATCTCTCCAACAACCTCTTCCATTCAATGATCCTAATCCTCCCCCTGCGGACAACAATGACGACAACGCATGAAGGAACTAAATTTGTGGGGTGTTGTTGGTTTCCATGTATTTTATTATTCTTTTGTAAACATACTTCTTTGTAAACGGATTGCACATACTACATCAAAACATGAGCAAGTTCATACAATTATCTTCTATTTTTACTCTTTCGCTTGTCGTTTATGTTTATTTCTTACTTTATTGTTCCCCGCCTTCTTTGTGTGTTTGCATCAAATCTCAATGATAAAAATTATGCTATTTAACCTTAGATTCATATAAATGAAAGATTAACTCAAAAGCCTTCAAATATTACGTTTAGTGAAATATTTCTTGAATTAAATATGCGTGTAAGCTTTACCTCAAACCTCTTTTATGAAATTTTTTCTAAGTTAATCTCATAAGTTGATTTCAGCAATGAGGACCTTGCTGCCTTAAAAAATTTGGGGGTGGGAGAAGTTTGAGCCGATGCGTTCAAAATTCATAAAAATCTTTTAATGCCAAAAGAAATATTCATAATAAATTTTTGAACAAACAACTCGGCTGTCAGCACATAAAATTAGCTTGTTAAGAGTTGAGTTGAGAATGACTCTTGCTCCGTGTTGGCTGCCTGCATGTACCCCATAGTTGGTATGTAAAAATGGAGGTGAGTGTCCAACATCAGTGGAAATAAATAAATGGCTCTGCTGTCAACGCATTGAAATAAAGAATAAGCGTGATAGGAGCTGAGTTATGAAGAGGTACCTGCTCGATGTTGGCTGCTCCATACACCCCATCGTTTGTATGTTAAAACGAAGGTGGGTAGCCTGAATCAATGCATGTCCAATAACTACTAAAATTTAGCTATAAATAAAAATGTCATAAAAAGAAGTTTTATGGAAATGAACTCAAAAGCATATTACTGAAATAAAAATGGTTGGAAATGAGTAATGGTATTTTGAGTATTAAGCTTACTGCATCTAAATTTAGAAAATATTTTCTAGGCGTTGATTGAAAAAGAACTTTGTGTAGTCAATTGATTGTTGATATAAATCTAAAACCCGAAAGCATGTTGAGAGATTAAGCTTTTGCACATATTTGAGCGGTGGATTTCAATAAATCTTTAAACAAAAGCTTGAGGACAAACATTATTCTAAATTTGAGGGTATGATAACTTGTAGAAATATAAGTTATTTTACTCTTTATTTGGAATAATTGGAGTAATATTGAAGATAAATGCATGAATTTAGTAGTTGAATTGTGTAATATGAATAACTTTACGTTTACGTTTTCTTTTTGTCCTTTGAGTGGTTTTGGTTTCTTTCAACTTTATCCTGCATTAAAAAAGATACAAACTCATAGTTCCCATTTTAGGATTTTTTGGTCATGCATGCATGGAGGTGGGAGAAAAAGAGGTTTGCTCACTTTCCAAAAACATTGTCTATTAAATTTCCCAAGTGCTCTTTCTTTAGTTCTTCTAGATAGCATAAAGAAATCTGAAATTTTCTTCTCTAACCTCCACCTTAGTGCTGTAAATTGCACTTCTTAGAGAGAATATTGTGTACTAGAAGTTGTTTCAAGTGGTGTTGTTAGATTTCACAAGCTTGTTCAACGGTAGCGTTGAATCGGTAAGAAAAACCCCTTTTCAATCTCCTTTTGTAGTGAATCTTTCTCGACCCTAAGTATGTCCATACTTCTTTTCTAAGGTATTCAAGCATTATCTCAAACTCCTTAGTTACTTAAGGTTTCCTCCACCCATCATTACGGTAGAAAGGAAAACACATCAAATGGTAAGGACAATTCTCTCTAGCTTTCAATTTTCCTTAGGCATTGTTCTTAGCAAACCTACGTGTTTTTTTGGTTCTATTTATATCTTAAGATTTTGATTTTTGGTCTGAAAATCAGAACGAAAATGGTTCAAAACAGTCCCTAAAACTAGTTTAAATTGTGTTTTATCGGGTTATGCAATCTTTCTAGTTTTAGCTTGTTTGATGTCAAAATTAAAATACCTTGGCTATGAAATTTTGAAATCATGATCAATAGCTTAGGATTATCCAAAAAGTGTGTTTAACACATTAAAATTAATATTCATGGTTTATTTTTCATAGAGCTAAATTTTGGTAAAAATACTATTACTTGAGTTTTGAATTTCTTTCATTAATCTTAAAATTTACAAATAATCTTCATGCATTTTTATGTATAGGTTAGAGGCTAATAAGATCACTTAAAGGATTAAATTATGATATTTATGTAATAATTTTACTAGTAATGATAACTATGAAAATTAATATGTAGTATAGGTTAGCAAGATAAATTAGTATACTTAGCTAGCTAATGAGCTCCCTTTAGGAAATTAAATTTATTTTGTTAACATGATAAATGTTATATAGGAATCTCATAAAGGATTTAGATTTCAAGCTTGAGGTAAGTTGATTCTATTATAATTAAATTACCGAATTGTGTGTTTTATTATTGTGTTGTTCAATTGTATAGTTGTATGATTACTCGTAAGTAGCTTCCACCATATGTTGCTAATTGATTGTTTACAATATTGAAAATCGTTTGAAAAATGCTTTCTATTCTCTCAAATTAAGGGAGTTTATATTAGATTTCACTTGTTTGCTAGTGGTTTCCAGGTCAAAATGAAGAAAATTAGAAGTGAAAGCCAAAAGATCAAAATCGAGCTAGAATCCAGTGAAAAAGAGAAGAATGGTACACATTTGCCAAAAATAGGGCAACGCCGCGACGCTTCTTCCCGAGAGACCAGTCTGCTTCAACACAGAATCAACATCGCGACGCCATCAAGCAGCGCAGTGGTGCCGACTTTGCATATTGGTTAGTGTCGCAACCCCATTGACCAGCGTCGCGGCACCAGCTTTCGAAATTTGAAGATTTGGTATTTTTGGAAAGAATTTTGGGTGGCCAACTCTATAAATAAGAGAGTTTCTAGTAGCCCTAATCACCAATTTACAGACCAAGAGACACAAGAAGAAAAGAATTGAGTGAAAGTTCATTAGAGAGTTCAAAGAGTGAGTTAGCTGCAAAGAAGAGGAAAAGAGTTCGAGAAAGAGTCGTAGCGCTATTCGAGTTTTGACGTGAAAGCCAAGGAGATTGTGACGGTGCTGCCTCAATCAAGAGCCTCTTTTCAGTAGAGTTTTTCTTTCTTTACACTCTTTCTTTGTTTATATTGTTTGAATATGTTGCTTTAAGCTATGAGTGGCTAAACTCTTTAGTTTTAGGGTTTTGATGATTTGTTTATAAAATCATGTTGATATTACAGACTATTCATGGTTTTGTTATAATGATTATGTTTTTCTTTATTGTTGTGCTTAAATTCTTGTTGAATTGCCATGTTTGAATGTTAGATTAAATGTATGATTGAAAGATTATATGTTTAACTAGATCTATAGCAAAGAATTGTTGTTAATATATCATGAAAATAGTTAGGTTAACAGTAAAAGTTTCTAAAATTATTCTTAATGTCATGTAATTTGTATTGATTTCAAGAGATTAGTAATCGATTGAGTTGCATGAGAAAAAGTTGTTTTTGAGAGAAAAGAACTTGAAATTAAGTTTCTAGACTTAAGAATATGAATTACAACGAATTCCATGAACTCTAGAATATTGCATGATGAAATAAACAAGGATTCATTACCCTACAACTCTCTTTGACTCTTGTGTTTCTTACTTTATTTGCTTATTTAGTTTATAATTTTTGAAAATTCACAACTTGAATTTCAATCCTCAAATAAAATTAATTTAATTTTCAAATAGCTAAGTAACATAACCCTTCATAATTGGATCCTCAATGGAACGATATTCAGACTTCATCGTCTTATATTATAACTTGACCCGTACACTTGCGGTTAACACTTAAAGTGCACATGAAGTATATATGTGATTTATGGTTTATGGTTGTTTTTTACTTTTATAAATAATTATCCGTTAAACTGTTTTTCTGAATTGTGAAGTGTTGAATGTTTGAATTTGATTATTGATTATGATCGATTTATATTATGATTCTTTTATATATGTTTGATGGAATCTTGTTGATTTGTGACATTTAATTAATGTTTAAGAAACCATGTTACAGTGTGTAAATTTTTCATGGTTTATGTTAGCATATTATGTGTGTAAAAATTATTTTTCTCCTAATAATTTATGTTAGCATGTTGGCTAATAATAAATGTTTAGGTTAATCATGCCATCATTGTGTGTTAGATTGCATTGAAGTCTAGTTAGCAGTCTTATGTGTCATGGAATTAAGTAAGAATATGTTATGCATGAACTACTCAAATTAAGTAGTTATGTTATGTAGCAAGGTGCATGATATAATAAGTATGGTTTCTGCTATGGCTGGGCCTAGGAAACAAAATTAGTTCATGTTAATAGTACTTATAAGGGGCAATTATAGGGTTGGCAACCAGGCTGGGGCAAGGTGGGTGGGGGGTCTCTGTCCCCGTCCTCGCCTATTTGCGGGGATTACCCGTCAAGGAGACGGGTCCCCGCGGGGGCCCTATTCCTTGCTAGTTGAGAGAGAGCGAGAGTGCGACACTGAGAGAGAGAGAGTGAGAGAGTGACACTGAGAGAGAGAGTCTGGGAGAGAGAGAGCGAGAGAACGAGACTAAGAGAGAGAGAGTCTAAGAGCGAGAGAGCGAGAGTAAGAGAGAGTCTAAGAGAGAGTGTGAGACTGAGAGCGAGATTGGGAGAGAGAGCGGGACTGGGAGAGAGAGAGTCTGAGAGACAGAGCGAGACTGGGAGAGAGAGAGCGAGACTAGAAGAGGGAAATTAACTCGTGAGGTTCGGGATTAATCGGGGTCGGGGCAAGGATACCCTCTCCATCCCCGCCTCGTCCTCGGACGAATACCAGGGTAATGACCTGGATTTGACTTTCGTCCCCGGTCAAACTGGGGATTTCCTGACCCGATCGGGTCGGGGACTCAACCCTGCGGGTTTTTTTGCCATCCCTAGGCAATTACCTAAATATTACATATAGAATTGACGGTTATGGTATAGGTTTTTCATATAACATAACGTCAAATCAAGGATATGAATATGTATGTAAGGATATGCAAACAAGTGAAAATAAGTTCAGCTAGGTTGTCCCATGATCTCTATGTTAGGTTAGCTTATATGAGCATGCAAGCATGATGTGTGTGATTGTGCATGAATGTTCCTTATGATGGAACCACTTACATAGTATTTTTTATACTATGATATGAATGGAGGAATCTCAATCATGCAATATGAACATTAAGAATGAGCCATACATGTTGTCCAAGTTTACATTAAGCAAAGAAGAACAATTATGTGAACTCAAGTGGAATTTAAGAAGAATCAAGCTTCATTTAATGAATAAAGACTTCAAACTACTTCAAATGAGATGTCATTTACTCTTGGATGGTTACAAATGCATGGAATATGAATAAAAAAAGATAATCTCGGATTTATAGTATTTATTAAATGTATTTAGTTTTGAGTCATTTTATGTATTTTTATGTTACAATTAGATCATGGTCGATAATGGTCATTAATTATGAGTGTTATAACATTTTTAAATGCTTCATAGAATGTCTAGGGCTATATTTTGAGGCCTATATAATGTCATGTAATTGTTCACAAAAGCAGACTTGGAAGAGATTTGAAAATGTAGTAAAAGAGCCTTTGAGCTTTCTTTTAGTCTTGTGCTATGTTTCTTTTGCAATTCTATGATGTTTAGATTGAATGTTTAGAATATTCAAGCTTGACTTGATCGATCGTGCTTATGGAGTGATTCGAAGATCAAGGGTTGATGGGAGCTGCAAGATTTGTCCGATCTGTGGTTTTGCTGATCGTTTAAGTAATCTGTCATCTAGCCATTCTTAAGGGCTGATATCATCTTGATTTGGGGTATTTGAGTTTGAGATCTAAAGGTCTTGTCAACAAGGTTGTTAGATCCAAATCCTTGAGTGTTATTTATCATTTGTTATCAGAGCTTAGGCTTTAGATCGGATATATGTTTCCATTGTTTCGGTTTTCTTATTTTTTCTATTCATCTCGTCTTCTGTCTATTTTATTATACTTGAAAAAAAAAGTCTCATATCTAATTGTGTTTTCATGTTTTCGTAAACTTCAAAGTTTTAGATCAGAGTCTTATCTACAAAATTTCTTTTGTTGATGACTTCAAATTCGACTTCTTTCGGTATCAAACTTTTGTGTTTTGAGAATCAGTTAGGAGAAGAAAAATTGCTATCCGTAAGAGCATTTGTTATGAAGTTGTTTTTTCTTACTCAAAAGCATGTTAGATCTGATATATTACAATTGGATCTCATTTTTTATGGTCATTAATTTTATCATTTGGTTTTCAAACTCATAGGTTACACTTTGAAAGTTTGTTGTTTCACATTAAATATAGCAGTTAAAATTTGACACATTAAATTTTCCAACCATTAGTTAAGAATATAACTCCAAAGTTCTAAATTCCAATCTATAAATTATTTCTTAAGAGTGTAAATGTTTGCACCAATACTTCGATGTTCCTTCTAAGCAATATCTTTAGATTCGATAACGAATCTTATTGAAGAAGGGGAGAATGATATGAACGGATGAACCTCAATCATGCAATATGAACATCAAGAATAAGCCATACATGTTGTGCAAGTTTACACTAAGCAAAGAAGAACAATTATGTAAAGTCAAGTGGAACTTATGAAGAATCAAACTTCATTTAATGAACAAAGACTTCAAGCTACTTCAAATGGGATGCATTTACTTTTGGATGGTTACAATTTATGGAATATGAATAAAAAAGAGATAATCTCGGATTTATAGTATTTATTAAATGTATTTTTCAGTTTTAAGTCATTTTATGTATTTTTATGTTACAATTAGATCATGACTGATTATGGTCATTAATTATGAGTGTTACAACATTTTAAATGCTTCATAGAATGTCTAGGGTTATATTTTGAGGCCTATATAATGCTATGTAATTGTTCACAAAAGGATACTTGGAAGAGATTTCAAAATGTAGTAACCTTTGAGCTTTCTTTTAGGCTTGTGCTATGTTTTTTTTGCAATTCTAATGGCATTTAGATTGCATGTTCAGAATCATTCATGCTTGACTTGATCGATCGTGCTTGTGGAGTGATTCAAAGATCAAGGGTCGATGGGAGCTGCAAGCTTTGTCCGATCCTTGGTTTTGCTGATCGTTTAAGTAATTTATCGTCTAGCCATTCTTAGGGTTGATATCATCTTGATTTAGGGTGTTTGAGTTTGAGATCTAAAGGTCTTGTTTGTGAACAAGGTTGTTAAGTCAAAATCCTCGAGGGTTACTTCTCATACTACCTCTAGTGGTTTTTTTTTTTTTCCCAAATAGTCATGTAGATGATGATAATGAGTTTGTCGAGAATGATCTTGGCATTGAAGAGGAGGAGCCATGAGTCATCTCGCCTTAATTTTAATTTAATTAATTTAGAACCACATATTTATTTTATGCTTACTTAATATTTAAGATTATATTGTTATTTTATAACTTTTGTTGCTAAACTCTAGTTTCAAGTTTTATTTAGCACATAAGACACATTTTTAGTGGAAGCATGAGGTGTATTTTTTTAAGAAATTATATTTTATGAGTAATTACCTCGATTTAAGTTAATTAAATATATGTAAAAATTGGGGTCATTACATTATGAGTGGCTAAGGTAAGTTCCTCTAGTTTAGGGTTAGGTTGAAATTTTTGTTTGCTTAGGGTTTGTTTTGATCTTAAGGCAAGCTAACGAGCCAAGAATAGAATTGGGCAGGCAATTAATCCTTTGAGTTCGATGAACAACCAAGTCAAATAAATTAATCTGGAATCCTTAGGCTAGGCTTTATAATTAAATTAGTTCCGATTTCAATTAAGCTTTTACATTCATGCTTTTACATTCAATTGCAAACAAAACAACATTCAAACCCCCTTATGACCATTAAAATACAAGTTAAGGTAAGAATTGTCCTAAGTTCCTTGTAGAGACGACATATTCCCACTAGCTGCAAGCTCTTGAGAGTAGTTTAAAAATATCATTTGTTTTGGGTCCTGACAAGCCTAAAACATGAATGATTTTGAGCAATGGAGTGATGGTAGCTTAAGCATCAATATCTTGTGATTTGAATTGATGCATAATGAAGTAAGGCAACAACTGCATTTACAGAAGTGAGTTACCTCTTGAACTTTTGTAAATTTTGGTTGAGACCCCCACAGTACGTTTCAATCATTTGGTTTCTCTCTTGATTTCGCGATAAAATCATACTTCATGTGCTAGTTAGGCCATGCACATAGAGACCTTTACACTCTTTCATAGAAGGTGGCAACACTGTCACATTCACGTTAATTGCTTCATCAAGTCTATTGCAACAGACCACTCAAAACTAACCTGTGAAAACTTTCTAGTTTATCCATCAAGTCCATACTAGGACCACCCAAAGAAAGGTCTATGGAGTTTTTATGATTTGAGTCCCATGCACACTAAGGATTCTTAAATTATTCTCCTTGTTAGGCATTTGGGTAGAGGATCGGCCAAGCTCCTCTCAGACCATATAAACTTAAAGGAGACAATTCCATCTTTCAACCATTATTTCACAACTCCATGATTAAGGCCTATATGTCTCCTTTTGCCATTATACACACTATTCTTAGCAATTCCTATGGCAACCTGTGAATCATAGTGCAAAGAGAAAGGTACTGATGCCATCACATTGGTACATCTCCCAGTATGCTTCTAAATTACCCATCCTCTTGTCCTGCTAATTCTATAACAATATATTCAAACTCCATAGTGGACTTTGCTATATAAGTTTGCTTTACTAGTTTCCATGGGATAACTCCTCTACCCAATAAGAACAAATATCCACTAGTAAAGCTTACTTCATCGTTCTATGTTACCCAGTTTGCATACACTATCTTTCTAATATGACAAAAAATTATTAAAATGCAAATTATAAACAATGAAGTGCAATCAAATAATCTTTATCAGGACTATGTGTATATCTACTCAATCTTCTCGGAACGTATCAAAAAACAAGTCTAGTATAGTTTATAAAGAATATAACGTTTCCCATAATCTTTACATATTCAGATTGAGAAACACTATTTTATTTTTTTTTAGGAATCATAATGTGTTCTTACAATAGCATCATTAAAGTAATGAAATCTCTTTAGCATTTTCAATGTGTGATTGATATAAAGAAAATCCATTTTCAGTTTTCCTTATCTTAACACCAAGTATCATATCACCCTCACCTAAATCTTTTATTTCAAATTGTGAGGACATAAATAACTTTGTGTTGTTACTTGCATCTGTGTTTATATCGATGATTAGTATATCATTAACATACAAACATATAATCACACAATGAACTCCAAACAACTTTGAGTAAATACATGTATCACAACAGTTTACTTTAATATATTGTTTACTAAAGTGTTGTTAAATTTTTTCATACAATTGTTTAGGAGCTTGTTTAAAACCGTATGGAAATTGTGTGAGTTCACATACCTTCAGGTGATGTCAAATATATATTTCCTCTTTCAAGTCACCATGGAGGAATGCTATCTTTACATCCATCTGATGTACTAGATGGCCACGTATTGCTGCAAATGCTATCAAGACTTTGAGTAGCTATTTTAATTAGATGAAAGTATGCATCAAAATATTTGATGTCTTATTTACATAAACCTCATAATCACTAGTCCATATTTAAAATTTTTAAATGAACCGTTTGGTCCAATTTTCTTCTTGAAGATTCATTTACACTAGTTGGTTTATTTCAATATGTCTCTTCATAAGCTACTAAATAGCTAATCGACATTTTCTCTTTTCATGGTCCTAGATATGCTTAGTAAAACAAAGACGAATAGTTTTATACTTTCGATCAATTGATACTATATATGCATACACCTATGTACCCATGATCATCTCATTATCTGAACAATGTGGGACTTTAGTTGCATTTCCAACAAATTTTTCCTCAAAAGAAGGATCAACTGAGCCTCCCCTAAAGTACCCATCCATCCATCTACCTCTTATCTAGGCTAACTTCTTTTCACCAAAGCAACCTATCCAATAGAGTTCAACCATGGATCACACCATGGCTACTTTCGAGGTTCCACTACATCATTGTTTGATACTTGAGGATTATGTCAAAACATGACTAAACTGGGGACACGACTCTGATACCACTTACTAGGGATAAAATCTCTCCAAATATATTTACAATAGTATGATATTATATCTACTTTAGGCATAAGCCTTCATGTCTTATAAAACATCACATATTTTATAGCTTAGATAATATCTCAAGTTACCATCAAATTCTACAAGCTTCCAAAATAATGAATTTGCATATTTTCATACTACCAACAAATAATGTTATATTGCTAAACTAAATTAAAGGTAATTATAATACTTTTCAACTTCAAGGAAATTAATGGCCAAACATAAGATTCCTTTTAACATGAGTCATGCATAAACTTTGTCACACATGTAGCATTGTTAAAATTTGATCACAATAGCATCTCATTTGAGGTAATATAGTTTACTAATGAAATATTCAAGTGTGTATTAATATATATTGAATATCATGCTCAAATATAGCAATGGAATAATTGAACTTGTTCAATATATTTGAAAACTGAATTTTGATTTGTAACAAATTTGAATCAAATCAAGAAAATATCACTATCAGTAGCATCTAAATTGACAGTGACGATTAACCACAAGATCCAATATCGTGCTACAAAACTCATGTATTCCAAAACTCAATCACAAGCACATATGACAATCAATATAAATCAATCCACTAATTTACTCATGTTTGATTCATAACTAAGAAATCTAGTTCACTCTTTTATTTTAACCATGCGAACATCTTCTGAAGGAGAACGATCCTAAGCTGCCACGAGACCAAGCATGAATCTCACATTGTGAATTTATCCTTAGAATGTAGGAGAGATGACATATCATGTATATATTTCTCCCACTAAGTATTTTAATTTGGTTATCCAAACATAACTCGTATGTTTGGATATAGCTTAACACAACAAGAAATCTCCTAAGAAGTTTATTAAACTCTTTAATAAACTAATCACATTATTTTTAAATAAAAGTTTGACTAATTCAACTCTCAGGTCAGTTCCTGTGTAGGGGTGTTCCCTAACAATCAGCTTAAATACTCCAACCTTAAACAGACTTCCCTTATAGGCAACATTTTATTAAATCTTTTAATTTTCTCATTTTAAACCATTGAAAAATAAATTAAAAAATCTATTTTAATATAATCTCATTAGATAAGCATACAATCTTTCTACTCTCATAAAAAATTTACAAAGATGAATTAGAATTTTGAACTATTTAGAAACTAAATTTATCTTTATCTATGCATGCAATTTACTTAATTCTTCATTTAATTATTTAATATAACAACTACATTTTAATTAAAGAAGAATTTCTACATGCATCTAATTGGGAATTATCCTAACATTTTAAATATAACACTAATATTTAAATAAAAAAGATTTTCTACAACATGCATCTTTGTCCATCATAATTTCGGGTTTGAAAAAAACCTAAGTTTGATCTTTTGACGTTTATGCTGCTGCAACTTCAATGATGCACTTTAAATGATGTACAATGGCAAGGAGTAGATTTCCAGATTTTTCAGCACCTTTAATGATGTAGAGCAACATAATTTCCAGATTTCTTTAATCCCAAAGAAACCTTGTTTTCCAAGATTACAATAAAACCCTAACCCTTACGTGTTTTACAAATGATCTAAGAAACTTTAAAATCTAATGCTCAAATATGCCTTAGCAAATAATTTACAAACTACAATTAAATGTCATACATCATATGTATTAAGATTAAAAGCTACCCACCATACTTATTTTAATTCTTTCAAGAAACTGCGATTCTATCACTTTCACCCTGAAGTCAGAGCATTTGATCCCTTCAATTGGTATCAGAGCCAATCTTTAATTCTTGATTTGAATTAAAAATGCATAAAATATAAAAGGGTGTAAGTATCATACCTTAGCCGATACAACCATTCTGCAGATATTCTCTCTAAGAAAATTCTCCCAATTTTAGTGGAGGGTTTCCGAAGAATTTTTCTTCCTTTTTCCCTCTTATCATCTAAAAGCGGTTCTCATAAGCTGAATCAGTGATGATGGCAGCATCCTTGGATCTGTTAGGGGCACTCCATGGTCAAACCATAATCCAATTCCAATTGCTCGAAGAAGTTTAGTAGCTTATGGGACCGGCGACATAATTAGCTTAGTCTAGTGGCTCCAACTTTAACAGATCTAAAAGAACCTATTCAAATTTGATCGATGTTAATAGAAATTTGCTTTAAAATTGTTATTCATCTTCAGATCTGGATCTAATGTGTTGTGCCATGGAAACCACTGCCTTAAAAGCAAGTTCGGCACGACTTCAGTGTGAATCGTTTTTGTCCGTTGCTCCCTAAGGTTAACACAACACCCACCTTCAAACGTGCACTCATCGGATGGAGGATTAGAATCAAGCCGAGAGAAAATATTTGCTTATAATCAATAAGGAAGAAGACAGAACAAAAGTAATGCTTTTTGGATATCTCCCATGAAGGCTCCTTAGGTCCCTATTTATAGAACTCTATAGGGTTATTCCTAATCCTATTTGGATAACCCTTCTGCAAAGGTTGTAATTGTAAACCCTAATTTTATTCTTCTAGCTAAGTGAGTTGTGAGGAAGTTGCGGCTTAGAAAATTTTTAATGTTCATGCTTGAAGAGGCATGAAAAACGAGTGGTTCAAGAAAGGTTTTATTGTGGACTTAGGAACAATTTAATTATTTAGGCTTGATGTGTGGAAGAAGGTACTTTATGAAAAGCCTAAGGAGATGGGTTTAGCAGTGGAGATGAGGTGTTTAAAGGGATAAGGAGTTGGCTTGTTGGGAGAGTAGTCGAGTGCCATGGAGAAATTTAGTCGAGTTGTGTGTGTGTTCATGAGATGAGTGGCCAACAATGAAAGAAGAAAAATTGGGAATTTGACTAAGAGTTGTTGGGAGCGTGGAGAGCCTATAAGCGGCCAAGCTTAAGTATTGTGGAGGACGCGTGCATAAAAGTGCTAGTTGGGTGATGGTTAATGCGTGCATAAGTGTCCTTAAGGCTAGATGAATATACTTATGGGCGTTGACAAGAAGAGATGGATGCATCTTTGATGGCTTGGAGTGTGTAGACAAGTGAGGCATGATGCATCCTTGGTGTTGAATGACAAAAGGATATGATGCGTCCTTGTGTGCTAGGTTGGTGGTTGCTTGGCAAAAGGTAGATGCGTTTTGGTGAGCTTGGCTTAAGGTTGTGAGCAAGGAATGGGTGATGTGTCCTAAGTGAGCTTGAGGTTGCTGATAAGAAGAAGGTGAAGCATCTATTAGTAAGTTGAGGGTTGCGCGCAAGGCTAGTGGTTGATGAAGGTGAAGAACCTCAAGAAAAAGATGTCAATCATGCATATAAGAGAAAACTTTGGAAGATGCGTTCATGACTCTTCCCTAATTGGATAAGTAAGATATTTTAATAGTAATTAAGTTTGATGAGGTGTCAAATTAAGGTTAAGTGTGGCGTTAGTAAGCAGGAGGTGTCAAGCTGTGGTTTTGCATGAAGTTCCAGTGAGAGTTATAAATAGAAGGTCGAACGTTGAGTTGAGGTTTCCGCAAATTACTTCTGCTATCTGAGAATTTTTTTTGACCAAAATTCTCCAGAATGAGTCTAGTTTAAGAGAGAGGGTTGCCAAAAGGAAATTCATTTAGGAAGGGGCTGAAATTCATCGGAGATTCTAGGTTGTTCAGACTGTTGAACAATCTAGAGCAATGTGGAAAGATATAGTGATATCTGGCAGAATGAAAGGAATTGGAAGCTGAAAATTTGAGGTAAGCTAGATAAGAGGTTTATCTACAAGTTTGTTAAAGAAAGTAAAGTTTAACTTTGACTAGGAATGTTAATTTTGGCAGCTTGAAGTAAAGACAATGTTTTGGAGGCTGTCGGGTGTGTTTGGGCCAAGGTTGATGACAGAAGTCGTGTAGGAGAGGCCTGTCGGTGACCTAGGGTAAGTTCTCTTTTAAGGTTATTTTGGGTCTTTTGGATGCCCAATGGGCATGAGCGACTGGCTAAGCGGGTATTCACTCCTCCCTATGCCGAACCACTGACATGCCACCAACGATGCAGGTGTGCAGACTGATAGGCGAGGCATACGGGTGTGCAGAATGGGCATATGACGTAGGCGTCAGGCAAGGTGGGCATAACACGCGGGCATCAGCAAAGGGGTGGTCGACGCCCTGTCAGCGGGCACAACTGAAGAACGCGAGCACGCGCCTACCTCTTTAGAGGTTATTTTAACAGTAGGTGTGCGAGAGTTGCCGCTCAAGTGGCGTCTGTGCGTGTGGGGGAGTGTGCCTATGCGTGATCTGCCTCACATGATGGGCTAGGTAGACTGTGTGTGAGTTGTGTGGGGTAGATTCTGGTGATACATTCGAGTAATTAAATGTTTTACCATTAGTAAACTGGATTTTTTGTCATAACCAGAATTTTCCAACAAAATGGATCCATTTGAAAAATGATCATGAGAAAATGCGAAATATACTCCCGAAAGATAAGTGGGTATAGGAAGTCACGTTGTCGTGATGTAGGACAAAGCTAAGTGCAGTTTGTTATATTTGGTATTTTTATCAAGTTTTTGGAAGGTGGTGAGTTATTTAGAGTTGAAACTCCATATTTAAGACCCAATTGACCTAAGTTATGAATTAAGAGGATTTTAAGAAAGCTTTATAATGGAAGTTAATTTATTTTAGGCCGAAAAGAGCTAAGAGAGGTGTATAATCCACTAGGAGCCCATGACAAGTAGTGAGTGACAATTTTATTTAAATGAAGTTTTATTACTATTTGTTTTCAGTATGTTTAAAAATGTTTATAAAGCATGATTTAAGTTTATTTTCTCACAATTTTTCCTAAATATGCACATGTTTTCGAGCATGAGTTTCCAGCATTATTTACACTTGAGAATGAGTTTGGAAATATCTTGATTTGCTATTTAAAGCTTAATGAAAGTATATTTTATTTGATGTTTCAAAAGTTTGCTAAATGTGATTGAAACTTATTTTCCATAAGTATTTTTGAGCAAGCATGAATTTTCTAGTATGAAACTACGATATGATTTACATTGAAAATTCTTTAAAAAGTATATTATTTGTTATCAAAAGCTTTATGAAAAGCGTATTGTTTTATGATTCTAAGCTTTATGAAAACATGTATTTAAAGATTGACTTGAGAAATTATGAGATTTCCTGAACTCATGTTTATTTTTTATTTACTTTCGGAAGCATGCTTTATTCCTAAAATGTTAAAAGATGGTCCCCAATGCCAAAAGACACTGAGAAGGTATATGGGCAGCTTGAATATTATTATCGCACCCAGTACTGAAGGACACGAGAAATACATGGGCAGCCCTAGATTAGTTATTCCTATGTGCACATAGAGAGGGAGATACAACGTTGTTGTGTTGAGATTACTCCATACAGCTAAGGTTATTCGATGCTAGATGTGTTGAGATTACTCCACCCCAACTAGGTTGTTTTTGACGTTGAGTAGTGTCGAGCTTCCCTCCACTTTAACTAAGGTTATCTTAAAAACCAAAGAGCACGTTTTATGAGATTTTATGACAAGCTATTAAGATGATTGACTATTTGTTTAATTGAGCATGATTTATGTTTTATGCTAAGCACTGAGCTTTTCTAAGCACTGAGCTTGTTTTTATGTTAAAAATTATATTTTAATAACCATGTCACTCACTGGGCAACCTAGCTCATGTTTTTCTTAAATTTTCTATTTTTCAGGTAGCGAGCTAAGTTCGAAGTGCTTGCCTATTTATAGGATAATGGATCCTCAACACCATCGTCTAGTACGACAACCTGAGTTTCAGTTGAACCCAAGTAACGGTTAGGTTGTGATACAACCCTCCTATTGCGTCGAGGCATTCCCAACATTTGGGAAGGATGAGATTGACTAGAAGTACTCGCTTCTTCATTAACTATTGATGAAGACTATTCTCATCAACAACTCTTGTTGGCTCTTCAGTAGCTTCATTTAATACCATTTTTCTTCGTGGTTTATGATCTCTCATGTGGTCTTCTTCCAAGAATATAGCGTTTGTCGTTACAAATACTTTATTTTTTTATGGGTCGAAGAAGAAACTATCTCTCGTTCCCTTAAGGTGACCATGTATAATCTTGAACGAGGTTCCAATTTCTTAAAATTTGTCAATAGCTCATGTGCAGGACAACCATAAATTCTAAAGTAGCGCAAACTAGGTTTACGCCCCCTCCATAACTTGAAAGACATTTCAAAAACACTCTTCGAGGGAATATTGTTCAAGATATGAATTGCAGTCTCTACTGTATACCCCAAAAAACGAGCTAGGCAATTGAGCATAGCTTATCATAGAATGAATCATGCATGTCTAACAAGGTTCTATTTCTCCTTTCTGATACACCGTTCTACTAAGGTGTATCAGGTGCTGAGAGTTGGGATTGGATATTCGATGTTCTATCAAATAGTCCTGGAATCTTAAATCCATTTACTCTCCACCTTGATCAGATCAAAGTTTTTTTTAATTGTTTTACCTAACATGTTTTCAACTTCAGCTTATACTCCTTAAACATTTCAAGTGCTTCAGACTTATGTTCCATTAGGTATAAGTAAATAGACCTCGAATAATCATCTATAAAAGAGATGAAGTGTAACCTCCTTGAGCTTTTATATTCATTGCACCATAGGGATCTGAATGTATGAGTTCTAAAGGTTCTTTGGCTTTATAACCTTTTCTACTAAAAGTTCTTTTAGTCATTTTACCTTCAAGACAAGATTCACATGAAGGTAATGAATTATCTTCTAACTCATTTAGAAGTTTATTCTTTACCAATCTCCTAAACCTATCGAGATTTATGTGACTTAAACTCAAATGCCAAAGATAAGTACTATTGTTACTTGGAGAAGTTCTTTGCCTTTTAGTTTGAGTATTAACAGTTTTAAACATTTCATGATTTAAAATTATTTTTGCTTCAGTTGGTCTTAACACATATAAGTTGTTCTCTAATTTAGCAGAACAAATAAAAACACCACTTTTCAAAATGAACGCTTCATTAACATAAAAAAATAACTGAGTACAATTGTTCAATTAAACTGGAAATAGATACTAAGTTCCTTTTTATTCTAGAAATCTAGTATCTAAGCATTATAGTCATTTTCCACTAAACAAGTTTCTAAAACAAGTAAATCATATTGACCTTCCTTTTTCTTCTTATTCTCTGCAAGTTACTTAGGGCAATTGCATTTCCAATGACCATCCACATTGCAGTGGAAGCACTTGTCCTTGTCAGCCACTTTGGCATTACCTTTGTTTTTCCCAGCAACGGTAGCATTCCCCTTTCCTCTCTTTTTCTGGATCTTCTTAGAATCAGAAGATGAGGGAAAAGACTTAGTTCCAGAGGATGAACCCTTGTAGAACTTCTTGAAATGGGCAACATTTGCCTCTCATCGATCGGTCCCTTATTTTATTCATAACTGCATTGCTACAGAATTGGAGAAAGCTCTTCGGAAGAGATTCTAGAATAAAAGACACCTAACTCTGCTCGTCAATGACCTTGCCGTTCATTTCAGCAACATTGAATTGGTCCATCAGGTCGAGAACATGTTCACTCACCAATTGGCCTTCCTTCATACGTGCATTATAAACGTACTTGAGGGTCTCGTGCCAAATCTGTGAGGACGGTTGTCCAAACATTTCCTGGAGGGACTCCATGATTTGTCCTGCATTCATCATGGCCTCATGTTTCTTGTTAAGTACGTCAAACAAACTCGCCAAGATATAGACTCGGCCCTTGTCACTAGCCTTTGTCCAACGGTCATATGCATCCCTAACAAATTATGATGCATTACGAGCGAGGATAGGAGGACACTCCTCCGTTAAGACAAACCACAGATCATTTATAACCAGAATCGTATTCAGGTTAGATTTCCACGTTGCGTAGTTTTCACCGGTTAGTTTTTCATTTTTAAGCAGTGCGGCGATTGAGAAAGACATGTTGAAATAATAAACAATTAACTGTTTTAGTTATCTTTGTCTTAACCCATTACACAAGCAAACAAAAATTGCAAGTAGTCCAATCAATTCAACAAAAACAATCAAAGAAACCCTAATAAACTATTGATTTAGTTTTTGCAACAATGCTTCAGAGGTTTAGAGTAGTAACCATCAAAGGATGATTAGCCATTCCTCCTTTGAAATGAGACAATTCTCAACTAATTCTAATGTCAAAATAACTCATTTTCCTATAGACATTAGCCACCGTTGTTTGGTCAAGGATTCGTTAACTCTTAACTCATTCCCATAAATGTAACCTTCCCACTTTCAGATCCTAGAGGTGTGCACCAACAAGCTACCATTAGGAAAAGCAATTGTTAGTAATTAACCTAAGTAAACCTATCATTTTCAGAAGTTTGTGGTGTTCCGAAACCTATGATCAGACTCTCTGAAGGGACGGTTGTTGTAGGACGACACGCATGCGGATCATAAGACTTACGGTGCGACCTAAGGTTGGAGACCGAGGGATACGTTGACATGCGTCTCGCTCCCACTTACTATAGACATTTTCTCATTCACCTTGTTATTGACCCATACAAACACTTTTCGAAGGGAGGTCGTGCCCAGGGCGACAGAAAGCTGATTATGGATCTCACAATGTGAAAAATCAAGGACATAGGAGTAAAACTTGATATAAAACATTTCATTTTGTAATTTTCCTCTCACTAAAATGTCCTACTGTTCTCAGGGTTATTTAACTTACATAAATCCGGCTAAGTCTATGCTTATTATAACTCTTATGAAAGGTCTTTACACTAATGTTCTAGGTGAATTAAATCAGTGACAATGCTAGCTAATAGGCCTTAGGTTAATTCAACTCAGGTGTTTCATAAATTGTCAACTTAAATACCCCAACCTTGACAGAATTGAAGTGGTAAATTTCCCTTATAACTTAAAGTCCTATTTGTCCTACTTAGTCATATTTTAGAACTATTTTAAAACAAAGTAAGACAAAATTCTAATCTTATTAGAATTGATGTGATCTTAGATCTAAGTTAATTTTAAACAATTTAAAACTAATTTTCTAAGATCTTATGTTTGCATGCAATTCTTAATTATAGGTTGACAATTACTAATCATAAATTTTATAACTATTACAAATTTTAATGATTAGCCCTATAACATGCTTTTATGGTTTAATTAATTAACAATCAAATTCTAATTAATTAACCAACCATATTACATGCACTTCATGACATAATATAACAATTATATTAATCTATGGATGTATCATGATCAATGCAATATGATTTTCATTTAAAATATAACACTTATATTAAATAAATCATGAAAATCGATCAAGCATTAACAAAACATCAATAAATATAATTATTTATATTTATTTAATTAATGTCATACATCATGCTTTTCCAATTTCATATATTTAATATATCAACATACATTAAGTAAGTCATGAAATTATTATCATGCATTAAAACCATATATTATAACATTTATAATATACTAAAATGCATGAACATGACCTATGGTGGCTTATCACTAAATGACATCCTTAAAGCATTTAAATAACAATTGAACCGGTAAAATTGGCCCATAGGATAAAATAAAGCTATAAATTACATAAATTTATGCTAAAATATCCTAAAACTGCTCCTACTGCTCCAAAACCGAACCAAAAACCCTCGAACTACTTCTCGGGCCCCAAAACCATGAACCAAGCAAAAAATGCCAAGACTGGGCAAAAACCAGCTGAATTGGACCAAACAGCAGCTAAACCAAGGCCAAAATGCCTGAACCGGAGCCCAACCTCGCGAATCAGAGCTGAACTAAGTCGCGATCGAGCCGACTGCTGCATCGTGCCTTGTAATACCTGCTGACGTCAGCCCTTCTTCTTCCGCGCGCCTCTGTCCATTTTTTCCCCTGTTTCCCCTATTGTGCAGAGACCTTCTTTGCAGAAATTCTTGGCCCTCGTTCATCTGTTTTGGGTAAATTTGGTGCCATTTTCTTCTTGGAACACCCTCAATTCAAAATTAGACTTACAAAATAGTAATTTACAATTAAAAAAATACACAAAAATGCAGGGCCTTTATATTTGATCAAATAAAAAAACTGTGAATCTATGGTCATTTTTACTGTAAACATTCAATCGCAAACTTACATTCAATAATGCAGAAACCCACCAAAACCAATTCAAATTTCAAAAATCCCAAATTAATTTTACTAGATGGCTCTGATACCAATTGAAATGGTTGAAATCCCTAACACAACGGAAGCAATACTGAACCAAATTCGAAATAAATTGAGATTTTGAAATACCAATACATTGGGCAAAAATCACAGAAAATCTACTATGTTAATTCAGGGTTAAGCATGCTTTAGAGATAGAAGCTTATATTCGTTGTCGACTTTGAACACCACCCCCACGAACCTCTCCTATTCTTTGAGTGATGAGATGAAGGATTGTGGATCCTTGATAAAAGGAGAAAAACCATAGAGAATTTTTATCGAGAGAAAAACCTTTTTCCCTTTTTCTTTTGCAGGCCTATTTAGGGAGAGAGACTAGGAGACGTGGGATTAAACCACATAAAGCGTAACTTCTATGTATCGAAGTTACCTTTTTAATTAATTTATTTATTTAATTTAACAATTAAATAAATATTAATAATTAATAATTAATTAAATCTAATTTAATTAATTATTTCACTTAAATCATATTTAAATGAACATCTCCCATATAACCTATAATTTCAATTAATTTAATTTAATTTAATCAAATTTGATTAAAATAAATTAAAAAAATTAATTCTTTAATTTATTAGTTTTCAAATTAAATATCTAATATTTAATTTAACCTACATTTGAATCATATTCAATTGTTATTCTCTCATAACTTATAGTTTTAATGTGCATCTAATACACATTAATGTTAACCTATAGTTTTGATATGAATGTAATTCATATTAATATTTGAACTCCTTCAAATATTTAATTCTATCAAAATTAATTTTGTATCATATCCAAAATTAAATTTATATTATAAAGTTCAAAATAAACTTTATATTATAATGTATCATCATACATTATATTATTTTCCAAAGTAAATTTGAACATTTCAAATTTCATTCAAGACATAAATACCTCATCACTCTTAACAAGCCAGGAAGGGAACCTAATGGACCTACAGATCAGAAACTCCAACGATATGAGATTAATCAATTAAACTCATTAACCACATTAATCAATATTTGTTAACTGTGGGTACACTCCACTAAAGACCCACATCTGCACTCTTCTCACTGCAGATATATTTCTGGGTCCATGGATATAGACCAATAACAGCAAATTAGTCCTTTACAAGTATTCGCAACACAAACTAGGTCAAATTACCGTTTTACCCCTACGTTACTTTAAATCCTTAAGTACTAGTGCTTCTCCAATGAATAACTTGTTTATGGTCCAACCATTTCGGGCTGGGGAGAGGGTAAAACCCTTTGTTCAAGTCTTAGAGACATCACTTAAGGGAAGACTTATCTACTTTCCCTAAACACAGAAATGAGTGAATTTCATCTTGCATAATTGTGGATTCAGCTCTCCCCTCGATCTTGCCCAAAGATGGTAGACATATTGAGTCAGCAAACGACCATCAAAGAACAATCCCTCGTGGACATGAGTTCATAATATACTCAAGATTAAGACTAAGTTGCATACTATTGAAATAGAAACCTAACTAGTCAACGGAGTTACATCTAGTGATCACTATTTCGTAGTCCGGTCTTATGCAAACTCATTGCATATGATACCCCCACTCGCATGTCACCTACATAAACGTGTTAGATTATTGTGTTTGTATCAAAATACAAAGTGGACCATATCCATAGTGTCACTAGGATAAGGTACCCAGCCTCATCCCTATACTATAGATTATTTAGACTGTATCTTGACAATTGATCTCTATATATCCCCACAAAAAGTTCAAGACTCATAAAACAACCTAGGATGTTAGTTTATTGGATTTAGGGTTATTAAGACAAAACAAACAAAAACACTCAATAATGCTTATTGGAGTAACACATTAATAACTCTTTATTAATGATTTAATGACTGTCAAATAATTACATTTACAATCTACGAGTTTTATAGCATAAAACCCAACATTAAGTAAGTCGTTGGTCATTGATTATAAATTGTTTATCAGGTGCTTAAGGTTATGAGTTAAACAGGAGTACAAGTTGGCAGTAGATGTCGTAGAAGGGTTGATGTCTCCTGTCCTCACATCATTTCCTAGGTTAAGAGAGTAACTTGAGAGAGGGTGTGACAGTAATTGTAATTATCCATTTAATATATCATATTAAAAGGATTTAAATATTTAAATCATATTTAAATATTTATTACCTGTAGTTATCTCTTTAATTTTTATCTTCTTCAAATTAATTTATGAAATCTCCAATTAAATTATTTAATTTGAATCTTCTTTCCTTATCATGGGCTTATGTTATGTGTGGGCCATTCCCAACAAAAGAGGCATAAGATATTGATTATTGATTATGGAGCTAATAATGTGTTGCATAATAAGATTGATATTTGTTGTGTTAAGAAAAATGCATTGAATGATTGAATTGTTTTTCTTGAAAAATAGAACGATGAGCACAAATCCCTCTTATGTGAAGTGAATGTTGAATTGAATGATTTGAGGAATGAAAATAAGAAACTTAATTTTTTTTTTTTAATTAAATGATGAAATTGCTAGTTTGAAAATTACAATTATTGAGTTGGAAACTAGAACTACTACTTTTCTTGAAGGCACTCCTTGTATGTCTAAAGATCTTTTGCCTAATATGCCTAAAATTGAATTTAAATATGTTCCAGAGCATGAAAAATCTAGAAATATTCATGAAAAATCAAATGTTGTGCTAAACAAATTCATGATAGATTAATATGTGCTTATAATGTGAACTTTGTGAATAAGCATGAAAATTCAAAATTTGTGCCTAAATGTGTTCAAGAAAAATCAAATTTGTGCATAGTGGCAATTTTGTGCCTAAACATATAAATACTAGAAACATGCATGTGAAATAAAAAGATTGTGCCTACTTATTGTTTTTGTGGAGTTAAAAAGGTCATATTAGACCAAATTATTTTAAATTGAAAAGTACTCCGAGAAAGAATTTCTTTAAGAAAAATTGTGAAAAATCATTTAGTGAAAAAGAATTTTTGTCTAATGTTGTATGTTATTCTTGTAGCAAAATTGGTCATAAAGTTAATACTTGTCATTTGGCAAGAATAAAATGGGTTCCAAAATGATTTTTCACTAACAATGAAGGACCCAAGAAATGGGTATCAAAATTTTTTGGTTGAGTTTTGTTTGTAGATGTAATTTCAAGAAGCAATTGGTTGCTTGGACTTCAATTGTGAAATTATTTCAAATTTGAGTTACTAAAAAGCTTGGTTGAATCCAATAAAGGAAATTGTGTATTTTTTTTTTTTTTTGAATTCTTTAAATAATTATTTTTTTGGTATCTTTATGAAAATTATAACTCTTGATTTTTTTTTTTTTTTTTTTTTTGAATTCTTTAAATAATTATTTTTTTGGTATCTTTATGAAAATTATAACTCTTGATTTTTTTTTTTTTTTTTTTTTTGAATTCTTTAAATAATTATTTTTTTGGTATCTTTATGAAAATTATAACTCTTGATTTTTTTTTTTTTTTTTAATTTTTGAATTTGAGTTCTTGCATTATATTGATAGTTAGTTTACATGCCATAAAAATGATGGTTAGGGGAGTATTTATGGAATTGATTCACTTTCTTGTTCTCTGTTAACATTTTTTTTCAAAATTGCTATGATTCTTGCTTGTGTTGTGCCTACACTTATATTATTTGCTAATCTGCCTTTGTTATTATTGAGTATCATTGTTCGTTTTTTCAACCATTGGTGTTTACTTTATAATATTTGATATTTTGGTATCTCAATTGCTGGAAATTGTACTTGAATGATTTCATCTTCTTGGTATGTATTACTTACCTCTTATTAGAAGGAGAGTGTTTGATTTTAGGGGGAATTATACACTTTTATATATAAATTTCTTGCTTCAATGAAATTGATTCCCATTTCCTTATATTGTTGTGTATCCCTTTTATGCATATTGTTTATCCTAGAGTTGGCACAAAAAAAAAAAAAAAAAAAAAAAATCCACGGGGTCAAGGAATCCCCTGTTTGACCGGGGATGAGGGTCAAACTAGGGATCTTTTTAAGATCCTCGTTCGGGGACGGGGAGAGTATCCCCGACCTCGATCCTCAATGCCCAATCCCGACCCAATTAAATATAAAAGTTGATTATATATATATATATATGTGAGTGTGTATGTATGTATGTATGTATAAAAGATGTTGACTCTTGTTCTCAATCACTCTATCTCTCTCGCTCGCTCTTGCTATCTCTCACACTTTTGCTCTCGCTCTCTCTCTCGCTCTTGCGTTGGAATGGGTCCCTACGGGGAATCCCGGCCCCCGTCCCCACCTAAAAATGGTGGGGACGAGGGTAGGGATGGGGAACCCCCTACTCCGGCCCCGTTGCCAACCCTAGTTTATCCTTTTAGGGAAAGTTATCTTTGGAGTAAATGTGTTTCATATTTATAGTCTCAAGTTTAATTATATTGCTAAATGTTTTTTTGTCATTTATTAAGGGAGAGTGCTCAATTGATTTTAGTAGGAGGAGAAATTTGTGAAATTGGTCTTAGATAGAATTAGCTTGAGCTTTGAGATACTTCTTGTATATGCAATGTTGTTGCTTACTTTTAGACGGAATGTTGATAGGGGAAGAAATGCAAAATTATGTGTTCATGTTTTTCGGAGGGAAATCTTTCATGTCTTTGTTTATTTTCTTAATTGTCCTTTTTTGAGAATTGTTGTTATTGAAATATACATTGTTCTTGTCTAACGACTAGTTGTATTTAAAATAATAATAATACAATATTACCTTCTTACTTCTAGTCTCAATCATTCAATTTTCTTTTAACAACAGGTCCAAATTGAATTTGGATTTCACCATTTTTCCCCTTTTTTAAACTCATCCTTTTCTCTAAATTTCTACAACAATCTTGATACTTTGTAATCCTCTCCAAAAATACAGAGCTTCTATTGTTGTTTCTCCAAGCTTTCATTTTCTTCTTTTCATCTCATTATTGAGAGAGATCTATGTATTGTGACGATTGATTTGGTGTAAGCTCAAATTTTGTATATCTACTCTTTTAAAGAGTTTGTCAAATTGTTCTTCATTTCTAAATCCATTGTAAGAGGTACTCTTGAACCCACAACAATAGTGTTGTAACTGTCTAATCGACAATGGAAAGAATCAGGTTCGTTCTTGCTTCTAGAAAAAAGAACTTGTAGCGATTCGACTCTAAACCGTAGAAAGAGTCAAGTTTGAGTAGCATACCCAAGAAGAGCTTGGAAAATGGATGTAGGCTGATTGTACTAAGCCACTATAAAACTTTTGGTGTTACTTTCTCTATCCCCCTATTTAATTTTGTACATAATTTGTTATTATATTTTATTGCTTAAAATTAATTGTAGTTTTGTTCTTGAAATTAAGTACTTATACATTGGTTTATTTAATCGGTAGTTCTTAAATTTCTATATCAATTACCAATTTTATTATTGGAATAAAATAAGGTGCTTAAAAGTGTTAGTTTTAATTTATTGATTGCTTTAGGTTGAATTTATCTTAATGAGATTCTTCGTTTAAATTACTTTCTACTACAAAAATTTATTAGCTTGTTTAATAGGGTCCACTTTAGTGAATAAAGGGCGACAATATATAGGGCCCTAATAAAGGCCCTATATTTCGTTTGTGTAAAAATTTTTGATTATTTACAAAAATGTCCAATTGGCTTCAAAATTACCGAATAGCTAGGGACCAATTACCATTTAGACGACAACCGTAAAAATAATTATATGATTTTTTAAACAGGAAACTGAAAGATCACACATGATTTTTAAGGAAAGTCTAATGTTTTCAAAATATTTAAAATTATATTTCCAAAAAAAAAAACCTTTCCATGTCCTAGCAAAATTAATTTAAACAATTTCTTTTTTCAAATCAACCACCCCTCCTGGCAAATTCATGATCTCAAACCCTCCCCCCAACAGTCTCTTTCTCTCACAGTTGGGTCTTTGGAAGCTGCTCATCTTCGCCTGCCTGGGTTGCCGCCGTCGGTGAGCCTCGTCTGTCTCTCTCTAGACTTCAACTTTCTTTCCACAGTTCACTGCGGGTAGGCGCCGCCATGGGTTTCTCTGTTCCGCTCGTAAACCAAATCTTTCCACCTGCGACTAGATCCGACCAAGATCCAGCCACCGTCCAACCATTTTCGGGAAAAAAGAGACCAAGTAGGGACAATTCGAATGATTTCCCCTTCCATTCCGATGGTGGAATGACCAAATGATTTCACCGATTTGGACAGCTTTCTAGCCATTTCGGACCTTGCAAAACCGATTTTCTCCTGGTTTTTGCAATTCATCCGATTGCGGATATACAGATGAGATTTTTTTTTTTCTTTTTTTTAATTAGCTATTTTTTTTTTTTTATCATGTATACTGTAATATACGTCAAGATGGTTTGGGTTTTTTGTTTTGGGTTTTTTTCTTTTTTTTAATTAGCTATTTTTTTTTTTTTATCATGTATACTGTAATATACGTCAAGATGGTTTGGGATTTATGCTTTAGGTTTTATGCTATATATTCTGTCGTATGATATGTTTGGAGGTTTATCATGTATCTACATCTTAATGAATGTGTTGAGTTTCTCACTACTTTAAAAATGTTTACATGAAATATATTGGGATATATCTAAGAGGGATTTATATTATATATTTTGGTATAAATGATCAATGAATAAGGTTAACTTATATATACTACAATATTTTGTGGTATATGTTATGGCATATGATACTGCTTCGGGGTTTACAAAGTATATATGTCTTAATAAATGTGTTGGATTTCTCACTGTTCTAAAAGGTTTATATGAAATATATTGGGAGTAAAACTTTTATATTGAATATATTGGAATATAGAAGAGAGAATTATATTATATACAGAGGTATGTTTAAAAGGTTTATATGAAATATATTGATATATATGTGATACTAATGCGAAATATAAACATACTCAAAATAAACAATGAAATATAATAGACAAAATCAAAATACATGGGGTAGATATTACATTCAATATATACAAAAGTATGTTTATGCTAACAATGGGTAAAAAGGCACTCAAAAAACTATGGAACATTGAAAAATAACCACAAATCCTAAAAAAAAAAAAAAAAAGTTGTCGTGAAACCAGTTGTATTTAATTACATTTCAAATATATTTACCAGCAAATTTCATATATTGGTTATAATATTTTCAAACATCTCATACAGTGTTCTAAGGTATATTTAAAAATAATTGTGAATCCGCGAAAAAACCAATAAGTTGCCGTGAAACCAATACATATAAAAATATTTATGAGTATATTTCATATATTGGTTAAAACCTTTGCAAGCATTTAATACAATATTCTAAGGTATATTTAAAAATAACCATGAGTTTTTGTGACTAAAACTAGTTGTTTGATACGTGAAATGGGTAATATAAAAAATAAAACCAAATTAAATTCATTCTCTCTCCAATTGAAAATGGGAAGGACATCTCTACAAATAAATGCATTTTTACTCTCCAATTTAAACAGAGTAACAAAATCTCAACAAATAAATGCATTCTCTCTCCAATATTAAGGATGCTTCGTAAATATGGAAAAAAATTATTGATGCCACATTCTCTCTCCAGTCACCCACCAGAAGCAAGGGGTATTTTTGTTTGAAAAATCCATTAAATCTTATATATGAAAATATAAAAAAGTTTAGACATTTATAAAAATAAGTTTTGAAAAGGGATTGAATCTTTAATTATCCCTTTGAATAAATCCTATTCACCATCTCTTGTTTAAATTACTTTCTAATAATGATGTATAACTGTCATGATCCTGTAGTAGTTTCTTTAACTTGACATTGATATCATGTTGTGAAGATAAAAACTTTGATCTTCTATATGCATTATGTTTATGAACATATATGGCAAATAATGTCAAATGGGCCAAGTGGGAATTATCTACTGCTTTATCGTTTAGGCCAATTAAGTAAAAAATAATTCCCTAATTAAACACCTTGATAGTAGGTGTTCATATAAAAATAAAATCCTAGGGATTAGTTCTCCCTCTACCTCATTAAGTAGTTATTTTCTCTCCATCAAGAAATCTAATTAAGTTTTTAAAGGAAGTAGAATAGAGAGAAACTCAATTCCTAACTAGATAATTATCATGGATCAAGGTATGCTACTCTAACTCATGTTATTGTCCAATCATCTAGTTCAAAGATGTTGACATTTATTGTTTTATATAATGTTAGGATTTTATTGTATAATCATGAAGTTAAAACTTACAAAAGAAACTCATCGGGCCCTAGGGCCTTCACAGAAACATCTAATTAATAGCATGCTCAACTTCTTCCTGACAAAATGGCGCCACCGTACCAATTTCAAATTCATAAAATGAGTAACGCGAGCTTGCAAACCATCTAGAATGGCATCCATATCAGCCATTGTGAAAGGAATTGCATTGTTATGTCATATGATAATGACCAGAAACACCAGAAATTGCATTTCTCTTCTCTCATATGGAAGCCTTGCGATGGCTCCATTTAGTATTTTTATCACCCCACTTAAGTCAATTTTCACAAGACCTCTATCGCCAATAGATCTCCTCCAACTCATTTTCTAAAGCATGAATTATGGATAAACCAATTGTTACCTAATTATAAGCTTGTGAGACAAGAGCTTTTGCTTATAAATATGGAATAATAAATGACCATTCACACACTTACCCCACTTTTCTAAAGCTGAAGAACACTACGACAGACACTGACTAAACATGGACGAATCAAACCCTAGAAGAGATCAAGAAGCAGTTATAACAATAGGCTAGTGACATTCCTCATATTTCACTCGATGTGCATTGAAGTTAAAACCTCTCCCATAAGATGCACGATTTGGTTGGCTTAAAAATTGAACAAGTTGGAGAGAGATGGGCCTATGATCTAAGCAATTTCCAATCCTCCAAATTAGAGACAAAAGCGTTTGGAAAAATTAACATGAACGCCGGATAACCCACAAATCTATCAAAACTAACAAAGATACGATCATCAATTGGATGCCTATTGCACCATGTGAAAACATCACCTATGTGTTAGGGTTTGCACCCTAAATCTTGTGGTCTTTAAAAGTATAAATAATTTTTTTATTTAATGAAATAAAGAGTTATTTTATTTCAGATTTAGACTTGTCTAACTCAATCTGATAAACTAATATTCAAGATTATTCACTGTAAGCTTGAATAGTATGTGGTTGACATATAGATGGATCATGTTCAAGTGATATTTTAAATTGTCTATGGTATATGGATAAAGTCGAGTACCTTATCTTGGTAACACTATGGATACAACCTGCTTTGTAGTTGTTATAAGTGATTTAATCCAAATCGTTCATGTAGAGACATACGAGTGGGGGTATTTTATACAAAGAATTTGTATAAAGACCAAACTGCAAAATAGTTAATCTCTCTTTGTAACATCATTAACTAAACAGATTAACATTTCATAGGATGACCATATGTAACTTGATCTCAATCCTAAGTGAGTTATGGAATCCTACTTATGAGACTTTTTCCTTTGATTTTGTATGAGTGAGAGTGGCCAATGTTGCCGACTCAATAAGCCTACCATATTGGGATATAAAACTGAATGGGGAGTTGGAAACATTGCTACACAAGATGGAATTCACTCCTTCCTGACTTTAGGCTAAAGTAGAGGAGTTGTTTCCTAAATGTTGAATCCAGGTCTTGAATAATGGGGTCCTCCCTAAATGTTGGTTCGATAGGACTATAAATAGTTCATTAGAGAATTAGTGAGACTTGAGGAGAAATAGGTAATTACAGGGGTAAAGCGATAATTTGACCCAACTATAATTACAAAAAACTCGTGAAAGATCGACTTACTTGTAATGGTTAAATCCACGAACACAAAAATATTCTACAATGCAAGAAGTGCAACTGTGGATCTTTAATGGAGTGACCCACAGTTAATGAATGTTGATTAATTTAATTAAGTAATCTCATATCGTTGGAGCTTCTAATCTATATGTCCATTAGGTTCCCCTACTAGTTCACTAAGGGTAAACCAAGGATTAAGTAGTTTTACAAGAATTTGAATTGTTCAAATTAAATAAGGAAATATGCATAAGATATAATTAATGTAATGTGTATAGATACGTTATTATATAAAGTTAACTTTAAGTGAGATTCAAAATTAAACTATATAATATGAGAGTATTAATGTTTGAATAATATTCAAATATTAAATTAATATAAATGAGATTCATAATAAAACCATAGGTTAAAAATTAATATGAATAAGATTCATATTAAAACCATAGGTTATGAGAGAGATGTGCATTTAAATATGATTCAACTGCATATGTAATTTAAACTAAAGTAATTAATTAATTATTTAATTAATTAAAATTCAATTAATTTAATTAAATAAAAAGATCGATAAATTTTGGGATATTTTCAAATACAGCAAAAGGAATCAAAATATTTACAAATATAACAAAATTTCACTGTCTATCTAGGATAGACTATGATAGACTATTATCTATGTCACGATAGACACAAATAGTAGTTTATCTCAATCTATCACGGTCTATCGTAGATAGACGGTATATTTTGCTATTAATTGTAAATATTTTTAGCAATTTGTCATTTAAGATAATTTTTTATAAATTTTTTCGAATCCCACAAAATTTCAATTAGATCACCACCAATAACCCAAGCCGAACATAATCATGGTGATCGTAGAAACGTTGTAATAAATCCCTAAGTGTGTTGTGGAAGATGATTTTCAGGTTGCCCATAGAAGCTAGTAAAATTAAACACCAATACCAACATTTTTTTGTCCAAGACTATAAGCACTTCAATATGAAAGGAAGAAAACGAACGTGGATTACTAACATGCAACCAACCATAATATGATTCAAACCAACTTTTAGCCTATTCATTTCAAACGCATTACATTTAATTTCCATCAAAAAACAGTATGGGAGAATACAAGTGACTCACAAAATCATGCAATGTTCTCCAACTCTTCATCCCTCCAACATAATGGGCCCAATGTAACTTTGATCATGGAAATATCAAAACATAATCTATCTTGTCTATGCCTAGCCCAATTGATAGGAAATCCAACCAATGTCCTAATCACCTCATTAGCTAATTAACATGAATAGATGTATCCATACTAAACACATTTAACTAACCATGTTACGCTCTAGAGATTATGTTAGGATGAACATTTAATTTCCATCGTCTAATTAAACATTCAATACAGTTTCCCCTAGGTTAATAAATCAATATTCTCTGTTGTCAACTACAAATTGCAAGCCTATCTAACCTATTTTCATTTTTAAAAAATAAGTCAAAATTTTAAAATAAATACTAGTGTTTAGCGACTAGTTGAAATAGATTTTGAAAGTCATTAGTGTCTTTATTTTAAACCGTTCTTGTCAAAATTGTTTAAATGAAAATGAATTTTTGAAAAATATTTACTTTTTAAGTTAATCCAAATGCGCCCTTAGTTTGTGGAGTTGAATAGTATTTGTTTGAGGTGTCAACTATTTTATTTTGGTTTCAAAAAGTCTATGTTCAAGATGTAGATTATTTTAATTTGAGTTTGGGAAGTATGCTTTCGGGGTGCAAATTATTTTAGTTCGAGTTTAGAGTTTGTGTGTTTTGGTTTCTAAGTTGTTTAACATGGAGTTTTTAACTAAGAGTTTTGGGTTAATTTTAATTTTTTTTTTTTTTTTTTTTTTGGATATTGTATTCTACAAGTAGTAGTTCCTAAAATATCATATCTTGTACTTAGAAATAAAGTTGTTCTGCCAATTTTTAAAATATATGTTGAATGTGCATGACTAAGATCAATGACTCAACGCATTCGTGAAACATGTGGCTTGTTTTCTAGTAAAAATCCTCCAACAATATTATACGAAGACAACACAACATGTACAGCCCAAATCAAATGAGGATATATTAAAGGAGATAGAACAAAACATATTTCTCTAAAGCTTTTCTATACTCATGATCTTGAAGAAAATGGCAACATCACTGTATAACAAATTTGTTCGAAGGATAAACTGGCAGACTTATTTACAAAATCATTACCAACCGCGAAAAATTGGTGCATAACTGTAACACTTCTATCCTAGATATATATATATATATATATATATATATATATATATATATATATATATATATATATATATACATCTATATTTATACCTAGGAGTGAGTGTTAAAGCTATTCTTTCTTCTACTCTTAACTGTTATGAACACATTTATACATTACAACCTGCTTAAAAGTGACTTAGCTTTACAATAGTTATGCAAGGATCTACTGATAATATAGCATTATGAGAAATACTTAAGAGACCATATGTAGAAACTACAAGTATGCCTGATGATTCTCACTATGCCACTCAAAATAAAAGCAATATCTACATAGGGATGGGATTTACAAGTTCCCAAGTACAAAATCCTAAATAGGCTCAGACGAGTCTTGATGGTAGGCTAAGCACCCCGAACACGCTTGCTACCTGGAAAGAAAACATCAAGAAACAAGAATTTTATGAGCTATAATGCTCAGTGAGTGACTATCTAACATATAACTCAATAAGGCATAACTACAAACACAAGTGTAAACTGCTTAGTCTTGCACTGTAAACTTGCAACTAAAATAATTACACAACTAAGTTTCTTTTTATTAAACCTTAGTTGAGGAGGAGCGAACTCAATGCATCCAACATCAATAAACCTTGGCTGTGTGGAGTAACCTCAACACATCAGCGTCATATGCCTTTTAATAAGCTTATATGTCTGACTGAACTCGGGCTGCCCATATACCTTCTCATGTCCTTTGGTATTAGGGTCCCAGGTCATACTCGATCACCTTCTCTATGTCCTTTGGTGAGAGCTTCATTGAAATACTAGGGCTGCCCATATGCCTTCTCATGTCCTTCAGCATTGGGTCCCCATTCAATCTTTCTAGGGTTCTGATATGTGCATCACATTAATCATAAATTAACATAAATCATGACACCTCAGAGTTTTCAGAGCATTCAGCTAACACTAACTTAGGAGCATTAACTAGTACATTTCAAGCTCCAGCTTATATATAAGACATGCACTTGTTTCATGCATAAGAGTATACTTCAGTCATGCCTCATAAATATTACTAAGTATATAGAAAATAATAATCAACTGACTTATCACAAACTATAATGTCACTCACAACTTATTCCAAGCTCCGAGCGGTTATACGCTTCCTCTAGCTCCTTTTGGCCTGTAAACACACCTTTTTCGTGTTAGATATTACTAATATTCCTCTTTACATTTGCTACATGTGCTTAAACATCTCAACATGTATTTCATCGTCAATCCCTCTCTTGTTAGCAACTTTCATATGAGCAATATTCGCAAGCATCAGCAATATTAATAATGATACTGACTTATAACCATGCGATACTAACAAGACTAAGCTTAGCGAGACTAGCGAGATCACCTCAAGGAGCGACACCCAGCGATACTTCAGCGAGAGTTGTGAGACGCAAAGCCCCTTTGCGTTACTAACGACACCTGTTTCGCTGCTCACTCTTCTGCTCTTTAGCGAAACTTCACCTTAACGATCCCAGACGACCACTGTTTTCTTCTTTCCCTTCCGATTTGTTCTTCAACCTGCTAAATATTGAATTCCAGTCAAATTCAGAACTTCCTCCCTTCTACAAACTTGTAAAGAAGTGAGCTTTCTAACTTACCTCAAAATTTCAAACCATAACTCTTCTTCGTTTGAGAGCTATCCTCAAATATCTCCAGCTGCTTTGAATCATCTAACAGTTCAACTCTGATTACTTCCTCCTAGAATTTAACAAATTTTCGTTCAAATTCAGTTTAAACATTCTACATGGAAATTGCTAAGAATTGAGTTAACTTACCAACCTTAAACTTTCAACCCTAGCTTCAACTTCCTCAGCTCACTCTTCTTCCAATACCGAATGATGTCCAAATTTATCATCAACAGTCAAGCTCCTGGTTCCAACTTCAATTTCTCCATGAAAATGATTCGAATTCTACTTAAATTCGATATAACCACCTTCTTCCACCTCTCCTCGTTGTTTGTCTGCGATATGGGATCAATTTTGAGTTCGAAATATGTCTAAAGTGTGTATTTACTCGATATACTTACTTACATATAAATATAGACCACCGACTCACCAGCACCACCATAGCCTTCCTACTTAGGTTGACCAACGCAACCTTCCGCGCATGGGTTCAGCAACTCGGTCTCAACTTTCTGTGTTTAAATTGCCCAACGCCCCATCGCCGGATAGCCGACTAACGCATGGTCCTCTCAGCCACTCTTCTATGCTCGAACCTTCAACGCATAGTCGCGTTCAACGCATAGTGACCTTCAACGCCTAGTGGCCTTCGACGCATAGTAGCCTTCGCACCTGCATTCATGCCGAGCTCCTTTCTTCTACACGTAGCTACCAATGGTCTTCTTGTCAAGCCTCAGACACACCTCAACGCATAGTTTCACCAACGCGTGGCCAATACTTAGCCACTTTTGCTGCCAACTTTCTCTATTCAAGTCTGTCTCATAGTCTCTTCTTAACTTGCCATTCCCAACGTCAGGTAGGGGCCTACAATTACCACCTCCTTACAATGATTTCGTCCCCGAAATTAGTAAGTAGTCCATTCCTATTTAAACAAATATGGATACTGTTTCATCATCTGCTCCTTCGGCTTCCAAGTTGCTTCTTCTATCTCATGATTTCTCCACAAAACTTTAACTATCGGTATCACCTTGTTTCTTAAAACTTGTTCTTTTTCATCTAATAACCGAACAGGCTTTTCTTCGTAACTTAAACTTCGTTAAGTTCTACTGGTTGGACTTGTAATACATGAGCAACATCAGAAACATATTTCCTTAACACTGAAACATGGAATACATTATGTATTCTGGACATCTCAACAGGTAAAGCTAGCCTGTAACCCACCGGCCCAACTCATTCTAGAATCTCGTAGGGTCTGATGTATCTGGGACTCAATTTCCCTTTCTTACCAAATCTTAGAATTCCCTTCCATGGTGATAGTTTCAAAAATACCTTGTCACCAATTTCAAATTCAAGATCCTTCCTTCTTTTGTCTGCATAACTCTTCTGACGATTTTTGGCTGCCTTAAGATTAGCTTTTATCAATTCTACTTTTTCTGTCGTGGTCTGCACAATTTCTGGTCCAATTAACTTCCTTTCACCTACTTCTCCCCAACAGAATGGGGTTCTGCACGGTCTACCATAAAGTGCTTCATACGGAGCCATTCCTATACTTGCTTGGTAGCTGTTGTTATAAACAAATTCCATTAAAGGTAAATGCACATCCCAACTACCCTGGAACTGTAAAACACAAGCCTTTAACATATCTTCCAAAATCTGAATAGTTCTTTCCGACTGCCCAATTGTCTGAGGATGAAAAGCAATACTGAATTGCAGTTTGATTCCTAACGCCTTTTGCAAACTTCCCCAGAACTTAGAAGTAAATCTAGGGTCTCTATCTGATATCACAGTTACTGGCACGCCAAACTGACTCACAATTTTATCCACGTAAAGTTGTGCCAACCTGTCTAGGATATAAGTTGTTTTAACTGGCAAGAACCGTGCTGTTTTAGTTAACCTATCAACAATCACCCAGATCCCATTGACACCTACTGATGTCCTCGGTAATCCAAACAAGAAATCCATGGTAATATGTTCCCATTTCCACTCAGGAATAGGAAGTGGATTTAATAACCCTACTGGCCTTTGTCGTTCAGGCTTAACCTGTTGACAAATTAAACACTTTGCTACAAACTCTGCTATTTCTCTTTTCATACCTGTCCACCAGTAAAATTTCCTTAGCGTTCTGTACATCTTGGTACTACCAGGATGCATAGCATACACCGAACTATGAGCTTCTTCCAGTATTGCCTGCTTAACTTCCTTATCCTTTGGCACGTAAATCCTGTTCTGTTTCAACAGTACACCATCAGATCTAAGCTCAAAGTCTATCCTTTGCTGAGCTTTTACCTCCTCTATCAATTTACTAACTACAGGATCCGTTATTTGCTTCTTTATAACTTCATCTACCAGCTTAGGTTTTAACTGGAAATGTGCTAATAATGCTCCCGTGCCAATTACTTTCAGGCAACTGCACTATTCCTAAACTCCTTGAGTAAAATGACCTTAACTACAGTCAAAGAATTTACTCCACCCCAAGACTTCCTACTTAGAGCATCAGCTACCACGTTTGCTTTTCCTAGATGATACTGAATGGTACAATCATAATCTTTGATCAATTCCAACCACCTCTTTTGTCTCATGTTCAGTTCCTTCTGATCAAAGATGTACTTCAAGCTCTTAAGATCTGTGTATTTATTCGATGTACTTACTTACATATAAATATAGACCACCGACTCACGAGCACCACCATCGCCTTCCTACTTAGGTTGGCCGACGCAACCTGCCGCGCATGGGTTTAGCAACTCAGTCTCAACTTTCTGTTTTTAAATTGCCCAACGCCCCATCACCGGATAGCCGACTAACACATGGTCCTCTCGACCACTCTTCTATGCTCGAACCTTCAACGCATAGTGACCTTCAACACCTAGTGGCCTTTGACTCTGACTGATTTTTTTAAAAAACTGGTCGGAGTCGAATTTCTCAAAAAATAGTTATAAACTGGAAACCGACTCTGACCGAAGTTTAGACCGAACTGCCCGACCCAGATCGAATTATAAAATACTATAACATTTAGTACTAATTTAATATACTTTTATTATAAAGAATATTATAATATTACAAAATTAAAATACCTTAACTTATTTTTTATTATATTAATATTATATTTATATCAAACTAAACAGTAAACCCTTTTTGACTTTTTTAGTTTTTTCTTTTTTTTTTCTTTTTCTCACTTTTCCCAAATCCCAACCTAAACCTTCTATTCTTCTTGTTCTTCATCTTCAACACGTCTCCCCTCCAACCCTCCCCTCTTCAGCTCTCCCGTCCCACCAGGCCACTTGCACGACGGCCGATGATGACGCCTCACGCCCGTTCCCCTAACCCCGCATGGCTCGACTACATAGAGAGGAGTCCTTCCCCTACAGTCTGCAGTCTGCAGTGCACGTTTGATTGATTCAATTGACCGTTTTCCTGCTGTCCGACCGTTAGATTCTATTGACCGGCCATCCACATCCAGACGGCATCCATACTCCAAAGTAATTTTTTCTTTTTTTTCTTTTTCAAGTTTTATTTGTGTTTTTAAACTATTTCTAAGTCTTATTTGAGTTTTTAAGTTCAAAGTTATGGTTTTTTTTTCTTTTTCTTTTTCAGTTTTTGCTTTAATTTTGGTTAATTATTGTATGCATTTTGAAAAGGTACAACTTTTAAGTTTAAAGTTTTGATATTTTCGGTTTTGTTTGTGTAATGTAAAAGGTTTATATTATGATTTTTGTGTAGGAATATGGAAAAGGAAAAGGAAAAAGAAAAAACTATCAATACAACGAAAAATATAGATGATGAGGGGACCGCCAATGTTGATGAAGAAGAAATCAATGAAAATCCAACAAAAAGGCGTTAGAAGAAGCTGTTAGGGATAGTCCTTCCCAACTTGTATGCAAGTCATTTAATGCTAAAAGTTTTCATGAGGCTTTGGCTAAAATGATAATCATAGATGAATTGTTTCCAAGTTTGTAAAGTATAAACGGTTTAAGGGATTTGTTAGTAAATTAACATGTTCTCAAGAGCATAAGTTTGTCATTACATCTCGATTCACCATGGCTAGGGATATCCCCAAGATGTCTGCTAATGAAAAACAAAAATTGAAAGACATGTTTGTGAAAATGAAATATAAAGTTTGTTTCACTATTGATTGTTAGACTTCATGACAGAATATGAACTATATGGTATTGGCTGCACATTTTGTTGATTTTGATTGGAAGTTACATAAAAAAATTCTTAACTTTGGGGTTGTCAAAAATCATAGAGGGGACATCATTGGTAGGGCTATGGAAAAGATTTTGAAAGATTGGAGAATTGAAAAAGTCATGACTATAATCGTTGATAATGCTAGTTCGAATGATACTGCTATTGCTTTTCACTAAGGGGTTATATGTAATGGTGAGTATATGCATGTTAAATGTTCTCCACACATATTAAACTTTATTGTATGTGATGCTTTAAAGGAGCATAATAAGAGCATTAGTAGAATTCAAAAATGCTATTAGATATGTGAGATCTTCTCCTGCACGTATGATGAAATTTAAAAAGTGTTCTGAAAATGAAAGAATATCTTGCAATAGTATTGTATGTCTTGATGTTCCCACTAAATGAAACTCTACGTATATGATGGTTTGAAACCACTATTAAGTTTGAAAGACCATTTGATAGATTAGAAGATGATGAAGATGCTTATAGGAATGATTCACCACCTACTAAAGAGGATTGGTTGAATGCAAGGATGTTGGTTATATTTTTTACAGGGTTTTATACTATCACATTGAAAGTGCTTGGATCTTTGTATACAACTTTTTTTTTCATGAGATACGTAGAATTCAAAATTGCGTACAAAAGAATGCTAATAGTGGAAATAAAATTCTTTCTACTATGGCTAATAATATGAAGGCTAAGTTTGACAAGTATTGGGAAAATGATAACAGGAAAAATAATATACTATTGTGCATTGTTGTGGTTTTAGATCTTCTTTACAAGATGAAGCGCTTAACTTATTGTTAGGCAAATCTTTTTGGGCCAGACATTACCAAGATTAAGGTCAAAACAGTTGAAAATGTTTTGAGGCATCTTTTCCATGAATACAACAATATGCAAACTAGTGGTGTTTGTGCTAATTTTAGTGGTAGTTATAATGCAAGTGTTGGTGTTAATGTTAATGCAGGTGCTAGTTATAGTCCTAGTCCATGTGAATCTACTAATGATCCTCATATTTGTGATCGTATTTTTCCGACTGTTTTTAATAGCATTATGGATGTGGATTTGGAAGATGATGTGCAAGTGGTAATGGAAAAGGATTATGGTTACACATGTGGGTTTCAAATTGTTGAGACTACGAGTTTTGATAGGGAGTCAGAGATTGATGTATATTTGTTGGAATCCCTGGAGGAGTGTGCTGATAGTAGTTTTGACATTCTTTATTGGTAGAAGCAGAATGCACATAGATTTGTGGTTCTTAGTCGTATGAGTATAGATATTTTAGTCATTCCAATATCTACTGCAGCATCTGAGTCAATTTTAGTACTGGAGGGCGTGTGGTTAATGCAAGTCGTTGTAGCATCTGAGTCAATTTTTAGTACTGGAGGGCGTATGGTTAATGCAAGTCGTTGCTCATTGGCTCTAAGAATGGTGAGACTCTTATATGCACTTAGAATTGGTTAAATTCAGACCCAATCAATCTTGACCTTTGTAATCAAGACATTGAAGAAGATTTAAAGTTTGAAGTAGGTATTCAATTTATTTTTTAATTCTTTGCTTCTAATTTTTAATTTTCAATTCTTCTTTTTAATTTCTAATGTTCTACTTTATAGGATTTCGAGGTGTCATGAATGGAGAAAAAGACGACAATTTGGAAGAGAGAGATTGCATAATTGTGTTTGAATTTGGATGGATTGTGTTTATTTGCCATCTGTAACTTTCAACATTTTTTTTTTTTTTTGTATGGATAATGAATTTTGTTATCAGGACATTGATTGAATAGTGCAAGTGAATAGTGGTCAGTAATTTTGTATTGAATAATGGATAAGATAGTGTTACCTACTTATCTTGTATCGTAACTTTTGTATTGGAATTTTCTATTAAGATTAGTTATAAGTTATGTTAGAATTTTGTAATTTGTATGACTATTTTAGTTTATGTATTATTTTTAATGGATAGTGCTAAAACACCAAATTTATAAGCTTTCTGAAATTGAATCGGAAAGAAGAAAAAAAATTGATCTGTTTAAATCGAAACCGACTGATCCGACTCCAAAACCGACCGTTCAGTTTAAGCAATATATTTTTAAAGTACAATTCTGAAATTTTCAAATTGAATAGGATAGTTTTTACACTAAATTTTATGGAAAATTGATTCCGCCTGACTGATGGTCAACCCTAGTTTCTATGATGAATCATCATTAAATAGCGTTGTATATTAGAGACTTACACCACATAAAATAACATCATTAAATGACGAAAATTTTATTCCATATTATTCCATATTTGCCAAATCAAATATTCCAATCAAATTATTACACTCCTTTGACTTGGGAAATTACCAAAATTAAAATTAAAAAAATATATATATACTTTAGCTTCCTTTATAAGCGACCACAAAATTCGTCTTCGTCTTCAATGGAGAAATTACAGAGCATTCCGATGAAGAAAACTCTCGGCCGTCAAAAGATCGAAATCAAAAAGTTAGAGAAGAAGAGCAGTAAACAAGTGACGTTTTCGAAACGCCGTGCCGGACTTTTCAAAAAGGCTGGCGAACTCTCTGTTCTCTGCGGAGCAGAGGTTGCCATTATCGTCTTCTCTCCCAACGATAAGGTTTTTTGTTTCGGTCATCCCGATGTCGATGTTCTTTTGGATCGGTATCTCACCGGAAATTTATCACCGCCGAAGCGGGCGGAGAGTTATATTCCTGTAGCGGAGTTTAATCGTGATTTCGCTGATTTTGCATTGGAGTTTGAGGCGGAGAAGAAGCGAGCGGCGGAATTGATTCGGGCGGCGGAGGATTCGAGAAAGAACGGCGGATTTTGGTGGCAGGAGGCGGTGGAAGGGATGAGATTGGAGGAATTGAAGGAGTTCCGGTCGGCATTGATGGATTTGAGAGCCAAAGTGGCAGAGAGAGTTGAGAAATTGACGGCGGTAAGAATCGGAGGACCTCTGCTGCCGGCGCTACCACCACCGCCGCAGCCGATGACGTCGTCGTCGTTTCACCTTGCCGGAAATCACCAACAATTGCCTCCATCGACGGCGTTTCATCTCGCCGGAAACCACCGTGTCGCGACGGGATTAGGGTTTTTCTAGATTTTTTGAGTTTCCCTGATTGATTTATTTTTCTATAAAATGTTTATAGAGTTGTTAATGAAATATTTCATCCATGCTTAGTGACAATGGAGAACTCTTTTGTAAAAGCATGCAATTTCATCAAGAATGGTGAAATTTTCTTCACCTCAAAATTGGTTTTTTTTTTTTTTTTTTTTTTAAATTAGGTATGTATTAAAATATATTAGATTTTTATTATTGAATGTTTCATGGTTGTTTTAAAAATATATATGTTCTTAAAAAAAATTATTTTCTTTAGTTTTTAAGTTTTGAAGAATGTTGTACCTACATAAGTTTTAAATAATTAAATAAGTTTTTTTTTTAAGAAAGAAATAAGTTCTATGTTTATTTAGTCTTAAATTTTAAAAATATACTTTTTTTTTTTTTAATAAAGGTGTCACTCAATTTTTAAATGAGTTTTTAAAAATATGGTAAAAAGATCGGTCACAAAGTATCTTTTCATTCTTTTCAAGAATTATATAACATTTAAATTATAAAAATGATTTAAAATATAAAAAAAAAATTATTTCATTCTATACTTACAAATTTGGAGGTTAAGAATGTATTCTTTTTTTCCTCTAACATGGAAATTTTATTTAGCATGCTGAGTTATACCTCAGTGTTACTCTTAGCTTTTTAATACATATAATAACAATAATTAATACATATTTGTATATTATAAAATGTGTGTGTTTTTTATTAATTGAAAATATTGACTTAACAGTTAATTTAATATACAAAATAAATTGTTTCCATTTAGGGTATGGTACATAACAAAAATTCCGAAGATTAAGGAATAAAATGAAGAATCACTTATCCTATTACATGGGTCAAAGATTATAAGAGAATAAAATAAACAATCAATTATCTTATTACATGGGTCAAGGATGAAGGAGAATAATCGTTCAAAATAATAATAGATACAACAAAGCAGGTGATTAATACATTACACATTTATTGTGTAGATCTCAATTAAATGGTAAATGGGAGAAGGTAAATTTTTTGTTTTTAAATGAGAGAATAGTTAAAATAAAGGTTTCATTAATAATATTTCAACATTAATGTGTGCATGAAATTAGTTTTTGTGCGGTTCGTTTCAATTAATTGGAGGATACCCTTATTTTCGAGGGTACATATAATGGGGATAAATGGTAATACAAGTGAGAATAGTCAAACAGGTGACTGATCACATAGTGGCAGCTGACGTGGAGCTGAGTGTGCAGAGTTTAAGGGTGTTATTTACTATCCAATAGGAGAGCTCCACGTTAGTCAAGTTATTTGTATTATTTTATTCCTTTTTCATTGATTTATTATCCATAAGACAAAATTGGATGGACAAATATCCCATTTTTTTTATATAATATATATATATATATATTATTTCAATTCGATATTGGACATAATTGGTTTAGTCACCGGTTGGAGTTTGAGAGTGAAATCAAACCCATAAAATAAAATAAATAAATAAATGATAATAAACTTATTATGATAAATATTAGTAAATTTTATATGCATAAATCGAACTCATGAAATATGAAAACAAATATGTACGAAAATATATTCCTAAAAGATAATTGAAATACTCAATTTTATTTAGGGTAGTTGTAAATACATCAATCGGAGTTAAAGTATTTGTAGATATATCGCAATACAAAAAAAATTTAAAAATATGACAAAATTTAGATTTTTTTTTTGCAAAGTCTAACAACAATAGAGTGATTTTGTTATATTTGCAATTTTTTTAAAATTTTGCTATACACTTAATTTTTATCCCTAAAAGTGCTATCCAATGTAATTACCTTTTTTATTTAGTATATGAGTTAAACCATAATGTTAAATTATTAAGAAGTATTCATATGCCAATCTTTTTCTAAAGATTTTATATCGTAAAATAAATGTTACTTAAAATAAATGTTACTTTTAATAATATTTTCAGGGTTAAATTAAAAAGGAAAAAGAAAAAAAGAAAAAGAGAGAGATTAGTTAAATGAACTCGTTTGATAACGCTTTCATTTTCTGTTTTCTGTTTCTCGTTTCTTGTTTCTTCTTTTTTAAGAACAAGAAACACGACTATGTTTGATAATTATTTTTGTTTCTATTTCTTTATTTCTGTTTCCTATTTATGGAAAAAAGAAACAGAAATAGAAATTTGTTTGATAACCATTTCTTGTTTCTCGTTTTTTTCCCTTTTTTTTAACAATAAAATAATAAAAAAAAAAGTTATGTCATACATTAAACATTGAAAAAGATATTATCAAAAGTTAATGTCATCTAATAAAAGTAAGTCTCGTTGACAACTAAATATAAAGACAAAGTTGTATCTTATCTTTCATATGTTGCTCAAATTTGATAGGTATTGTCGAGTAAGATCCAACTTAATTAGATGATTATGTAAGTGTCATGGTAGTAAAATATTAAAGTTAAGTTAAATGAACGTCTTAGTCAACAAAATTTATATATAGTAAAATTTTACTCGATTTTAGATATACTAAAAATATTATAATTAAAATAATATATAAACACACATATTGAAAAATTTAATACACCAAAGTTGAAATATATATAAAAAAAAATTAATATACATATTAAAAATAAAAAATATATATAAATCTAAATATTGGAGAATTTTAAAATTCAAAATTCAAATAAAATATAAATATAGCAAAATTATTTTGTAAATAGTAAAATTAATAAAAATAAATAAAATATAAAAGATGGAACAAATAAAAAACAAAAAAAATAAAAGTGCTCACCTTGAGATTTGAAATTTAAAATATAAAAAAAATTGATATACATATTGAAAATTAAAATAATATATAAATCTAAATATTGGAGAATTTTTTTTTTTTAAATAACAAAACTAATAAAGAATAAAATAAAAAAATTAATGAAAAAACAGATTCTTTAAAAAAAATCGAAAATATAAAAATAAATAAATAAATAAATAACTTCAAGTGGATTTGAAATCATGACCAAAGTAAGTTAGCTTTTTGTATAATATATAATATATTATTATAAATATTAGAATAAATTAGATGTCCATTATATAAATTTGCTTAGTGGCTAAAGATCATGTGTCTACTAAAAACACATCCTTAGTGGCCATGAAATTTCACTACCTATCCTTAGTGGCCATGAAATACCACTACCTACTTGCCAAATTGCCTATAAGTAAAGGCTTGTTGTCGATATTGCAACACACACATCGGAGAGAAAAGAAGAGAAAAGAGTGGTGAAATTTCATTTTCCATAAAATCTCACTTTCTTTATTTTAGTTTATTTTAAGTTTACTTTATTTAATTTAGTTATTTTAATTACTTTAATATTCTTTTATTATTTTAATATTATAATTTTTCGATTTTCGTGCTCCCGTTTTTCCGTCATTTTGCTCCTCAATTTTACAACATGTTATCAACACGAGCTCTTGCTATTTTTCCGTAGAAGGTAGGTTCTGAAGGTATATCGTTTTCTCTTTATTATAATTAATAAATTAAATGTTGTTTTGCATGTTTGATATATATTAAATTGCTAATATAAATATAATTGTTTGTGATAGTGTTATAATGACAAATCTTACAAAAATAGAATTTGCAACCCTTGACATCAATGGAAATAATTATTTGTCATGGGTACTCGATACTGAAATACGTCTCGATGCCATGAACTTGTGAGAAACAATTAAGGAAGGAAATGCAACATCCATTCAGGAAAAAGCAAAAGCTATGATTTTCCTTCACCATCTTCTCCATGAGGGATTGAAGATGAAATATTTAACAATAAAAGATCCCTGTGTCTTGTGGAATAATTTAAAACAGAGATATGATCATCAGAAAATAGTCCTTCCTCCTAAAGTTCGTTATGCATGGATGCATTTGAGGCTCCAAGATTTTTAGTTAAACCTTGTATTACAAGTTTTTGTTTTCTTATTGAAATTATCTTGTTTAAATGAAGAATCATGGACAATCTTCATATATTGAGTGACTAAAAAATGAGGAATGAAGATTTATGTCTAGCAGACTGTGCAACTACACATACAATACTTACAAATAAAAAAATATTTTTCCAAATTGACAATGCTGGAAGCAAAAGTCAATACAATATCAGGTTCTGTAGACTTGATTGAAGGATTTGGAAAAACAAATATTATTTTGCCTAGAGGAACAAAATTTACAATTAACAATGCATTGTTCTCTAGTCAATCAAAGAGAAATCTATTAAATTTTAAAGATATACGTTACAATGGTTATCATATTGAGACTGATAGAAAAAATGAGATAGAATATCTTTATATCATATCTCCTGTCTCACATGAAAAACGTATATTGGAAAAGTTGTCTGCTTTATCTTCTAGATTATATTATACTCATATACGAGTCATTGAAACATATGCAACAATGAACCTGAAGTTCATGAATCCAGATATATTTACAATTTGGCATGACCGCTCGGGTCATCCAGGATCTATAATGATGAGAAAAATCATTGAAAATTCAAATGGACATCCATTGAAGAACCAGAAGATTTTTTAATCTAGTGAACTATTATGTGATTCTTGCTCTCAAGGCAAATTAATAATTAGACCATCACCAGCTAAAGTAAGAACTAAATCACCTACATTTTTTGAATGAATTTATGGTGATAAATGTGAACCTATGAACCCACCAAGTGGACCATTTAAATACTTTATGGTATTAATAGACACATCTAGTAGATGGTCACATATGTCCTTATTATCAAGTTGAAACCTTGCATTTGCAAGATTACTTGCTCAAATAAATAAGTTAAGAGCACAATTTTCTGATTATACAATTAAGATCATCCGTCTTGATAATGCTGGTGAATTTATTATTGTATGTCAATTGGGATAAATGTTGAACATCATGTAGCTCATGTTCATACACAAAATGGTTTAGTAGATTCATTTATAAAACGTTTGCAATTAATTGCTAGACCATTACTTATGAGAGTAAAGCTTCCTACATCTGTATGGGGACATGCTCTTTTGCATGCTACGTCACCTGCACGCATTAGGCAAGTAGCTTGTAATAAATACCAGATGCATTTATAGATGCAAAGAAAGTAACTAAATCAATGTGAACTTCAAGTTCAGAAAATAATTCATTTGCAAAATATAGTAAATCAATTACCAGATGCATTTATAGATACAAAGAAAGTAACTAAATCACATATACCCATTACAAATGTTCTGTCGAAAATTGATATCCCAACATAGCAAACTAATGAGCCAAGAACACGCCAGAAGAGTGGTAGACCAGTGGGTTCCAAAAATGAAAATCCTCGAAAAAGAAAAAATAAACGATAATAAAAAAGACTTGGTAGAGGATGTACATATCCACGAAGAAACCCTGGACATGACTAATATTCTAATTAGTGAAGAAGGTGAAATACCTATAGATAATAATGAAATTTCAATAAATTATGTCATGACAGGGAAAAGATGGAACCGAACTCATGTAATTATTGATAATATTTTTCCATATAATGTTGCACTTGATATTATATCTGAAAATGAGAATCCTGAACCAAAATATGTTGAAGAATGTCGACATAGAAAATGATTGGCTTCAGTGGAAAAAGCAATTGAGGCAGAATTAAACTCACTTTCAAAATGCCAAGTTTTTGGACCAGTAGTCCAGACACCAGAAGATGTCAAACCCGTGGGATACAAATGGGTATTTGTGAGAAAAAGAAATGAAAATAATGAATTCACAAGATATAAAGTAAGACTAGTTGCACAAGGTTTTTCCCAAAGACCTGGTACTGATTATGAGGAGACATATTCTCCAGTGTTGGATGCAATTTCATTAAGATATTTAATTGGTCTGACTGTGTATGAAAATTTGGACATGCATCTTATGATGTAGCCACAGCATACTTATATGAATCTCTTGATAATGACATTTATATGAGAATCCCAAAAGGATTTAAGATACCTGAAATACATAAATCAAGTTCTCGAGAACTATATTCAATAAAGTTACAAAGATCACTATATGGATTAAAACAATCAGAACGAATGTGGTATAATTGCCTGAGTAGATATTTGTTGAAAGAAGGATATCAAAATAATCTATATGTCCATGTGTTTTTATGAAGAAATCACAATCAAGATTTGCTATTATATCTGTATATGTTGATGACCTAAATATAATTGGAACTCCTGAAGAGCTTTCAAAGGCAATAGAATATCTTAAAAAAGAATTTGAGATGAAAAATCTCGAAAAAACAAAATTTTGCCTTGGATTGCAAATTGAGCATTTAGCAGACGGGATATTTGTTCATCAGTCAACCTATACAAGAAATTTTTTTTTAAAGATTCTATATGGACAAAGCACATCCAATAAACATTCCAATGGAAGTTCATTTACTAGATGTGAAGAAAGATATATTTTGACCTCGAGATAATAATGAAGAATTTCTTGGTCCTGAAGTACCATATCTTAGTGCAATTGGTGCACTTATGTATCTTGCTAATAATACAAGACCAGATATTGTATTTTCAGTCAATTTATTAGCTAGATACAGTTCTTCTCCAACAAAAAGACATTGGAATCGAATTAAGCATATACTTCGTTATCTCTGAGGAACGATTGATATGAGTTTGTTTTATTCAAATAAATCAAATTTTGACTTAGTTGGTTATGCAGATTCTAGATATTTATCTGATCCACACAAAGCTATATCTCAAATAGGTTATCTGTTCACTTGTGGAGGAACTGATATATCTTGGCGATCAGTGAAACAAACCATAACAGCTACTTCCTCAAATCATGCTAAAATTCTTGCAATCCATGAAGCTAGTAGAGAATGTGTATGGCTAAAATCAATGACTCAACACATTCGTGAAACATATGGCTTGTTTTTTAGTAAAAATCTTCCAACAACATTATACAAAGACAACACAGCATGTATAGCCCAAATCAAAAGAGGATATATTAAAGGAGATAGAACAAAACATATTTCACCAAAGCTTTTCTACACTCATGATCTTGAAGAAAATTGCGACATCGCTGTACAACAAATTTGTTCGAAGGATAACTTGGCAGATTTATTTACAAAATCATTACCAACCGCAACCTTTGAAAAATTGGTGCAGAACATTGGAATGCGGCGACTCAGAGATCTCAAATGATGTTCCTATGAGGGGGAGCAAATGTGTTGTATTCTTTTAGAAGTATTAGATTATATGAAATATGTACTCTTTTTCCTTCACTAGGATTTTTTTTCCCATTAAGTTTTTTCCTAGTAAGGTTTTAACGAGGCATATTTTATATATATAATGGGCATCTAAGGGGGAGTATTATAAATATTAGAACAAATTAGATGTCCATTATATAAATGTGCTTAGTGGCTAAAGGTCATGTGTCTATTAAAGACACATCCTTAGTGGCCATGAAATGTCACTACCTACTTGCCAGATTGCCTATAAATAGAGGCTTTTTGTGAATATTGTAATACACACATTGGAGAGAAGAAGAGAAAAGATTGGTGAAATTCCATTTTTTATTTCAAGTTTACTTTATTTAATTTAGTTATTTTAATTACTTTAATATTATTTTATTATTTATTATTTTAATATTATAATTTCTCGATTTTTGTGCTCCCGTTTTGCGTCATTTTGCTCCTCAATTTTACAACATATATAAATATTATACAATTCATATTTTACTTTAAAAAAAAATAATTGAATTTAGGTTACTGTAGTCTCCATAGTTTGATAAAATTACATAAATAGTCCTTACGATAGCCGATACAGAAACATTTATAAGTTTTTATTAAACCGTCAGGATTAGGTTCTGACATTTAAAACTATAGAGACTCTATTTCAACGTTTTCCAAACCACAAGAACCAAATTTATAATTAAACCTTGAGTGTATAACATAAAATACTATATTTTGTTATTGCTTTTATCTTTTCTAATATAATTTTGGATCTTAAAATTGCGAATTCAAGATCCAAATAATTTAAAAACATAAAATTATTGTTTTCAAAATTTGCATGATTTGGATAACAAAGTCTTGAAACAATTTTGGAAAACAAAATTCAATCTACCAGACATATTTGCTTAACTCAATGAAACTAAAAACAAAAAAATAGAATTTGAATTGCCTACCAAACATATCTTAGACATATGAAAAGACCAAAATGATATTTTAGCAAATAATAATAATAATAATAAATAAATGAGTTGAGAAAAAAATCCAAGGATTAAATCATATAGTAAAAGTGAAGAATTTTATTCATGGTTTCACACCTTTGGAACTCTCCTAAATAACACACATTCCAAGTGTATGTATTATTTCACTAAGATTTTCATGTCCAAATCTTATTAAGAGAAAGATCATAGCTTCCTTAGATGGAGAATAACTCCATTTTCAGGCTACAGGACCAACCTGAAGGCAGGCGAATGGTTATAAGAAGGTGAAAGAGAGAAGTCAAATCTTGACACAACAAGGCTCACTATCACTTTCAGCTCCACTATTGCAAAGTTTTGGCCCGCCCACACTCCGGGGCCGATCCCGAACGGCATGTAATTAAGCCTGTGGATTCTTGCAAGCTCTGAGGAATCCATTGTCCAATCTCTGACATTGGAATTTGAACGTTCATCCCTTTCGAAATCATAATGTTTTGAATTTTTATGTTTTCCAATGCTTGTCTTGTGGCAAAAACAGCAGGTGGATACAACTTCAATGCCTCTTGTATCATTATTGTCAGCTGTAGAAAACCAAAATTAAAATCATAAAGAATGCAACTCTTTAACTGATTTTTAACCCAACAATTTAGAGTCATTTGACATTAGTAGGCGGCAATTAGAAGGAGGAATACCATCTTCATGTTCTTAATGGTATCGGCGTTGATAGGACGATGTTGACAACATTGAAGCACCTCAGAACCAACACGAGCTTGCAAATTGGGATGTGCTGCCAATAACATCAAACACCATGATCGGCAAAGTATATGTATTTTTGCAGTTATCAACAATGAACTTGTCCAGATATATATTCAACGAGTTGTTAATTTCACTTTAGTCTTCTCATTCTTTGGAAAATTACATTATCATCCTATCATTTAGTTTGAAGCTTACATAACATCCCTATCACTTGCAAGACAATAGAAATACAGTCTAACAAAATACTTGTGATTGCATTCCAAAAGATGATCCAAAAATCTAACAACCAAAATTAATCCTAGCGTCCTTTTCTCTTTCAAATTAAAACTATATCATAATCTCCAACATAAATTATGCATGCAAGAGCCTTGACGGTCTTGTAAACTCGTAGGATATTAAATATTATGTAGGTGACCAACTAACATGATAGGTAATGAAAACCTATTGATTGTGATATAGGTAATGAAAACCTGCAGATTAGTATACCATAGTATAACATCACCTCATCACATCCAGAAATAATCCCTTGATCGCATTGTATTTCACATAGTTGTTCCCTATTAACATGGACATCCAATAACTAAGTAAACTCTAATGTTAGCTAATTGAAACTAAGGTTAAAACTCAAAGGGTGATTGAAATTGTAGGCCAACTTGGTTGGATTAAAGGGTGTTTGAGAGTGACTTTAAAATAGTGAAAATCACTTCGAACCATTCACAATATATTATAACAGTACGAAAATTTATGTTTAAAAGTATATAGGTAAACATTAAATGGATTTTGAATAAAATAAAAGTGATTTTAACAAGTTCAACCTCTTTTCCAAACAAGAGCAACTTGCATATTTGAAAGTTATTTTCAGAATCACCCAATAACATATTTTCAATTTCAAAATATTATGACTTTGAATCTGACTCCCAAACATGCTATTACATTCAAAACGTTTTGATTTTGAAACATATGAAACTAATTTAAACATATTTTAAGGATGATTTCGACTAAAACGAGTGATTTTAGCCATTCTAAAATCATTCCCTAACAAGTCCCTAAAACCTCTACAAATCATACCAAAGTAATCAAGCTATTTGAAAATTTACAAGAATTGATATTTTACCTTGACTTTATCAACGAATAGTTGAGGAGCAATGATCTTCCTCTGATGAACCCAAATTGGGCCACTTGAAGCCGAAATGCCGAGGCCCAATAACGGCCCACGATCCTTCCACAAGGGATCAGGCTTCCCCATAACGACGTTGACAGACTCATTTCCTTCACGCACACTATCTGAATCGTCCCACTTGAATACACGAAGTTCTGCCCTAAAATGCCCAAATACAATCAATCAATCAATCAATCAACAAGAAATCGGCAAAAAACTGAATGAACATTCGAAACGAAATTCAAAATCGATTACCGTGTCGATTACGCCACAGCTCCAAATGCGGGAAGAGTTTCGAAGTCCAATTAGAGTAATAGAATGGTCTTCTGTGTTCTTTGTCTGTGAAGTTAGGGCTCGGATGGTCTTGATTTCAGAGAGGTTTCCGAGGAGAGAAGAAGGTGAAGGACCGCAGATTCCTTGTTTACGGAGCTTCGATCTTAGTCTTTCCGGCTTCGATAAGAATGATTCGAACAGATGAAGAGAAATAATTAAGAAGAAAGAAGTGCCATAGGAGAGAGTATCATCACCGCCATTGTTGATCCTGCTCCAAGCTCCAAGCTCCAAGCTCCGATTCTATTTCGATTGTGATATTTCTCACTTTCTCTCGATTTTTACGTTGAATTTTGATTTAGTTTCCTGTTTGGTAAGAGGATGAATGTGTTATATTATGTATATACTTCGCTGATGGATTTCACTTTTCTTTAACGTCAAATTGCTGGGACTGAAATTGAACGTCCTTTTTTTTTCTTATAAAAAAAAAAAAAAACTATTTTCGGACAGGTCCTTTGCATGAGGTTCGGTGGATGATTTTGTTATTTATTTATTTTATTATTGAAAGAAAACAAAACATACTAACAAAAATTAGAAACTAACAAGAGTAAGAGTAAAATTATTTCTATTAAATAGAAAAATTATTATAAATGAAAAAAAAATCAAATTATTTATAAATATAGAAAAATTTGAATGTCTATAAGAATAGTTGGACTCGTTGTGTTATATTTGAAAACAACTCTATTAAATATTTGAGATAATTAATAACAGTAAAAATTAAATATATTTGTATATAAAAAATAAAATAAAATAATTACTTAACTAAATGTAAAAGAATAAGTGATGTAGTTATGAATTTAAGGGCAAAATGTGTTGTTAGTCCCTAAGATTTGGGGTTGTCTATTTAATTCATGAAGTTATAAAACAAGCTCTTTAATCCTAAGGTTTGCAAAATGCTTAATTTTAAGTTAACGAATGCTTATTAAACCGTTATGTGTTAACGTGGATACTAATTGTATTGTTGACATGTTAATTTTATTTGATTGGAGAAATCAATTAAAAATTAAATTTAAAACTTAAAAGAAAAATTAAAAATCCCAAAACATTAACATGTACCTAGAGGGAAGGTTTCAAAAATTTTCCGCTGAGAAATCATCTTTTCTCCACCAAGTTATTTTTGGAGCATACAACAAAAGGCTCGTTAAGGTAGACATATTCTGCTAGCGATAGACAACTATTTGCATTGACAATAGGCTTTGACCGCCAGCAATGTACGAGTTACAACAAGTTATTTGGACTGGTTGCACAAATAACAATTAGACCCAAAATAATAAAAGATAGAACACAAGGAAAAACATATTAAGAATATAGCACAAAATTAGCGCTAGATATCACTGATTATCACTGATAGTAGCAATCAGTGATAGTTATATTGGTAGATGACTAAACAGCGTACGTTCAGCCTACCATTTCGCGCTTATTCTTCTGATTTTCTAAAATTGAAAGCTATCATTGACAACAACTATTAGTGATAGCCATTGATAGTTGCTATTAGTTATTGCATTCAATTTGAGAAATATTAACACAACCTGGAAATAGTAATACTTGAAATATTAGTTTTCCTAGTAGTTATTAGATGCTATTATTGATACACTTTCATCAATTAGAATCAAACTTGAAATATTAACACTTAAGGCTATCAGTGGTTATTAATGATAGACTTTTTATAAGTAGTTATCAACCTTGAAAGGAAACTATCAACTTTCAAAGATTAACATTTAAAGCTATAAGTGGTAGAAGTCCATCAATGAAATGTTTATAAGTGACTATGACTGGTATCTACCTAAGTCATATTATCAATATCATTAATATCATTCAATTAATTGATATATACCTAAGTCATATCACTGATAGCTTCTATTAGTTGTTATCACCAATGCTTTTTGCAGTGGCTATCAATGATAGACTTTTATCAATGAAATCGATTTTTATATAATTGATATCATCAATATATGGATATCACCTAAGTTCTAGCACCGGTATCACTTATATCATGGTTATCGGTGATAGCTTCTATCATTGATAACATAAATAACTTTTGTTATTCCTCTTTACCATCAAATAATTAACATGCTATGATTGATAGCTTCTATCACTGATACCATGCTATTAGTGATAACTTCTGGGCATCCCACTTATACTTTAGTTCGAAATTCAACTTTATTAATTAAATTCACTAAGTTGGCTATCAATGATAGATTTCTATAAGTGGCTATTAACTGTGGAAGAAAATCATTAAAGATTAAGCTATCAATGTTAGAAAATTAATATTAACGATTATCATTGATACACTTTCATTAGTAACTATTAATTTTGAAATATGAACACTCAAAGCTATCAATAGTTATTATTGAGAAACTTTTATCCTGAGTAGTCTGTCAGTGATAGAAGTCTATCGTTGATAGACTATAATAGACTTAGTTTATTAGTGATATCATAGGCTATCAATGGTAGAAGTTTATTGCAGATAAATTTCATACTTTTAAGATCTTATAAAATGAAAAAAAAAAAAAAGGCATGTTTGATAACGTTCTCATTTCTCATTTTTTTAGAAATAAGCTTGTTTAATAACTATCATCGTCTCTTATTTGTAACTTTTAAGAAAGGTTTCTAAAAATGGTGCAAATTTGAGGTATAAAAAAATTTGTAACTTGATGCTTGGTTTGTTAGTGTTAAGTTACTTATGAATTGTGCACTTTCAAATCCTAAATTTAAAACTTAGTTTTGTAAATTTTTTTTTTTTTTAATTTTTTTATCTTCCTAGTAGAAAACGAGAAGATGAGGAGAGGTTGAAGGAGCTGATTAATTCAGTCCTCAGCTCAGAAGGAAAAGCTTGGATACAAACTAACAAAGAATAAATTGAATTTTAACATCATTCAAAATAAGTTTGTTTGAGTACTCCCACAATCTCCACAACCAAAAGAACTGCACCCATCTTTTTATTATTTTCTTTTCTCGTGGAGCATAGATAGATAAATACTATCTATTTAACTAGTAATTCTTGGGTCACCCTTTTTTTTTTTTTTTTTTTTTCCTTTTATCTCCTTCCCAATATATTTAACTATTTAAAAAAAAGAAATTTCTAATTGATTTGGTATTTAATAAGTCATTGATTTTTCAACTTTTTATATAATAAGTTAGTGACTAGTTTGATATTTTAAAAATGCACTCAAATATCATATACAAAATTTGAAAGTTTAAAGTTCTACTCTATACACAAAATTTAATTTTATGTCTACTATATTCATTCATTTTTAAAAGTCTATTTGAAAGTTTAACAATTTATTAAACACTTTTAAAATTTATTTAATTATTAGACACTAAATTTAATGTTTAAAAACATATTATATAAATTTTTACGTTTACAAATTAATTAGGCACAAATCCTAACATAAATTATAGATTAAATTTTGTAATCTACCCCATAATGATTCACTTCTAGCAAAAACTAATTTACTTGAGTGGAGACCTTTTTTTCTATATTTTAAAAATTTACTTTCTACATGCCTACATATAGAAATATCTATTTAAATAGTAAATAAATTCAAGATTTTGAGTCCACGTGAGTCCAATAATTACATTCCTCCCAAAGCAAAAGTTAGGGGGGGGGGGGGTACATTATTGAAAGTGGAGGGGCAGGTTCAAATAATTTGAATCTCTTGTGAATTGTGACATAAGCAAGACTACAATCATGTTTGATTCAAGTCTTTTTTCTCTTTTTTTTCCTTGATAATTTATTGATATATTACAAAAGATTGGGAAAAATCATTGGTATACAGTTTGGAGGCAACAAGAAAAATGAAAGATAAAATGAAGAGAAACTTCCTAAAAAGAAAAGAAAAGAAAAAAGAAAAAAGAAAAAAGAAAAAAGAAAAATAGAGGAATAGAAACTTCCAAAGGGAATGGGTTTGTACCAATGACTATTTTCTTCTTGGTTTCCCCCTTCAAAGTTTGGGTCCCCCTCTAAAGAAAGTTTGGTTGTGTTCTATAAAAATGTTTTGGGTAATTTATTCCAAAGGACATCAAATTAAATAAAGTTAATTAATGGAGAAAAATTATTAATAAATTATGCATGATGTTGATCTCAATTTGATTGCTGTATTAATATCTTGATTTTACTATTAGATTTGGTCATTGTAACATTCATGATTCATCTCAGTTGTAAAAATAGTATTATTTTGATAAAAAAAAAATAATTAGGTAAGTCTAAGTGTAAATTCAAACAATTTTACTAGAATTATATAGATGTTATATTAGTGTTATTGGTGAAGAAATTTTGTCATTATTTCAATGAATCATTTCTTCGGACAGAAGAAGATTATGTAAAACACTTACTCGAAATCTCACTTATCAGATTCCATTGTGGAAGACACAATTTTTTCTGAAGAATTCGCCACGATATATCTGATCCAGGCCGATCAAATTTTTCCACCTCATCACAACAGTAGTAGATATTATTAAATTTAGGGCTGATTAAGAATTGTTGTGTCCCTAAATTAAAATAGAGACAAGTAAATGACAAACAAAAATGTAACATTTCTCTTTTTGAGTCATTTGATCATAATGATAGACTTATCGAATTCAACAACGACTAAACTTGAACCACGGTCGAAAAATTTGGCTAGTAGCTCAATTGAGCTAATTGGATTCGGGCAAGTAAATTAAGTAGATCATGTCCAAGATCCAATCCAAATCAAACTCATGATAGAAAATTAGGTTTGACAATCAAGTCCTAACTCACTTAAAATCCATGAAAACTCTATTAACAAGGTTCTTATCCTTTCTTTCGAGGGGAGACAGGAAGAATGGAAGACCAAGGGTAAAACACCCCATCATCTTTTCTCTTTTCTTTAAAAGGAATATTAATTTATATTGATATTATCCTTTGATAAGGGAACTTGTTAAAAATAGAAAAAATATAAAAGTATTTACACAATATTATTTTTCTTCTTCAATAGATCGAAATTTAATCATTTGTGAACATCAAACATCTATTTTTCTTATTCTTCTTTTTCTTTTTTTTCTTCTTTAGTCATTCTTATTCTTCTTCTTTTCAGTTCATCTTCTTCATCTTCTTCTTCTTTAATTGAATTCAAGAACCCAAATTCAACTGATAGACATTAGAATGTTACTCTTTCAACTAATAGACATCGAAGTTCAAGTGATTTGAATTAAACACTATGCAAATTGGAATTCAAATCGGGCAAACTGTGATAGAGATCTATCACTTTTTAACACTAAGAGAAGACTTTTATCGATGTCTATCTGTGATAGATAGCGATAAATGTCTATCTGTCTATCACTTTGTTTGTATTGATTTGTGTTTGTATTTGTTTAATGTGTTTATTCTTCTTCTTCCTTCAACCAGTTTATTTTTTCCTATTTTAGATTTGTTTATACTGGTTTGTGTTTATGTTCGTATAATGTGTTTGTTCTTCTTCTTTTTTGATTAATTAAATTTGTTTATACTTCTCTTCATGAAAACTTAAAGGACATTTCTATTATTGTCTATCAATTCCTTTAATTCATCATTGGAATTTTTATCACTGATAAATAATATGATAGAATTGTCCTCTATTTAGTCCTTCTTGTTCTTCAGTTCTAATCTCTCATTGGAATTTGGCCCAAAAAAAACACAGCCAACCATGATAGAATTCTGTATTGTACCTTTGCTTTCATATTTTTGTTCTTAAATTTTATTTGTTTTTTTGCACTTATGTGAAGATGGAGAAGAATCATCTGGTGGAAAAGAAGATGAAGAAGAATCGTTTGGTGAAGAAGAAGATGAAGATGTAGAGCAGGAGTTTGAAAATGAAGGAGTCGCACGATTTTTTCCCGTTAGCAACGATCGATTAATTGTGGGTCGAGTTGCAACTCACGGGTCACTTTTGCATGAGTAGTGAAGGAGTTGTTTTTCGCATGAGTTGGATTGGGCATTATTTAATTCTTTTTTTCGGGATTGATATTTTGCCATTGGTGTAAATATTTTGGGCATTTTTATTATATTTGAAAAGATTCCTATCGATAGAAAAAGAAAAAAATATTGCAAATTAAAATGAGAGGTTAAATAAAAAATAATAATGAAATTATAAATAAATAAATAAAACAAATAAATAACAATTTAAAAAAAAGGAAGAAAAAAAGAAGAAGAAGAAGAAGAAGAAGAAGAAGAAGAAGCAAGTGTGGCTTCCAATTGAGGCCACGTTTAAAAAGGAAAAAAACTAAAATGAAAGAGAAATTGGGAGTGGATGGTCGTATTTATCACTAAAAAGAGATATATATAATAAAGGAAAAAAAAAAAAAGAAAAAGAAAAAAGGTAGTTAAGGAGAGAGAAAATTACTTTGACTGAGGAGAGGAATTTGGTTTAAATGTAAAATATAAAATAATCCAACAAGATTGGGAAGGAAGGAAATTAAGATTAAACTATGGTATTACATGTATTAAATTAAATAAGGGTTGAATTTCACTACCATTTACGTGCTAACCAAATAAAACTACTATGACAAACCGCCATCAAAGCGGCTTACAACTTGAGTTTTACACTCTAGAAGTTCGGTGAGTAGATATTTTCAAGTGTTTTGATTTGTGATTGGTTTATTTTATGAAATGTTTTATTATTTGTGAGATATTATGAGATTTCATGAAATTTGTTATTATGTACGATTTTAGAAGAATTGATATATAATTTTCATAAAACGTTAAGGAATTTCTAATAAGGTGATGTGTTTTAGTTGAAATTATATGCTTAAAGAATGTTAAAGTATGTTTTATTTCATATGGTTTTAGAATGACGAGGAAACATGTTTATGAATGATTAGAGGTTCTGAATTATGAGATTTATGATAAAAGTGATTTTAAATGCACTGGATCTTGTACCCGATACACCATGAGAATGTGTTTCTAAGGTGTAAATTATATGGTTTTTTTCCTCCACTAGGTTGCTCTTGAGTTTCAACAGCAGTGAGCTGATCAAAAGTTGCTACCAACTCATCAATTAAGTGGGGAATTTATTTTAAGTTAATTTTCAAGTTCAAGAAGGATTTGATAGTAGCCTCCGTTGCACGCTCGGGGTCTATTGTCATTGCAACTCGTCCTAGGTTCAGGTAGGGTATTTCTAGAGCAGGGTGTGACATCAAGCTATCAAGCTCTAAATACTGAAACTAAACCTTCAAGATATGAAGAATAAATCGCTTCAACGTTTGAGAGAAATATCAAATAATCAAATATTAGAGATTGTATTCACTATATTGAAATCAATACAAATTTCAAAATTTATTCAAGGAATCAAAATTTTTAAAAAATAGAGTCCAACACATAGCATTTTTTTCTTTTTCTTTTTTTTTTTTTTAAAATACATGCTATTTTTATTGAACACAAACTTTGAAGAGACATTAATAAAAAAAACATAAATCAAGATACCAATATAGCGATCAAATTGAGATGAGCATGCATAAATTATTAATAATTTTCTCCATTAATTAACTTTTTAAATTTTATGTGCTTTGAAATAAATTTCCCAAAACAATTTTATATAACATAACCAAACTTTCTTAAAATTTAATAAAAAAAAGAAAAGAAAGAAAAAAGGATTTTGAATAGAGAACCAACAAGAAAATAGTCCTTGGTACTAGTCCATTCCCTTTGGAAGTTTTTTTTCTTTTTTTTTTTTTTTCTTTCTTTGAGAAGGGTAAATAAAGGATTGTATGTCAATGATTTTTCCCAATCTTTTGTAATGTATCAATAAATTAACAACGAAAGAATGAAAAAGAAAAAAAAGAAAAAAAAGAAAAAAAAAAAAAAACATGAATCAAACATGATTGTACAAGTCTTGTCTATATCGCAATTCACAAGAGATTCAAATTATTAGAAACTTCCCCTCCACTTTCAAAGTACCCTAACTTTTGCTTTGGGAGAAATGTAATTATTGAAGAAAAAGGCCTCCACGAAAGTAAATTAGTTTTTGCTAAAAGTGAATTATTATGGGTTAGATTACCTAACTTGAGTGATCTATCCATCTAATTTAAGGTTAAGTTACAAATTTTAGGATTTCTACCTAGAACTTAAAAAGTTGTATAATATGTTTCTAAACATTATAGTTAATGTCTAATAAAGAAATAAATATTTTAAAATGTTTAAAATAGATATTTAAACTTTTAAATAAGTCTATGATTTTTAATATTTTAAAAATGAATGGATGTAGTAGACATAAAATTGAATTTTGTGTATGGTAGAACTTTAAACTTTCAAATTTTGTATATGAAATATGAGTGCATTTTTCAAATATTGAACTGATTACTAACCTAATGTGAATCCCAAAATCCTGAAACTTCCTTGTAAAGAGTTAAAATGAGTCTTGTAGAGTTGGGGAAAATTTGGAGAAACTTCTATATGTAAAGTTGATACAAGCCTGTGGAGTTTGAAAATTTTGAGGAGGGTTAGTAGGATGAACTTCTAGGCTTGTAGAGTTCAACTTTTTTTTTTTTTTTTGAGGTTTTAAGGGGCGTCATACATTGAATACATCTTGGGGGAGAAAAGAGTTTGTCCAAGTTTGAGTTATGAGGAGAGAATTGATCGTAGAACTGATTGAGAGAAAACTACGCTATGAAATTTCCAAAGTGTTGAATTATGTTTTGAGAATGGGAGTAAACTATATTTTGAAAATTGAAACCATAAGGTGAACTCCAACTTAGTACTATGATTTGAACTTCGAGGTGAACTCATAGGCTTAAGGATTGAGAAAATTGACTTAGTGTTGGAAGAGAAGGTTGGAAGCATAAGGCCAAATATGAGAAGTTCAACTCATCAACCTTAGAAACAAGGTGGGACGCATACCCTAGCATAAGGTGTATGGTAAGGAAAAAGAATGTGTCACAAGATGGTAAGGAGCTCTTCCTATCTAGTTTTTGAGCTTGTGACGAACTACACACGGGATAGTCGGAGGATCTAAGGATCTAGAATCCAAGCTTGTGGCGGAATCCCATGTGATAGTCAGAGGGTCACAGAGACATAGATTCTAAGCCTATGAGAAGAACCTCACGTAGGATGGTTAGGGGATCAACAAGTCTAGCTTCTGAGCCCATAGGAGGTAGTTTATGTGCACATAGAGGAGATGATGGTTTACTGCGCAAAATAGAGTCAGAAGGGAAATAGATGCGGTACAGAGGTGCTGAGGTTTGAGTAGATAGCTTGGTTATGATGTAATATTGTTGAGATATTTGAAGTGCTTAAGGGTCGAGAGGAACCCTATGCTTATATATTGTTCACCACTCACTGGGTTTCTAGCTCACTTTTTTCTTTATGTTTTTCTTCTAAGGTAGTAGAGGAGTCCTTGTTGCCGCATGAAGTCGAGGTCTGCCACATGATAGTTTATCTTTTCAGTAGATAAAGTAAGAGTTCGCGAGGTGTTGTAATCTTTTTTAGGGGGTGTTTGGGGTGAGAAGATGAGATGAGATGAGTTGAGTTGAGATATGAACTCAACTCATCGTTTGGGAGGCCAACATTGTGTGTCACTTACATTTTATACCATGTCCACCAATAATGCACTCAATCTTCAACACAAGCGACCACCTCCAAAGACCAATTTCAGTTGCCACCTCTACGCGACCAACTCCAGTGACCACCTCGGATAGCCAACTTCGAGGGCCAACTCCGGTGACCACCTTCGACAGCCAACTCTGACAACATACAACCACCATTGTTCTTGGGCAACTCTGGCGACCTCCGACAGCGACCACTCCACTAACTCCGACGATCCTTATTTTAAATTATGGCTACTACAAATTTGAGTTTTGTTGACGCACAAATTTTTTTTTTTTTTTTTTTGGCACTTGTGACATAAAGCCATCAATAAGACCTTAATTTAAATATTAAAAAAAATATTAATTTAAAATAAATATCAATAAATGTTAATATTTAAATTGATACATAAAATTGTCAATAAAAACAACTTTGTTTATGCAAAAAAGTACGTAGTTCTGTCAAAGCATTGAATTTCTCATTTTTTGATTAGTTCATAGTTTTTATAATTGTTCTTCATAGTAATTTAGCATTAATAAAAGGGTTGTTTTCAATTATAGAAAAATGAACCAAAATATTTACAAATATAACAAACTTTTACTGTCTATTTGCGATAGACTGTGATAGATTAATATATGTGTCATGATAGACACAGATAGTAGTCTATCGTGGTCTATTACAGATAGATTGTGATATTTTGCTATTATTTGTAAATATTTTCAATAGTTTTGTCATTTAAAATAATTTCTCTTAATAAAATCATTGTTATCATGTAATCAAACAATTTATATATAAAAACACTTTTGAGAAAAATTTGTGAGACACATGAGTGTATTTATTTCAAAAGCAACTTTTTTTTTTAACAAATGTATTAAAATAAAAATGAATTAACTAGAAACGCCGCAGGCACAAATTTGTAAAATAATTGCTTAAATAAAAAAAAAATTGAAATGCATGATTCAGAGTAAACCTTAAATCCCATTTCCCAAAACTCTCGACAATACATGTATGCTTAAAAAACAACAAAATAAAGTTCAATCTATGGTTTATTAAAAAAAAAATATATGTAGAATTATTGAATAAAAAAGTTTCCAAACAAAAATAATCATCATAAAAATAGATTATTTATGTAAACAAATAAATAAATAAACTGCACTATACCCCTGACATATGAACTCAGCACCCAAAAACTCAAAACACAAACATATAAACTCCACAGATATATAAACTCCACGGACATCATATCTCCATACATCATATCTCAAGTCAGTGCCCCAAACAACCTTGTAAGGATTTGTATAGACTTTATAATTAGCTTAAATTTCAACACATGTGAACTTATTAAACATGATTATGGATGACAAAATGAGAGCATTAGAGGTCGGGCAATAAGCATCACAAAAGGGTGATGTTTGTTGTCTTCATATCCTTTCCGGGTTAAGAAGGTTAATCTAGGAGGGGATGTGACACCTAACATATACAAAATTGAAAAATCAGTGACTTATTAAATACCAAATCAATTAGACATTTTTTTCCTAAGAAAAGCTAGTTAGACATTTTTTTAAATTTATTATGCTTGTTGATTGCAACATTTGGAGAGGATTCACATGACCTTCACGTGCTACCAATGGTTAATTTATATTCAAGGAAGAGTTCACTTGCAAAATAATCCAAATCATACACCCATGTGGTGCTTGCCATAAATACTCTAAAAAGTTAATTTTCAGCACAAGAATCAGAGTTAACCTTTTAGGGAAAGAGATGAACCCACTTGGAACTTCCATTCTCCTTATGTAGTGGAGTTAAACCTAGGGTTTCCGTCATCCTTCTAGGAAAAGGATTTATAGTTCCTTAGTCCATTTATGAATATGACTCTCAAGAATTAGATCGGGTTCTCATTAGGTTTTCAAAAGATAAACCCCAAAATGAAAGGTACATTGGCCTCAACCTTGCCTCAACCTCAACAGGTTGAGGAAGTCTAATTGGGTTGGGTGGCCCTATTTATTTGCTCACTTCTTCCATGGAACTCTCCTAGACTTATGTCGTGCGATTTTTGAGTTCACTTGGGGAAGATCAACTTTCTCTATTTTACCATCATAATTTACTTTTTTTAGTGGACACTATCATAGGTTCAAAAATATGTACAATAGCCATTTAAAAATTGGAATACCTTATAAAAATCAACCTAAAAAAGTTATTTTCTCCTTTCCCAAATTTAATATTCAGTTTTAATTTTAACTATTTAACCAATATTTTGACCACATAAATTTTCCAATCACATCTTTTGCTTTAAGTGATTATATTTGCTATACTTTTGTATTCCTATGATTTATTTTACTGTTTCAGTTTTGTTACTTATAATACTTTTAATATGTAATCTTATTGATAAAACTATACGTTTTACTTCTTTTTCATTATTATTCAATTTTGACTTGACTATACTTACTTTAAATAAGAATATCTTACGATTAAATATTTATTTCAAAGCATGTACACCTAACAAATTCAACAAAAAAAAAAAAAAAATACACCAAAAATAAAACAAAACTAGAATAATCTTGATACCAATCAGACTCAAGACACAAACAGAAACTTAGACTCCATAACTCAATCCAAAACCTAATTGGCCTTTGGAGGAGGCAGTTGGGTCAAGCCTCAAATGACAATAATTAAAAGGAAAACCCAATCCAAGAGAGAAACAAAAGTTCTGCAAGTATAGTTGATTCTAAATCTCTCAAAGCTTGTTACACCTAACATTATTAACTCTTTGATCTAGCAAACATTTTAAGGTAGAACCATGTGCAAGTTAGGTATTTTAAATTCATATATTTGTGCAACAATGAGTAATGCTGTCCAACACAAATTTTTGTATGCTCATTTGAGTTATAATATTTTTTTTAAGGAAACGATTTAGGTGCAAACTCTTCCGTAGCTTGTCTAGCACCCAACAAATATGTGTCACGTGGTATTTTGTTTTGGTTTTTTTAATTTTTTTAATAAAAAAAATAGAGACTATGTGATTAGACTAGCCGTAGTCTCATTGCTCTTTAATCTCTTGCCATTAAAATTATTTTTGAAATGTATATAAGAAAATTTGAATGAATAGAGAAGAGATTTTTATGGAACGAAGGATATTTATTTATTTATTTATTATTTTTTGTGTGAGTTCTTTTATGGAACGAAGTTGAAATCTATAGTTCAGTAAATGCATTTGTTAACCTCATTTAAAATTTTCCACAAACAAAAGCGTTACGAATTACGATAATTTCCACAATTTTTTTTGCATCATGACGTGGCGGTTTACTATTTGTCCGTCACAAACTTTCTTGCATACCTCGGTTACCCAAGGTTTCCCACCCTTCTCCCACTTTCGTCCTCAGAGTCCCCTTTTCAGAGAGGCAACGGCAAACTCAAGGAAAAAATGTTTAACGAATAATTAAATCGGAAAAGGGAAAAATTAGGAGGAAAAAAAAAAAAAAAAAAACTGAGCTCGGAACCCTAGCAATCGAAGGGAGAGGTTGAAGACAATCTCAATCGCTCAAATTCGAATTCATCTAAAGTTGTTTCAGTAATTTTGTTTGAATTCGTTCGCAATCGCTACGGAGAAAAAAAATGGTGAAGAAACGTGTGCCGGATTGGCTCAATAGCTCTCTTTGGTCCTCCACTCCCGCTGGCGACGACGATCGCCTCCAGCGCTACACTTCCGAGCCGGCAGCCACCACTTCGTCCCCGAAACCCGTCGTCGAACCTCCTGTTCCGGTTCCTCCTCCGTCTGCGAGCACCGCCGTTAGAACCGAGTCTCCCAAGTCTGATACTAGAGACTCCAGGGCTAATAACAATGTCACCAACGACGATAATGGCACTTCCTCAGGCCCTTCTGCTGAGGATGTATCTCGCCAGGCACAGCTTGTTGTTGAGGTTTGCTTTTTAGTGTGATCTCCTGCATGTTTTGGATTGTTTATTCTTCTCATTCTTTTAGTTGTTGATTGTTTCGTATATTCTGGATGGCAGTTGTCGAAGAAGATCATAAATCTGCGTGAATTGCGTAAAATTGCGTCTCAGGGCATACCGGATGGTCCAGGAATTCGTTCAACCGTCTGGAAAGTATGTCTTTTATAGTTTTTAATGTGCGTCAAAATTGTCCGCTGAAGCAAATTAGCTAGATTTGTCGTGACGAGTCCAAAATATATAGTGATTGGCTCATTTGATTGATCACAGCTCCTATTGGGTTATCTGCCACCAGATCGTGGGCTCTGGACGTCTGAGTTAGCTAAAAAGAGGTCTCAATACAAGCATTTTAAAGAAGAGCTTTTGATGAATCCTGTAAGTCATATTGTGGTACTTTCACTCTTCATTTTGGTCTCTTAACATTTTGTAGAAGGATTCATCTAGTTGTCTGTGGTGTAGTCGCTCCTCTTTTGCCTTTTTCTTTTTACAATCCAGCCAACAAGGGGTAAAATATACCATATGGGGTTAATCACTTGGCTTTGGGAACAGAAAGGTCTTGTTTAGCAATTACAAACGTTTATGAGAGAATTGCAACCAATTTTCTTCCTCTCCCAAAATTGGATTTCTAGTTCAAGAGGGACAATTTATTAGTCGAGAATGTAATTCCCATTGTCTTAATTCTGTGGACTTCTTCACTTTTCTCTTTTATCTACTTTATTGTGGGTCCTCACCGAATTAGAATGTATTTTAATTATATATAGTAGTACATTTCATGATAGTAATTTCTCTTTCCCTTTCACTAAATACACACATTATCAGTTGTTTTATTCCCATTCTAATTAATCAATACAATTGTTCTTCAAATTCATTACCATGTGGTAAACAGACAAAAAACGATATGCTGCAATCACTATTGTCTGTTTGTATGTACAAACATGGTTTTCTTAATGTTTTTGTGGCTAGTCAGTCCGAAATTTCAAGGAGGTTGGAGAAGGCCAAAAGTTACGAGCATGACGAAACGAACAAGGGTCCACTCTCAAGGTCAGGAATAAGTCAAGAGGAACATCCTTTGAGTCTTGGGAAAACGAGCATCTGGAATCAGTACTTCCAGGTATCCTTTATTATTAAACTCATGATAAACTTTTTATTCCCTGTCTAATCTTATGAAATTCGATATAATTAATGTATCCTGCAGCAAAAGTACTTATAAAAAAATTAATTGGCCACTCTGTATTGAACTCTAAATGCAAATAAATGCAAATAATTCTGTTAACTTTAACCATTTGTTAATCAGAATCTGTAAACTTTATTATTTAACTCTATGATGAACTTTAGACTAAAGTAGTTATGTCTAAAGAATTAAACTTTTCTTGTTCTCATGGATAAGGGCACCTAATAACTTCTTTCAAGTTGAAGGTTCAATCTTCTACACCTATATTGTTTCTTGTACTGAGAAATCAAAAAGAAAAAATAATAAAAATAACCCTAATAAAACATTTTGTTGTTCTCTTAGGAGAATGGGATGATGTTCGCTGATTCTAGAATAATCATGCCTTGTAAATTCTTGATTTCCTAGATGAACTTGAGTATTTCAGTTATGCAATCATCCTCTATGAGTTCTCTTCAACCTTATGCATGGGTCAACCGTTCATGCAACTGGACCCTTTAGAAGTGTACATGGAATTGAGGAGGGAATTCAGGACCAGAAAACTCAATTTGAAAAGCATATTTTGGTGATAAAGAGTTTACAGCACTTTCAAATTTATAATTTGTTTACTGGGATCCTGATCGATGGCCTGCTTTTTCGGAACCTTGACTGTGATAGAAGTCATCAAATGTTTTTTATTATGGAAAGATATGCTGATATTTGATTTTGCCAAGATTGTGTTCTTACCAGATTTTTAATATTTACTTAATTGATGTATCAGTCATATCCTGTCTCTGTGTTTCATATGTATCTTTTCTGTTTGCACTTATACAGTGATAGAACAATATGATTATGTGCTATAACATCATTTTAGTCTAATTTATCACCTACATGTTAGGACTCTGAGATTATAGAACAGATTGACCGAGATGTGAAGCGTACTCATCCAGATATGCACTTCTTCTCTGGGGACTCATCACTTGCAAAATCTAATCAGGTTAGTATGCATAATGGACACGTGTGATAGTAGTTCTATAGAGGTTTGGCCAATTATCTTATGTTAATTGTGCTTTGTACTTGCAGGAGGCCCTGAGAAATATCTTAATTGTATTTGCAAAGTTGAATCCAGGAATTAGATATGTACAAGGGATGAATGAAATTTTAGCTCCTCTATTCTATGTATTTAGAAGTGATCCTGATGAGGATAATGCGGTAACTTTTCTTTACACCCCCCATCTCCCATCCGCTGATGGTTATATGAATATTGATGATGTTAGCTCTGTAGTGTCGCAAATATGTTCCTAAATAAGTTGGCCTTTTTGCCTAATAACTATTAGGACACATTTTGATAGCTAAAGAGTTCGGTAGTCAACCTAAGTATCACTCAATTGATAAGGAATTATAACCTCGATCAGAAGGCCAGAGGTTTAAGTCCTCAATTCTGAATTTAAAAAAAAGAAAAAAATCTTGCTAGAGTTTCTGTACCTCTTTTTTGATAATGAGTCTAGTTTCTTACTTAAAAAAAAGGAAGAAAGGAGACTTTGGTTGAATTAAATGGGTTGTTCATTTATTCTGCATGTGGAACTATTAGACAAACCTTCTCTAGCTATGGCAATTTATGCGTGTATCCTATGGAAGTTGTTTCTTATGTTTAAAAAAACTGTTTGAGTTATTTCAATTGTGAAAATCTTTAGTGGATGAAATTCTGCAGAGGAACCAGTATCTCTTGCTGGTCATCATTTGCATATATCACGGAAAGAAACCTTGAGAGATAGTTGTGTACTAAATGGATTCTTTTTCTTAATGACAATGTTGTTATCTGGTTATCACAAGTAAAGTGAAAAAATCTTATTGGAAGATCAATGAAGAATCAATTTGACTACCATGAAGTTCTTCTCCGGAGCCTGATTAGTGTTCCTTCTAAAGGAACATGGTTATGGTCATCTAACGTTTAACTGTTAAATACTATTTTGTTGCAACTATGTAGATATGTATTTTATGAATAAATCTGCCTCTCATCGCACGAACATTTTGTGACATTTTTCTTTCTTTACTTTTATTGTTCAAATTCCAGGCATCTGCTGAAGCAGACACGTTCTTTTGTTTTGTTGAGTTATTGAGTGGATTTAGGGATCATTTCTGCCAGCAATTGGATAATAGTGTTGTGGGAATTCGTGCCACAATCACAAAGTTGTCTCAACTTCTGAAGGAGCATGATGAAGAGCTCTGGCGTCACCTTGAGATCACAACCAAAGTAGGGTTTAATTTTTATTCAGACAGTTTTGAGCCTTTAATTATTTATTATTTTTAATTTTATATATTGCTATTTTAATACTTATTTCCTTTCATGATGCGTCCTATAAATCTCCACTATTTTCCATATTTTGATTATGGCAACCACTCTTAGGGGTTGTCTGTTTTAGGAGTGGTTGCCTGTTTTCTCAGATGATTCAGCAGGAGAGTCCATTCAAATTTGAAATGGTAGAACTTAAAAGCACCAAAATTTTCATAATATTCAAAATTGTAAAGTAAAAGTTTTCTAATCATTCTCCTCAGGTTTGGAATATTCCTTGCTTTCTTTCTTGATTGTTGATCATTTGAGTCCTTATCATTTTATTTTTAAAAGAATAATGGTTTCTATGGCCATTCACTCATTTGCTCTTTACTGCCCCTAATTTTTTATTACCTTCTTAAATGATTTTATTATTCCATTGGAAACTCTGTTTCTTCTCAAAAGAAAATAACAATTTGGTCATTATGTTTTCTATGGTTATGACTTGTAACATCATCTTTTGAACATTTTGATTGAAAATATTTCTTATCGTTGCTAAGGTATCGGCCCCAAAGTGATCTGAACCAAATCTTCAAAAATATATCAACAAACAATACCAACATAGGTTTACATCTCAAAAGCTGAAGTAATCTGAGACCTTATAGTGCCCAAATTCCTGTTTCTACAAACGTCTATTTCTCTTCATAAGAGTCTTTTGATCTCTCAATTCCTTCAGTTAGGCTTAACCTGTAATTTAAGCTCATTTTATTTTGCATATCTGTTTTGTAGACTAGTTTTCATGTGTACTAAAGTGTCCTAAGTAAGCAACTGTAATAGCTGATACTTCTATTTTATACGTTTATTTATTGTTGCATTTCTTTGTTTTGTCTAATTACAGGTAAACCCCCAGTTTTATGCATTTAGGTGGATCACTCTCCTCTTGACCCAAGAGTTCAATTTTGCAGACAGCCTTCACATATGGGATACAATTTTGAGTGATCCTGAGGGTCCTCTGGTAATATTTTCTTCTTTTAGGTTTAAGTTATCCCTTCTAGAGTTTTACTTCCCTTCCTCCCTTATAGATCTCATCCATGGCATTCTGGAGCAACGAATAAAATTTGAACCATTTAGTAAAGAACTGTGGTATAAGAGAGACCTGACATACCAAAACAGGACAACGAATTTTGCCCGCTTCGGGGAGCTATTTGTCATAGATAAGCCTGATTCTGTTGATGAATTTCCTTATGATAGTTATCATGCTCGTGCATATATCATGTAAGAGAGGTTGCTCCCATAGAATGCACAAGTGTGTTGCGAAAACGTGCTCGAAGTTGTAGGAGAATTCTACCATTCTTTCTGTACATACTCGAGTATATTTTCTTGTTGACTTCTTCATGTATTTTGTACCATCTTGAAATGAAAATGTTTCACTCTACACTGGACAAAATTTTAATTGTATCTAATCGAGCTAGACCGGATATTTAATGAATTTGCAGGAAACACTCCTCCGAATATGCTGCTCGATGTTGATTCTCATTAGACGACGCCTACTTGCAGGTGATTTTACGGCTAATCTCAAACTGCTACAACACTATCCCCCAGCAAACATCAGTCATTTGCTCTACGTCGCGAACAAGTTGCGTAAACAACCTTCGATCTGATCTCCTTTTCAACACTGTAGTTCCTCTTGCGCTTCGTTCTCCTGTTTGATTTTTCTCTCTCTAAAATATTCTAGTGTTGGTCAATTACTGGATGTAAATGTTGGTTGAAAGAATGACTTATAGGGGCAGGATATAAAAGGATTGTTCATTAGATGTTGACTTGTAGTACTTGTTGTGTTTGCAAGACTTTTGTGTACCTTTTCTGAGAGATTAGTAGTGAGTGATATTTATCAACTAGTTCTGATCCTTTTGTAGTTTGCACAATTTTGGCTCATTGTTTATTCAAATTTCCTCTGAATTTCTCTTGAGGTGTTCTTTCAATTTTTTTTTCCTTCTTTGGCCTCCATGATTTTGAAGAGTATTTTATTTAGAAAGGAATGATTCGAACTGGTTGAGGACGGTTGAGCTAGGTTGGGATTATCCATTAACGTTTTATTTGTATTTTTGTATGAAATTTCTGAAAGAGAATACACCACTAGAGTTGTGTGTTTTTTTTTTTTTTTTTTCCTTGAAATTTGTGGGAAAACATGAATTGAATCATTAGTTTTTTTTTGCACTAATAAGCTTATCTTGTGAAATTAGTAAGTTTCGAAATGTTTTGTTTTTTCAAAATAAAATTAAATAGAGGGTTACTTTCTTAAAAACTAACTAACTAATATATTAGGTGTTAAAAATCACAACACACGTTTAAGGTTAAGGTTAATGTTAAATTTGATTTAGTTGAAAATTGTGATTACAAATGTTGGTAGTTAAAAACCATTTACTTTCCTAAACTTGTGTAGAAGTGACAATTAATCTTCAAACTTTTATCTAGTCTCCAAACTTTTATCTATAACGATTTAGTCTCTATATTTTCAATTTTGTTACGATTTAATCCATGTAGTTTAGCACATAACAATTTAGTCTCTATGCTTTCAAATTTGTAACAATTTAATCAATGTTGTAAAAAATTTTCATCAAAATTAAATGTTGATTTTTATCATCTAATGATTAGACTTTGTAGCTTATACATATATCGGGTTCCTAACTTGTTTACTTATCTATTTATGCAAGAAATTTTATTTAATTTTCACAATAACTTCACGATAAGAGCTAAGGATCTATTTAGATTAACTTTTTAAGTGTTTAGAAAAGTATTTCAAGTGTCAAAAAATTATTTTTAAGCATTTAGAAAGTCAATCTAGACATACCTTATATCATTACAAACTTTGAAGTACATAAATTAACTTGTCACAAAATTAATAGTATATGAACTAAATCATTACAAATCAAATTTCATGACTAAAGTATATGTTCGGGTATGATGTAAACGTCAAAATCAATTTTGTCATATACACAAGTATCTTGAAACATGATTTGAATAATTTAAAATTAATTTTGATTGTATGAAAATCACATCTAGTGTAAAATCAAATCCTAAAGTGATTTTGAGTGAAATAAAAACATGTTTCAAAAAAAATCACTTCATGCATTAGAACTTAAGTTCAAAAATAATAAAAATAATGCCGTTGTTTCTCAACACTCCGACCTTAGCTCAGTTGGTAGAGCGGAGGACTGTAGTGTTGAACAGCTTAATCCTTAGGTCGCTGGTTCGAATCCGGCAGGTCGGAATTTTTAAAAATTTTTCTTTTTCTTTTTTCCTCCTCCGTTGTGCCCTTTTCATCCGTTCTTCTTATAAGTTAATCCTATAATTAATTACGACTTCTGATTAAATCTCGAGTCTTTCTTTCCTTTGCTTTCTCCGGCGTCGGAGTTTTGAAGCTTCGGCCATAGTTCCGTACTCTCACGACCTTACTGCACGATCCAGCCAATTTTCTCCATCCAAGTTTTCACTTCAGCGCGCCAATTTTGATCTCTGAAAACTGCTCTCTCGAATCCAGAAATGGTTGGTAACAAACAATTCTTGTCAACGTTGATCTTCTTTGGTTCGTTTGAAGTTGTCTATTTGAGTTGTGTTAATCTGCTGCTTAAATGATAAGAAGATCGTTGCGAATGAAGTTCATTCGTTTTACTTAGCAATGTCCGATTTAACTCATTTTCTTAGTGAAATTGTCGATGTTGATGTGAATGGACGCTTCTTGATTCGAAAATGTCTTGCGGAGGAAGCAAGCTTCACTTTGATGAACTCTTGACTTTGCGTTTTTCTTTTTTTCTTTTTTTTCTTTTTTGTTTTTGCTTTGATTGTGTGATTAGTTTAAATTCTTAATTGTAGAATGAGATTGATCTTTTGTTTTTGTTTTGTTTTGTTTCTTTCTACTTGTTCTGCCTAATTTTCCGTCTGTATGTGCAAACTCAGGCAACTACTTTACGCTTGTATTTGACGTGCATACGGAACACTCTTGAGGCCGCGATGTGCCTTCAGGTATTTCTATCGTTGTTTTGTTGCTGTTTTTTCGATTCAATTTCGTTTGAGGGGGGTGATTTTTTGCAGTTTAATATATTATTTCTGGAACCGACTTTATAAGGTTCTGTGGAACTTTTTTCATCCTACGAATTAGTTGCCTTTGAACTTCAAGAATGCGATGTTGAACTGAACGCGTTGCTTGTAATTGTTTCTGGCAAGTGCATGTAATTTCATTGTACGTGCAGGGAAAATACTTCTGTACGCATGTAGTTTCTGTTCCATCCAAAAATGCGCTTGGTGAGAGAATATTCACTAAATGACTTTTTGATATGTGATAATACATCTAGAGAGTGCGGGCTTTTGGTAATGTTATGTCTCTAAATTGAACTCCGGTGTTGTTTTCTTTTTCCCGCTTACCTTTTCCTCTAGGAGAAACTTCATAGGCATCCGGAATATCCCTCCAAGTCACCAGTTTGAGTGTTAAGAGAGAGTACTGAATACTAAAGTATTTTCTAATATTACATTGAGTTGTGCATGAATGAACTATGCAGGTATACATGACCTGACCAGTTATATTTGTGTACGGTGTTCCTCCCTGCTACTTCTTGAAATTTTTTGTCACTTTGGATATTTGATTTCTTTCTAATACGAATCTCTCCACGTCTGATTCACTTTCATATGTGTTTGATGTTTGATTTATAAAACCTTTTCTTTTTCCCATATGGTTACAGAATTTTCCTTGTCAAGAAGTTGAAAGACACAACAAGCCGGAGGTTGAACTAAAGTATGGTTACATCTTCTATTCATCTTAAAACCTCTTACTGTATGTAATATAGATATATCCTTGTTTGCGAGCCAGTGGAGACCTGCATTGCCTAATTAATGAATTCATTCATGAGCTCCATTGCGAACATTCTTGGGATCACTTTATAGAAGTTTTCAGTCTTGAGGATATCTGATAGCAATGTGCTTATTAGTATTTGCATAGCCATAGCATTGTGATTATCATTCTATTATGTAAATAGATGGTAGAACGTCATACTGTTGTGACTTGGTGTAGATGTTCTCCCTTATCTCACCACTATAGTTTTACCTCTCTCCTTTCCAATTGGAAAAGTCTTTCGTAGCTCCTCTGGGGGGGGGGGGGGGG
>QLSR01000119.1:1791038-1824384 GCA_031780015.1 Citrullus colocynthis | reverse complement strand
GGGGGGGGGGGGGGGGGGGGGGGTCTTCTCCTCTTTTGTAATTTCATACCATCAACGAAAGTGTTTTCTTTCCAAAAAAGATCATCATTCAATTATGTAGGTCATATTTGGTTACTGCATAGCTTTGTTGTCACTTGTCTTACTTAAACTGCATGTTCTTGTTAGTTGAACCTGTGTTGGTAGTTGGTTAATAGCTATATGTCTTGATGATCGTATCAATACCTGATCAGAAACACTAATAATACACCAATCTCCAAGTACTGTTAGTTTTTTGCTTAGAGCATAGTAATTGAATCTTTACATGGAATGCAACAATGAAAATTTTGCTGATTTGTGTCTGCTCTTATTTTCTTGTTCTTTACCCTTCCAGGACCAGCTCAGAACTTCTTCTCAATCCTGTAAGTTCATGTCATTAGTTTAAATAATGAGCGTTCCCACCTTGAAAATTTACCTGGCTTATCATTTTGTGCTTGTTAATTCACTCCTGTGGATGAGTGAACACTTCGGGGGGCGGGGGTGTTATTTGTTAATGATGGGTAAGCACTTCTTTTCTTCGATTTTCAGACTACAATCTCGTGATGCCTCGGTATGGAGAACTGTTAATGTTCCTCATCGGAACACATTTTGTTTGCTGTGACATGTCAGCCAATGCATATTATTCTAGTTATCCTTTTTTCCCTCCCTCTTTTTGTTTTCTTCAATTGGCGAATCATGTTCATGCAAAAGAGCATCCCTGGGAGTTGGGAGTAGTTGGGAAGTGACTTTTATATCTCTATTTAAGGACATGTAAGATCTTGCTACAATATATTGCTGTTGCAGATCTTAATATGTAGAAATGAGTCAGAGAAGTGTTTGATTGAGACATCTATAAACTCTCTCCGTATCAGCCTCAAGGTGATTTTATTCTCTTCATTTTAATTTGATGCATTAGAGACATATGTACTACCATAAGGTCCTTTCTGAATGTAATTTTTCTTTTTTGTGGACAGGTTAGGCAGACAGATGAACTGGAGAATATCCTAACTAAAAAGTTCCTTCGATTTCTGTCAATGAGGGCAGAAGCTTTTCAGGTGCTGAGAAGAAAACCTGTACAGGTACCGATGGTGTCTAATCATGAAGTTAACTCTGTGCTTTAGTTCAAGATGATATTACAGCGATTGTGAACTATACTTCTAAAAAAAAGTTAAACTTTCAACTATTGGAGATTATTTATGGCTAATCATTTGAGAAGACTTGGAGCTGTACTACTAGGGTGATTGTGTCTTCTGACTTCTGAAGTTTCCACAAAGTCATATTTTATTTCTCTTCGAGGGGATGATATTAAAACTGGGAGGCGAGTTCTAGGTCCATCTATCTTGTTCATCTTTGTTGAAGGAGATAAGTGACGTTCTCCAATTTCATTTATTTTATTCTTTTATTATCAGAGTGAACAGTAAAAAACTAAACTGTAAACTATAATATTGAGATAATACCATTTAGCGACAACTATTTGTGTCTGCTTAACTTTAGCTATCTTGGTTTTGGGATGACCGGATGACCTAAAAATAATCTTATTAATTGATTTCGTATAAAAGCTTACCTTATGTTTTCCTTTTTCTGGAGAACATATATATGTATATATATATATAGATATTTCTCTACAAGCATTAGATTGTTCAAATGCAAGAAATTGAAATTTTAATCAAGAAATGGTGTCCGAATATATGTTGTGGTATTTAACCATTATAACCATGCATGGCTTGTCTTGAAGCTTTAAAGATTCTGGATTAGTTATCTCCTTTCTTCTTCTCTCTTCCTTTTCCATAAAACTAAAATTAATTATTATAAGCGGTAAGCCTCTAATATTAATCCATCCTGGTCAATTGTTTTTCTATAAAGAAAGTAATTTTCTTTTCCAATATGAACTACTTCCTCCCTAATCGTTTGTACTCTTTACCTGTATTCTAGTTAATATTCCAGATTTGCTATTCTTGTTTGCAAAACATATGTAGTGTTCTTCCGAATTGATCTTTTATTTCTTTTTGGCTTCATTTTACAGGGATATGACATTAGCTTTCTCATAACGAACTATCATTGTGAGGACATGCAGAAGCAAAAACTCATTGATTTTATAGTACAGTTTATGGAGGCAAGAATTTTAACGCCACCTCAATCAATTTGCAGTTATTTACATGATTTCATTCTATTCTGATAACATATCTCCTTGATTTTCTTTCCGCTTCTTACTACCCAACCTCTTCTAATTTACCCTTTGAAAAAACTGAATTTTCTGTATGCTTTTCTCTATTCAAGCCCATCCACGAACATACACTATTTCAAAAACGTTCTTGAACTTGTCTTGGAGTTCACAAAATTGAATAGTTCTTTACGTAAAAATCCATCGGTCAATTACAACTTTCTCTAGTTCAAGCTGTTCTGCACGAATTAATATTAAGAGTTAACATGTCTAATTCCGTTTTGTCGAAATACTGTTGTAATGATCGAAGAGAAATCTATTGAATTGAGAGCTTGTTGAATAATCCTTTTCTCCCATCTGTGCAGGATATTGATAAAGAGATTAGTGAACTTAAAATGTCTGTGAACACTCGAGGAAGACTTGTAGCAACAGAGTTTTTAAAGCAATTCATTTGATGTCTCTTTCTCTCTCTCTTATATACTAAGGTAAACTCCCCTTTCCCCAAGTTATTCTTCGAGATTATTCTATTGCTGCTTGTTATATATATCCTTGAACCTCAGTTAACAAGATTTGTTCCTATTATACTTTATGCTACTTAATATTCCTACAACTTTCATGGGTTTAGGATTTGATCCAGAAATACAGCTATATAGTCAGTAACCTTAAAACCTGAAAACTTGACCCACAGTTTTCTCATGAAAAATTATTCCTTCCTCAAACTTCTAGTCCTCTTTAAGTCAACATTTGTTTTCATTTTCAACCTCTCTTTTGTCCTATTAATTATGATAGCCAACTTTTGAACATCAACCCTCGGGCTTTTTGTACGGAAGTGCCATTTTTTTCATCCTGGGTTGAGGAGAATTCAAATCTTTAATCTCTTAAATAGTGAGCTATGCTTGGGTTTGGCATTTTAAATCCAATATCCAAAAGAACTACATAGATCCAGAACATTAGAGGTTTTTTCTTTTTTTCTTTTTTTTACATAATTCTTTTAAAGATAAATATAGCAACTCCCATCCAAAAAATGCTCTTTTGACCCTACTTGGGGGAAGATACACTACAAAACATGTTGCGGGAAAGTTAGGTCTCGGTCGATGCCTGCATGAACAAGCTTATTGCAAACCCTATTACAAAAAGAAAACCTCAGAACGTTCACTTGAGGGGCGATGAAAAGAATATACTCAACAACATTCGAAGTCTCAAATCGATCCAAACAATGCTGGTTAAGGATTTTGATGAACTCCAAAGAATATGAATCGACCACCAAAGGATGTAAAAGATTGTCTTTGATGCTTTTCAGGCCTTCAAAGATTGCCAAACTTTCGAGAGCTTTGACTGGCGATCTGCTGTCAGGTTGTGCACCACCTTGAAGCGCGCCCTAACAATGGACGCGGAGAGTCTTGGATAATCCACCCTATTATGAATTGATTAGAGCTTTAGGCTATATGGTTTTTTCCTAGTTAAGATGTAGGTCCAGTGGATAGGCTTTGATTGGTTTTCTTTTTTGTTTTTAATTATATATTTTTTCTTCGGTGTCTGCCAAGTTTGTTCTTGCTCCTTAACGGTGAAATTCCTACGTATAGTCAGCAACCTTTCTTGATCCTTGTCGACAATTCAAGTACTTTGATTGTATAAAATTTGTTTATATTGAGGGCTGGTAGAAATCCATCTCTCATCATCCTCTTCATTCTTTCCCAAGTCTTGATGGGTTCTTTTTCCACATCGCATTCGAATTTCTTAACCCATTCAAGAAAAGCTTCAATTTGGTAAATCTAGGTTTAGTTTGTAATCACCCGGCTCTCCCATCTGGAATTGTGGCCTTTGGATTTTTCACTCCATGTCCAACTCTCCTAGATCTTCTTCCTCTTCTTCACTGGACAACTCCACCTCCTATTGTCACCACCGTTGATATGCTTTTAATCTTGGTGGTTCTTGAATATTAAACTGTGATTCTCCAAGGTTTCTTAAAAGGATTTGGGGTTGCTGAATGTTGTGAAGTCTTTCTTAACCCAAGAGCTTTGTTCCATTCCAACTTCTTGTCGATGTCTCTGACGTTCTTGCTGCTGTTCGTTCCTGATCTTCGGATAGCTGATCTAATCGGACCGAAATATTTTCTAGTAACCTAATATATATATATATATATAAGAAAAAATTTCTTATCAAATTGTGATTTTTACAAAGCCAACAGCTTTTATGCATAAGCCTGGAAATGGGAACCTACAACCTACTGTTCAGGTTATAAAAACTAAAGATACGGTAAAATCCTATTAAAACTACCTAAACCTAAGATTACGTATCTCAACTAACAATAAACCAATTTAATTATTAAAATCTAACAAAATAGAAACATAATGGGACTACATCAATAACAACACTACGATGCAAATTCATTACAACGTGGATTGGGATTGTAATATGTTGAGTTTGGATGGGGATTTTGATAGTTGGAACATCCAATCATTATACTCTGAAGTTCTTTTTCTCTCTTCTTTTTTTTGTTCTTTTCTTTTTACTAATCCTCAACCTGGACATACGGATGAGATCCTCCGTGCGATAACCATTTAGGCCCCATCTTATAACCATTTGATTTTTGGTTTTTTGTTTTTGAAAAGTAAGCCTATATAGACTAATTTCACCTCCAAAGTCTAATTTTTTCTTTGTTATCTACTTTTTACCAATAGTTTAAAAAACCAAGTTAAATTTTGAAAACTAAAAAAAAAAAAAAAAAGAAGTAGCTTTTAAAAACTTATTTTTATTTTGGGAATTTGGCTAATAATTCAATTATTGTGCTTAAGAAACATACAAATCATTATAAGAAATGAAGATGAAATATGTTTAATTTTCAAAAACTGAAAATAAATTATGAAATGGTTATGAAATGGGGCTTAGTTTTTTTGTTTTTCAAAATCATGTTTTTTTCTTACCATCTTCTTTATCATGATTTTCATATTTCTTAACTAAACGTTTAAATTCTTAGTCAAATTTTTATAAAAATATAATAAGTTTTATTTATTTATTATTATTTTTAAGTTTCGAATTTTGGTTTGAAACACTCTTTCATAGTACATAACAAAATAAAGAAAACAAACGGTTAAAGCGGTTAAAGTAGTGTTTATAAGCTTGATTTTAATAAACCAATAGATTGCTAAATGGGACTGTGGGTCTAACAAATAAACTCAATGTAACATTTTGTTGAAGTCACAGTGATTGATACAACGTGGTTTAAAATTGGGTTTCAAGAAATTACTTTGGTAAAGGAAAAGTACAATTAAAATGTAATCAACATAGTATTTGTTGGACTTGTGTAATTTAATTTTGAAATTCGGACGTTAACTGTACCAAGGAGAGACAAGATTCTCCTAACAATGGAACTCGTTAGAAAGATGACAAAAATAATAATTAAATCATTAAAAATAAGGGATGAATTACTAATATATTTGTTCCAATAAAAGGTAAAGAAACACGATCTGGCTGTTTTGTTTATTATTGGAAATAATATCTTTGCTATACTTTTAAAGAATTTTCATTAATGTCTACACTTTTAGCCATTTATGACTAATTTTCATTAATTTATGTCTACAAAGATTATTTAAAAAATTCACATTAAAGGATTAATTTCACAAATAATATAGTTTAAGAGAAAAAACAACAAAATAAATATGGTGCTGGGAAATTTTTTTGGGCTATTTTTAAATATAGCAAAAAAAAAAAAAAAACTAAAATATTTATAAATATAGTAAAATTTTATTGTCTATTGTGGTTTATCGTAGATAGACGGTGTATTTTGTTATTAATTGTAAATATTTTTAACAGTTTTGTCATTTAAGATAATTTTAATTTTTTTAAAAAAATTAATATGATAATTGAAAATATCTCATTTAGGGTTAGATGGAATGTATTAACAAAAATATGTGAGAAGATCATATACGGATTCCATGAGTTTCTCAAGGAAATTGTGGACTCGGTCCATGATTTTTTTCAATTTAAATGTCGCCACATAGAACTCGTGGATAGAGTCCACGAGTTTACCTTTTTTTTTTTTTTTTTTTTTTTTTTTGCTTTCTCCTTTTTAGTGCCCGATTGGATTGACTTAAAAAAAATTGTTTTTCAAAAAATTCATTTTTATTTAAACTCTTTTGATAAAATTTGTAAAATCTATTTGGAGTGGTTGCCAAACATTTCAATTTTTTTCAAAATAACTTATTTTTTAAATTAAATGCAAACATACCCTTAGGCTTTTATGTTTAGTTTTATCTTTCACTTTAACAATAAAGAGAAATAGACTTACGAAATTGGCATTGTTTTCGTTTCCTTTTTTAGATTACACTAATATCTTTTATTCTCTCTTTCGAGATTATAAATCAACAATTGCTATCTCCTTTTGCTTGTCTCTTCCTTAATGTCAAATTATTTCTACCCTAACTTAAGGTCTATAGTGGTTTGCCTGATAATTAATTGATGAAGATTAATTTGATTAAAGAGTTTAATTAATTAATCTCGGATCATTGGTGTTTATAATATGTAGGTTCACAAGATCTCTTTGCTAACTCACCACAGACAAACAAGGATCAATCATGTTGAAAGAAAGTTTTGAAATATTCAAATTTACGAGGGAAAATATTAATGGTATTAAATACAATTAATTACATGATTTATTATAAAGTTTATTTGAATAAGATTCGAATTATAACTTTATAAAAAAAATATATATATATATTACACTTATTAGACAACATTAAAAAAAAGAAAAACAAAAAAACCAAAAATCCCCTACTTAAAAACCAGAGATTATGGCTGGAGGGGGATAGCGACATAAAGTGAAAAATTGGAAAACAACCATTGTTTTGGTAGTTTACTAGGATAAAAAAGAAAAAGGAAATCGTAGATTGAGTTCACGATTTCCATCAACATCAGCGTTGATTGCCATAACGTGGCAGCCATGTGGGAGAAATCATGATTTGATACAAGTGTTCTGGAAATTGTATACTTGATCTATGATTTTGCAACCTATTTTTGTCTTTTCTTTCTACCCTATTTTTTTGCCATTATTCATTCAAATAATATTATTTTTTAAAAAAATCACATTACAGTTATTTTGAATCAAACATCAAAGAATAAAGACTAAGATACACTTTTGGTTTTTGAAGTTCGAGGTTAGTGCCTATTTGATCTCTAAAGTTTTAAAATGAATACTTTCATTCTTGAAGTTTGAAAAATAAATATAAATGGTCTTTATATTAAATTGACTGTCAGTTAACTAACGGAATAGTGATGTGGCACTCTACAAAATTTTAATATATTTTTATTATGCTGCATTTTCCTTTTCCTTCTCTTTTCTCTATCTGCCCTTCCCCTTCATCCGCTCTTGGTTGCCTGGTTATTCACAACAGATGCCGCCGCCTAGAATTGGAAGGTAGAAACAATTGTTTCCGAACGCTGGCGGTGATTAACATTGCAAATGGGTGGTAATGGATTTGATATGCCACTGTCCAAAAGATGAAGAGTGGTAATGGATTTGATAATGGCCACCGCGGACCACATAATTCTAAGGATTTGACATCTAAAATAGCACTTAATCCAGACATACTTCAAATGGATGTATCATTTTCCTTAACAAACTTCAAATTGGACTGCTGAGAAATTGATTTAGATTTGGGCAGCCCACTGCCTCTGGTGGACGACTTCATGGTTGACTGGCGATTCGTATTTTGGCCCGATGAAGTCGTAGAAGAAAGGTAGAAGAAATGTAGAAAATCTCAAATTAGTTTAGATTCTTTAAATTTACTTTTAACAATTTTAATTTTCGCCTCTTTATTTCTAAGAAAATTAAAATTTTATTGAAAAATTTAAGGGCAAAACAAAAAACAATGGAAACATTAATATCGAAAAATTATAATATTAAAATAGATAAATAACAAAATAACAAAAAAATTAGAAAAATATGAAATTTATAAAATCTTCTCTAATATATTTAGATTCCTTAGATTCCTTACATATTAAAGGTGGAATTACATGGACTCTAACTATGAGATACATGAATAACATGTATAAAGACACGTAGGGTTGGTTAGTGGGAGGATGTCATTTGGTTTTTTGAACTCTATGGGTATTTATCTAACACCTATATTATAATATTTATAGTAAATTTCAATTTATTTTTCAATCAATCAAATATATTTTCACATGTAGTTAAATGAAGTATTTTGATCTTCTCATCCTACCTAACAATCCAATCAATATTCCATTAGAGATCACTTAGAATGATTTTACAAACATCGGGATTAAAGTATGTTTTAAAATCTCAAGGACCAAAAAAGAGTAAGATATTTTACTCATATATCTGCAAAATTTAGGCACCAAATTGAAATTAAAACAGGAAACATTTCAAAATTAAATCCAAACTCAAAACAAGAATCCAATTCTTCTGACCGCAGATTAATTATTAACATTTTGTCCCCTTTGAAATTTGATAATAATAGTACCCATATCCAGTTTTGGGGGAAGACGGTGGTTAGTAAACTGCAGTACCTTTATTTTTTACTATTGTTTTAGTACACTAAAGAAAAATGGAACATATAAAATCTCATTTAAAAAATGAAATACATACCCGTTAATTTAGAGAATTATTTTTCAATCACAGATCATATATATATATATACATGTGTTTAATTATTTAATAATGAATACAAACATCAAAAAAACAATCAAGGGAAAGGCCAAGAGGATGCATTCCGTGGTGTGGGTTCGTGTGGGAAAAATTTTGCGATCCATAATATTTTCAGAAGTTATTATTTTTTTTTTCAACCATAATATAAAATCGAATACAACCTTCTATAACTTTGGGACAATTGATTCGCCAATCATCCCATAAATAAAGCATAATGATAATGCAAATAAAGAAAAAGAAAAGAAAAAAACTGCTAGAAAATAGAAAGGTAAAAGTAAAGTCGACCTGGAAAACGAAATCCTGCTGTCCTCTCCCTTCAATGGTTGATTGAGATTTTTTTTGTCTTACCTGATAGAACCACTAGAAATGGAAGAAACTTTGCAAACACCAGCTGATGTGGTAAATGGTATATCTTTAAAACATGCCACCAGGTCTGTGTTAGTAGCCAAACCTACCTGCAGTGTCTCCCATACCTTCTTCTTTGGGTTCAATACATCGTCGGGCTCGCCTTCGAGTCCTGGGAATTTAATTCTTTCTCCAACATTGGCGTCTTTGGGTGGCTCGACTAATTCCACCTAAAAAAACACAATGATAGATGGTTAGAAATCATCATAACACAATTCTCAAAAATGCAAAAATGGACTGACACAAGGTTAGAATTCTAGCTTTTAACCTCTCCTTTAGTCATAAAGGGAAGTTCCTACGACATGATAGATCGGCGACTTTTGAAAAAAGGGCTCAAAAAGGTGTAATTCCATGTTGGTTCGGTTCCTCCACTAGCTGAAGCGTGGAATTGATTCTTCCCGGGTCGATGCCCGATGTATTGGAAAAAAGGACTCAATTATGCAACTCGTTTAGACCATGGACCGGGACAAAAGAAAAGTCAAAATTATTCAGGTACTATAACAGATAGAGCTTTGAAGAGTTACTTTTACTGTCCTATTTCCTTAAAATCACGGTTGAAAATATGTCAATGCGAATATAACTTAAGAGAATGTAACTTGATGAAAGATGGTTTTTTTCTTAATCTAAAATTTGATATAATTCCTACTTCTGTATTGCACTTTTACAAAATCTATATTCTTAGAAGTTGCAATATTACCTGCCAAGTCCATGACCTTTCCATGAGAAATTGATCTAGAACAATGTTGTCATGACCTAGAATAGAAATTGGACCTGAACCTTGGCACTATTTAGGTCATTGCTACATCTGTTTCAACTTCCCAATTTCATCCAAAATTCTAAGATTTCCACTTTAATGGTAGTCTTGAAGTATTTATGAGAGGTCAAGGAGAATATTGCAACTTTTGAAAGGCTGAAGTATCTTTTTAGTCTGTGTACTAATTCAATGAAACGAAAAATTGCAAAGAACAAGGACCATTGGTATAGAAATTGGTAACCTTGGTATGGTCGCTATTGGAAGCAGCAAGAACCATGGCTTGAGATTTAATGCCCCTCATGGCTGCCGGCTTCAAGTTGCAAAGAACACACACCTTCCGGTTCTACAGCAGAAAATTCTGAGATGATGAGTTTTGAAAAACTAAACATTTACAATCTAAGTGAAGACACAAAGGGGGAGCCTTTTATGTTCTCTAAACAAAAACCTGCATCTCTTCAAGAGGTATGTACTTGACTAATCCACTGACAACGGTTCGAGGTTGCGATTCTCCCACATCGATTTCCTCGACATATAGGGAATCAGCATCAGGATGCTTCTGAGCTTTTGTAATTAACCCAACACGGATATCCAGTTTCGTAATCGTAATTTCTGGCTCCACAGCAGTTTTCGGTTTGCTGCCTGTGGATTTTGCCTGTTGCTTTTTTCCATTGCCTTCATCAAGAAACAATGAGTAGAACCATTTAGAAATACATTTTTTTTCTTTGTTTAATAGAATTATAGAATCAACAACCTTCATTGAGAAAAAAAATGAACGAATACAAGGGTATACAAAAAACAAGCCCACAAAACAAATCCTCTACAGAGGATCAACTAAGTAAGATGTTTTCTAGAGAATAGTTACAAAAAAGCTTCAAAACCGAAGCCCACAAGGAAACATGAAACCTCACTTAGGACCAAACCTCACTAGGGTCTCTATCTCTATCTCCAAATATCCTATTGTTCCTTTCCCCCCAAATATCCCACAACACCGCGCACACCCCAAAAAACCACAAAAAACTGTCTCTCTCTAAAAGGCGAATATAGAAAAACATTCATGAATAGGATATCTTATAGTTAAATATTTTGTGGATTAAAATAAGATTTAAATGCTGACTACTTTCTTTCACGCTATTATTATATCACCTAATATTTACCCATTCCATGTCTGCCTTAATCAATCCACTGGGCTCCAATACACAGATAAAAATATTGGTAAACATATTCGAAGTCACGTTATTTGATATTAGAAAATTAGCAGCAAAACGACAAGGACTAAAGTTGTTACTTGTGAAATATATATTTGGACGGTTTGGGAATCAAAATAGAATTGAACCCAAAATTATTTGGAAGTTCCAAGACGAAAGTGTGATTTCTAAAACCCACATACCATTAATGCTTTACTTCACACTCCGAAAGTTTATCTCAATCATAATGTGTACGAAAAATGGGGAAACATAATTGACCTGAGACGTTAGTTTTTTTTAGCTGAGCAGCAATCTTTTCTGCTTCAGCTTCTGCTCTCACAATGCGTTGAGCCTGACTTCCAGCAAACTTGTCTCTGTATAGTTCTACTTCTTCGTCTTTCTGGAGAAAGAGAGTTAAATGTCATCAAGGTCGTTGCAGTCACGATTGTGGACCACCAATTTATATCAACAAAAACAAATTATGAACACAATGAGGCACGGAAGAGGCATACCAATTCTTTGAATAGTGGCTCTGGTGTGCCAATCTTATGACCAGAAGGTAGGATCTTCCAAGGTTGTTTTGCTCTCTCAATGTCTCCTTTTTCTTCACAAAGTGAAATATGTCGTTCCGGAGGTAAATCCAACTGCCTAAACACCTTCAAATAGATGGGTAAAGGTTAAAAAGCATAATTTTGTTGAAAGCATATACTTGAATTACAGAGAAACGAAGCATAAAAATGAAATATTAATTGCCAAATACCTAGATTCAGTTATTTATTTTACCTAACTGATGTCATATATCATATGCTACATTGTCAAAATATGTAAGATGTGATATATGCATAATCAAATAATAATTTTCCATCCAGAAGGTAAACGGTCTAGTTTTAGATTCTTTAACATAAAATAGATATTTGAGTTAGGACTTATAATGAACACAATAATCAATCAACTGCTAACGCTCTACGGCTAACAGAAATATGGAAAATCTGTAGTAAAAATATTTACCTCCAGTGAGAAAGAAGGAATGAAAGGTTCTAATAAACATGCTAGAAGATGTACTAGTCCAGCTGAAGTTCTCATAACAATACTGCAGGAAGGTTTGTCCGCCTTGTAAAGATTCCAGAACTGTGCTGTCTGCATGGAAAGCATGATAAATAGTCAGTGGCAAGGATTGAAAGAGATTTTAAAATTAAAAGTAGTAATAATATAATAATGTACATAATATAAAATAAGGTCCAAATGAGTCAATGACTATGCTTACTTGCAAATATATATTTCCCTCACTTGAAATAGCCATTGCAGCTTTCAGACCTTGTTTTAGTTTAACCTGTCAATATTCCATAGAACAATTTCATTTCATGAATCGATAAAATGAAAAAGGAAACTGACAATTTAATATCATAAAATATCCTGTTCCTATAATGAAAAGGTTACAAAATATGAAGTTCAATTTTTTTTAAATACCTTCTCCATTGATTCCAGATATTGGTCTACGTATTTACCAACTTTTTCAGCCAAGCCCAATGTTAATTCATGAGAGTCCACGTCAAGAGCATCAGGAATAATGGAACCATAACCCTGCCCTGTAAATAGAAAATTCAAATATGTTCAACTGTAGGATACAAAAACATAAAGTTTTGGGAAATTTTGTTGCCTTCTATAGGGGTTAATATAGTGCTTGGAAATATTTCATGGATCTGAACTAAAACATGAAGCCCTCTTGAAATGCTTCTTCAGAATAAGAAGCACAAACAATCGATTGGGCAACTGTATCTGACCTTATTAGTAATTATTTATTTAACATCTATAACAGATTTACAAGATTCATTTCCAACTTGCAGTTGCAGCTATATAAATGCCTACTAGTTCCACCTGAAAAAAAATTCAATTCTGAAGCAGAATTAATTAAAAAGCCCAGAGAGTTATATGAAGAAACAAAGTACCAACCTAAAGGTTTAGCAATGAAGCTCAAAACTCGATGAATGAAGTTGCCCAAATTGTTCAGCAACTCGCCATTAAGTTTTGCTTGTAAATCAGCCCATGTAAATAATGTATCTGACACCTAATTTTACAGAACTTAAAATTTTCAAAGAAACATATAAGCTATGAACAGAGCAGAGAATACCAGAGTTGGTTAAGTGGAAAATTTACCTCAGGCCTATTGGCTAATAAGTAATATCTCCATACTTCTACAGGAATATTTGTATCTTTTGCATCATTACCAAAAACTCCTATGCCCTTACTTTTAGAAAATTTTCCTGTACAAGCAACCCACAGAACAAATCTTTACAGTAAGATGTTTCCAAACGGTGTATACAAATTATACATCCCTACAGATGAATTATAGGTTAGAAAAATGTGTACTGACTAAATCATTTACTGTTACCTGCTTCATAGTTTAAATATTCAGTAACACTAATGGTTTTCATCAAGGTCCAGTCTTCTCCAGTTCCAAGAAGAGTAGAAGGAAACATAACCTGAATCAATATTCTAGAGAAGTTAACAAATAAATATAACTTCCAATTTATGAGTGAGAGAGATTTATTCCAACAGTCAAAGTGGCCTTTGTAAATTCCTTTAAAAGGAGAAAAAATAAACAAAGATCTTAAGAAAGCTGAATGGTGAGGCCTACCGTGTGGAAAGGCACATTATCCTTTCCCATAAATTGAAAAAGCTCCACGTTTTCTGGATTCTTCCACCATTTCTCCCATTCATTTGTGTAGCATGATGTAATGGAGACATATCCTATAGGTGCATCAAACCAGACATAGAAGACCTAATAAAATTGAAATCAATATTAACAAATATTTATCATAGAAAATTGTCTGGCTATTATAATAAGAAAGATTGAAAAGAGAACTAACCTTGTCCTTGAACCTTTCAAGTGGAACGGGAACCCCCCACTTTAGATCTCTTGTAATACACCGGGGTTTCAACCCTTCCTTAAGCCAAGCATGTGTTGCTTGAATAGCATTTTGGCTCCAAGATCCAGCTACAGACATCTTGTTGATATATTCTTCCAGTTTCTCTCTCAGCAAAGGAAGTTCAAGAAACATGTGGTTTGTGTCACGGATACGTGGGGTTGTTTGACAGACCTATTTTCCAAACATTAACACTAAGTTGCCATCTTGGGGAGAATGAAATGAACTGATAATTTTGTTTTTTTAATAAGAAACCTGGAAAAAGTACCGAATAAATCAAGGGCATGAAATACTATTACATTTGTTATTTAATAACTGCTACTCATACAACACCTGTTTTCTAGAGCTGCCATTTGTTTTCTTTAAAAGGAAACTATCTCTTTCATTAATGTAATGAAATGAGATGAAATCTTATAGTACAATATGGTAGTCCAAAAGCACCCCTAACACAACCAAACAGGATGAAAAGTACGAGGCCAAAATGGACCCAAAAACAAACAAAAAGGAACAATTGCGAAACAAGAACCCAAGAATTTTACAACAATTTCTGAGTATCATCAACTCTGAAATCAAATAGACCAAGACAAAGCTAAAATGAGCTGCTGGAGATGAATCCTGGTTCAACTTTCTGAAGCTGAAAACTAATCTAACCAAACCACAAAGGAAAAATTTTGATCTTATGAGAGCCAAGAGTCATTGCCACAATGATTTGAAGAGAGTTGGATGATGCCAAAACAAGTCCACAATTTGCTACTATAGACTTTAAATGCTCGGGAATTTTTGAAGGAGGCAATGGCTTGCAACGAGACCACCAACCTTCTTCCTCTAATTGCTTCCTCTCTTCAATTTAGAATAAGGAACTCAGCTCCTCCGCGAAATTGTCAACTTGATCTAAGAAGTCATGGAAACCTTCTTCCCCCAAATTCTCTAAATCTTCACTACTAGCACTTACTAATGAATCAGTGTTTGAATCATAATTTTTTTTTTTTTTTTGACAAAGTGGGGAGGAATGTCTAGAGCATGGTAGAAATTTGGACTTGTGATTGGGGATGTGGAAGACTAAATGCTTGAAGTGATGAGAATGGGAGGATTGCTGAGCTGATTTTGTGGAGAGAGATGGGACTAGGGCACGAATACAACTTTCTTCCAACAAATCTGGGGATGATGAAACAGAGGGATGATGGATTCTGACTTTTTTGGCCATTTCAGCATAGCTTGGACTTTTAATTTGAGCTGAAGGTAGTTCCATCTCTTTTGATATGGTTGTGGTTGACTTGTTATGCCCCTGAGTATAGACAAATTTCTCTAAAAAACTCTGCATCATTTTAAGAAGAAATTTCCAACCATTCTGAGAGGGGCTCGCTTGGATCTGAATGAAGAATCTTCCCCCTGTTGCTGGCCAAACTACACATCTGAGAATCCATTCTGCATTAGCTTGAAATTTCAAAATACTCAAAGTGCCATAATCATCTCTATTCTTTTTTCAAAAAAATCTATCAGAAGGACCCTGAAGTAGCTCTAAAATGGAATTTATAAACCACCTAAACTAGGTAGAGGATATCGATATGAACTTCTTGGCTTCCACATCTTCGATATTGAAAACACCACCCTCAAACCAAATATAGTAAAAGGACCCTTGTATTTTGCAGCTTTCCACTTCAAATGCAAAATCCATCTTGTAATGAATTGTCGTAGATGGGAGGAGGTGGTAGGAACAGAGGTAGAGGAGGAAAGAGAGAAGAATAGAGAGGGAAGGTGGGGATTACCAGAGGAGGAGGAAGGAGAGAGGAGGAGAACGATGGTGCTCCATGGGAACTTAACTTAGGAGACTAATCTGCAAGAAACTGGCTGAAAGTTGCATCGGAGATCGACAGTGCAGGAGGCTAGATGGGGCAGAGGTGGGGTGAGAAAGGAAAGTAGAGAGAGGAGAGAGCATTTTTAAATCTATTTCTAGAGCTGCCACTTGTAAACTGTGGAATGAATGAAACGCTAGGATCTTTCTATCAAGATCCTCAGAACTGCAGGATTCCATGGCGTAGTTCAACCCTTTAGCAACTATAGTCTAAATCCACTTTGAGAAGGTTTTTTGTAATCTCTTCGATTGGATTGACTCCCACTTGTATCATTTTTTATCCAATAAAGATATATGTTTTGTTGTCCATATATAAACGTGGCTTTGTAAGTTCTTTTGTCCACCTTTGTTGGTTCCTTTTCCATTCTTTTTCTTGTTCTTTAAGTGGAAGGCGTTAACCATTAATGTTGAGTTACAGCCTTCACAACAATTCATCTCACACCTTTTGCTTTAAATTTAAACTGTTAACCAAGCCTTAGGTGAACCAGCGTGAAAGCTAATTTCCAATGAGAAGGACCACACTAGAACTTAAATGACTATAATATAATCCTACAACTTCAATTTTCTTTTTCTTTTTAATATCCGTGAGTGTCCGGGCCAGCTTATGCGCACCTCGACTAATCTCACGGGAACCTACAACTTCAAATTTATGATAACAAGAAACAAGAATCCTGTTCATATCTGGAAATGAGAGAGAAAGAGAAGGATAGAGACTGAGAGAGAAAGGTGAGAAAGAGCAGAAAAATGTTAGCATTGCTTCAATAGTATCCACTTATGGTATATAACACTATTTTTATTTCAGGAAAAGTATTGACTCTTGACTATGCAAATGTGTTAGATAAACATAAACCATGCTTCCAACTGACAACAATAGATTATGAACTATCTTGTATCTATTTGCTTCAAGGTGTGAATTCGTCCTCTAATAAGGTCTAAGGAAAAGAAACCTTACCCCTAGACTCTTAGGACTTTGTGCAAGACAGATTTCAATAGCTTTTCCAAACTTCCCATAGATTGTTCCTTATAATAATTGGATGAACTCAGTTGCAGACAATAGAACTCAACAGGATTTTTTTCAAATTTATTAATTAAAAAAAAAGTTGAAAAAAAATGAGAGAGAAGAAGGAGAAGAATATGTCAAAGGACCTTTTTGCTGCTTTGTATGAAAAGGAAAATGTCAAAAGAAAGATTTAAGTGTTCCAAGGAGTTGGCCCAATGAAGTTCTTAAAACAACACCAATGATAACTTCAAGCTAGTAATACGTGTATTCTGCTCAATTGTTGTAGTCTTAACAAAGGACAGATGGAAAAATGAACAGACAAGCAAACACATCCACCCCGAGGACAAGGATAAAGAAAAAGCAACCATTCAAATCGATTTTGTTCTACAAAGAAACAATCTCTACCTTTTGTCGAGAGTTAAGAGGCGAATGGTGTTGTTTGATTTGAAAGGAGAAGAGTCTTTCAGGATGGGATCAACTATCAAGAAGAAATTTGAGAGTATATTGATTCTCCCCCCTCCCCACCCAATAAAAAGGAGGGGAAAAAAACTCTCTTCCAGTTGGAATATGTTTGCACAATGTCCTAGGAAGTTATATAGAGTTCGCGGCATTTCATGAAAAATCTATAATGCAAAAAAAAAAAAAAAAAAAAAAAAAAAAAAAAGTTTATCTGTTGCAGTAAACCCATGATGTACCTTGCACCTAGGGTCTTTCAATTCAGTTGGATTTAGAAGTTTCCCGCACTTCTCACACTGATCACCACGTGCGGAGTCATACTCACAACCTGGAGTAGGACATATGCCTTCAACGAGCCGATCGGCTAAAAATCTCTCACAAGTATCACAGTACAGCTGAAGTATGGGTAAAAGAAACTAAATAAATATCATGCATGATATCAGTAAACAGATGTGGAAGAACTCAAGCACATGCAACCATAAGTAACCACGAGATGAATATAATACTCAAGTGATAAATAACTCTACCTGTTGCATCGTGTTCTCAGAAAGCCAATTGTTCTCCAATAGTCTGCCAAATATTGCTTGACAAACTTCAGTCTGCTGTGGCGATGATGTGCGCCCAAACTCATCAAAACTAATACCAAACCAATTATAAACTTCTTTGTGAATCGCGTGATACCTGACATGCAGAAATAGTTAAATATACGTCCAAAACTTTCCCCAGATATAGGTGACGTCTAAGCAAGTAGAGGGAACTGGGATTCAAGAGAGGAAGAGAGAGATTGCAGCGCACCAAAAATATAAATTCAATCAGAACGGTCCATTAAGTGTACAAGTACATAAAATTCGACCAAATTAATCCATTACGGAAGTAAGGAAGAGATTATGTTAAAAAATGCTCCGAGAAATTACATGCATGCGAAAATCAGAACCGTTCAACACAATTTTAATACGAAAAAAATGTCCGAGAAGTAGTTATGACAGTATCCGAGTCCAGAAAACAGTACCAAAAGCATGAGACCCAGATCTTCATCTGATTTACAAAACTATGCTCGTGGAAGATAGAAGAGAAATTGAAATTGGAACATTACGAGCTACAGAAAGCCGAGCGAACTATTTTCCGGAATCACAGATGAAGTAACCACGACGAACAGAAACCAGAGAAGAAAACTTACTTGTCACAAATCTCTTTAGGAGAGCATTTCTCTTCCATTGCTTTTGTCTCCGTCGCCGTTCCATACTCATCGGTTCCGCAAATGTAAATAGCGTTATAACCTCTAAGACGACAGTATCGAGCAAAAACATCAGCACTCAACACACCTGCATACACAAAAAAATCAATCCATCCGCATGGTGGAAGTATAACAGAATATCGAAATCAAATAAAAACAAAACATTTCATTGAGCCTTCTAATAATCAAAACAACAATCCGCATCACCAAAATGAGGCGCACTAGAAGTAAAACTGAGAAGGCAGCATAATTCCTCAAATCTCCATTATTCGATTCTCAATAACCGAACAGCAACCAATTCAAACACGAGCACACAGAAACGAGAAGAAAAAAAAAAAGAATCCTCAATCAATCAAACACACTGAAACATAAATATTACTTATATATATACACAAGTGAGAAAGAACATTACAGCCAATGATGTTGCCGAGGTGAGGAACGTTGTTGACATATGGAAGAGCGCTGGTGATGAGAATGTTCCTCTTTCCTGGAATAGGAAGCTTTGTGGTCTTGGTTCCGGCGGCGGCGGCGGCGCCTGAAATGTCTCCCATCTTTATTAATCCGCCGGAAAATCAAAGGCTCCTCCTAGCAAGAACGAATTCTTCCTCGTTCAGATGGCTTCACCGGCGAGAATCGAGATGATGAATAAAAGAAAAGGGAGAAATTAGGAGCTGTGCGACTTGGAAACAACGACGGCGTTACAACTTACAAGTATCAGTGGGCGCTTGAGGAAGTAGGGTTAAACTGGTCTGCGACGCATTTCTTTTGCCTTTTTTCTCCTTTTTTACGAGATTTTCTGATTGGTTAAAATAAAACGATACTTTTCTGGTAAGCATATAGTTAGTTTCATTGCAAATTTTTCTTCCCTTTTGTAAAACTACATGATTTCAATTTGCCCTCATTTATATGCGTTTCATCCCACACCAAAAATAAATTAAAATATTTTTAAAAAGAAATAAGAAAATTTGTACTGTGACAAATTATGATTAGATAATTTAGTGGATATAAAAAATAGATACTACCTGGAATGCACCTTAAATTTTTTCCTATGATTAAAATACCATTTTGGTATCATCAAAGCAAGCATAGCCCTACTAACATATAGATGTGTTATCAATCAAGAGACTACATTTAAGATTAATTGAAAATATAAGAACTAAAATTCAACATTTAAAATATAGGAAGTAAAATTGAAACAAACTTAGAATGTGGAGATCATACGTGTGGTGGAAAAATCAAACATTTGACCTTAAATTCTATAGTCCAAACTTTATACCCATTGAATTACTTTATTTTATTTCACGTACTTTCAATTCTTTAATTTTAATACTTTTATTTGAACTAAACGTAGTTCTTGCCGTTAGTTTAGTGATTTTTCTTAAAGTTTCTATAAGCATTTTCTTTATAAGTTGTGACTATAAATTAACTAAATAGACTAATTTTAAGATTTATTAGAAGTAGGAGTGCATCGAAAAACTAAAAAAACAAAAAACCAAACTAATTCAAACTGATTCACTGGTTTGGTTTAGTTTTTTAGTATGAAATTGGACATATTAGTTTGTATTTGGAAAAAACCAGAAAGTATTGGTTCAGATTGGATTTTTATTGGAAAAACCAATCAAAACCATGGACACCCTTAAAAATAAATTCTAACTTTAGGTATTTTTTAGTGTTTTAATTATTACTAGTCAAGAAACACATGCAATGCACAAATCTTGCAGTTTTAGTTATTTTTTTAAATAATGATTTTACACTCAAAGATTCAAAACCACTCGATAAAGAGCAATATAAAAATTTATGAAAAATGTAAGGGCAAAAAAGGCATGTAACGACTCTCTTTGCATAGCCCCTTTTAATATAGTAAAGATGGAGCGTAAGAAAAAAAAAGAAACAATTATAATGGGTTGTTGTGTATTTTTTTTATTTAGAAAATGCCAAAAATGTCCAATTTCAATATACGAAAAAAGAAATGGACCCAATTTTAATTTAAAATTAGCAAAAATGACCAATTCAAAATCAAAATTGGAAATAAAAATAAAAATTTGGAAGAAAAAAAAAATGTCAAAAAACCCGAATAAAAATCAATCCATTGGCCATTTTGTTTTTTATTGGATATCGGTTTTGATATCTTCTTTTAAAACCGATTGGTTTTGTTTGGTTCTTGGTTGACTCCAAAACCGACAAAATCGGACCAACTATCACCTCTAATTGGAAGTATAATGACCAAAACTGGACATTTAAAAGTACAATAACTAAAATGAACTAAAATCAAAGTATAGTGACCAAAATGATATCTTGGCCTATTTTTATCATGAATAAATTACAAGTTTAAACATATTCAATCGTTGGACATGTACTATCTCCTTCATGAGATCGTAAGTTCAAATATTCATGTTAAGTGACTAAGAGTATATATACTTTATACCAATTGATCAAGAATATAAACTTTTTGCCAGCTTTAAGCTATGTTGTTTTAGAAAGAATACAAATGTATTTTACTACTCAATATGAAACTTTCATGTCTTAATTTGACGAATAAAACATGCTCATATTTATTGTATGCATTAATCACTAGGATAAAGAGTATAATTTATAAAATATATTTGATTTACTAGAGATAATGGGTAGATTTGTAAAATTTGTCTAATTAATATCATACCTTTATTATTCTTTATAATTGAATCCTTAAAATATTTCATAATAAATTTTTTTCTCCAAAGATTGTTTTTGTTCTTTTGGTAGTGAATTGTTCTCCAAGTTCTTCTACACGGAAGTCTTCCTTAAAGCTTATTCTCCAAGCAAGAAGACTTTTTCCCAAAAGAAAAATAAAAGTTCAATGTATTGAAAAATTTTAGAGGGTGGCAGTGGTCATTCGTTGACCCATTTTACTTCTATTAATGATAATGTATAGACCTAATATTATTAAGAATGATAGACCTAACATAGAAAATCAACAATATAAAAACAATTGTTGATATAAAATAAAGCCAAAATAAACCTTAAAAAAAAAAAAAAAAACTTGCAATCGGTAAATGATAGAAAATAAATGGATGTTTTATAAATATAACAAAATTTCATTGTCTATTTGCAATAAACTACGATCTATGTCTATCTGTAACATGATAGACACAAATAGTAATATATCACAATCTATCGTAGTCTATCACAAATACATTGCGATATATTGCTATTATCTATAAATATTTTCAGTTAATTTTGTTATTTAAAATAATTTTTTGAAGATAAATGTTAAATCTTTTATATTTACAAGTCAAATTAACGATATAAATTTTTATTAGATCCCAATTGATAAAAAATTGAACCCTTAAACTTAAACTGTTATTGCAATTTCTACAATTATGTAAGTTTAGGACCCAATTTGAATACTTGTATGAGTTTGAGTCACAAATTTTACCATCGAAAGTTTCAGAGTATAATTGTAATTATTACCATATTCTAAAGATGATTTATGTATTTTTTTTTTTTCTTTTTACAATATGGGAGGTAAAGATAGAGGAATCAAATCTTTGACATCCCTAATATACTATGTCAATTTAGCTTTTTACATGTATGCAATTGTTTTTTTTTTTTTTCTTTTTTTTTCTCTCTCTCTCTCTAATATATTTCAATAGAAAATTGTTGCCTAAATAAATTTCTTTGGAAATTAAACTTAAAAAGATTAATCGTTACGTTGTTTGATATAAAAACTAATTGTTATAAATTTAAGCATAATATAAAAAAAGGTTATAAAAGAAAGTATAAAAATTTAGAGCAAATTTAACTTATTATAATTTTATTCTGCAAAAAATAGAAATAAAATTGTAAAAAATATAAAACGGTCATTGTTAACCCGAAATCATTTATCTATATATCTATATCTATATCTATTCTGTATTAAATGTGTAATTGAGAGATAACTTTTACATTCCCTTTTTACCCTTAAATCTTTAGAATATGACTGTTTTGTCTTTACATCACTTCGTGATAGTTTCAATTATCACAATGTTGTTTGTATGATTGGTTTCACTCCCTTTTATGTTTGTATTTTTTAGTTTCTTTTAAGTTTTTAATTTAATAAAATTTCTAAACAACTTTCTTTTTATTGAATAAAACGTACATTATTACATGATGAGACATGTCATTTGATACATCTGTCGCATAATAACTACAATCTATTGAAGTCATGTCCTTTCACATAATAATTACCATTCTTTAGAAAATAAGTACAAATATTCTATTTTGTTTTGATTCAACCTCCATTTCTGTATTGTAAGTATAAAAAGAGTTTCTTTTATAAAAGATATCAAAGCCTTTTAAATAGAATGGATATTAAAAGTTTTCATCCCACATCAAGTGAGAATGCATGTAACTTATTTTTGTCGTTGAAGATCTACATCAAGTGAGGATACGTGATTAAGAATTCACCTGTTTCCAAAAACCAACTAATAATAACACGTAAGATAATTAACAATCTTATTGTCTCATTTCTATATAAATTTTATTTCAATTATGTCATATGTATTTTAATTTCATTCATCCATATGTTATTTTACCTCTTTCATCATTTCTAATTTTCATATCAAATATTTACCATTGATACACAATGAACAATATATTATTCATAATTTATATGTCACCTAAATATTTATGTTCAAAATATTCTCAATTATCACATACAACATAATTTATTTCATATCTATTGTCAAACAACTTAAAACATTATAGGTAAAGTTTTATGCATCATCTCTTTCTTTAGTTTTTTTATTTTAATTTTAGATATTTATTATTTGAACTTACTAAAATATTAGATACTTTTGTTATTTTCATTTTATTATAGAAACATATGTTCTAACAACTTTTAATCAGGTGTGTTGCATGTGTGTCTTAACTTGTACTATATAAATTGGCTATGAGGGAGAAACTTTTGATTTCTCCTTTTGTCCCTTTTAATGATTGGTTATATATAAAACGGCTACGAGGGAGAAACTTTTTATTTCCCCTTTTGCACCTTTCAGTCGAAGGTTATGAGTTATCTATATTATCTAAAATAATGTATGGGGAGAAATTTTTGATTTTCTGTTGAACCCTTTTTAGTTGATGGTCATGAGAATATCTTAGGTAATTTTACATTTGAAATCTTCTTTCTCTACAATTAGCATCAAAAGTAAAGGAAAAAAATAAAAATAAAAATCTATTTCCCCCCTATTTTATCACATTTTCCACATATTTTTTACATTCATACATTAAAAGAAAAAAATCAAAATTTATCTTTAATTTACATTAAATTAAAATCTATTTCCCCCCTATTTTATCACATTTTCCACATATTTTTTACATTCATACATTAAAAGAAAAAAATCAAAATTTATCTTTAATTTACATTAAATTTTAATATTAAATTGGTTTTTTTTTTTTCTTTTTTTTTTTTATTTTTTTTTTTTCTTTTTTTTTTTTATTTTTTTTTTTTCTTTTTTTTTTTTATTTTTTTTTTTTCTTTTTTTTTTTTATTTTTTTTTTTTCTTTTTTTTTTTTATTTTTTTTTTTTCTTTTTTTTTTTTATTTTTTTTTTTTCTTTTTTTTTTTTATTTTTTTTTTTTCTTTTTTTTTTTTATTTTTTTTTTTTCTTTTTTTTTTTTATTTTTTTTTTTTCTTTTTTTTTTTTATTTTTTTTTTTTCTTTTTTTTTTTTATTTTTTTTTTTTCTTTTTTTTTTTTATTTTTTTTTTTTCTTTTTTTTTTTTATTTTTTTTTTTTCTTTTTTTTTTTTATTTTTTTTTTTTCTTTTTTTTTTTTTTTTAAATCTCATTTTAACCTGAATGTCATTAAATATTTTTTTAAAAAAATTGGTATCTTATAAGTAGATTTTTAATTGTGGTTGACTTTTATATTAAAATTTTATTATTATAAATGCAATATTATTAATTTGTTTGTTCTCTTAATATCAAAGATTTAAACTGAGAAAAAAGTTCAAATTTTTAAATACTCAAATTTACTTTATTACTATGTAAGATTCTTATTTTAACTTATATGCATACCTTTCATTGAAAATGTTATAAGTGCAACAACACATAGTTCCAACTGGTTGTCTTAAATTAGAGATTTGGTCCTCACCACATTCATTGAACTAAACAAATAATAATAATGACATGTTAATGTTTATTCAATATATATATATATATATAATACACTATATTTCAATTTGTTGTTTAACCTAGTTGAATAAAAAGATACTATCCCCCATTACAAGATTCCTCATAATCAGACTAATGTTGATGAGCCTAATACACAATATTCCCCCATTAATTTGCTCTCTTGCAAGTTGAGAAGCTAAGAATACATTCCATGTCAACATCAAAGAATTGTATCTTTAGTTAGTTCCATATATTTAGGAGAGATTAGTACACAATCCTGAACTCTAGGATGATAAACAATACTCTTTTTCCTTTTTTATCTCAATCAAAAAAAAAACTTCTTTTTCATTATGTAAAGACAAAATGAGAAAAAAAAAATTCAAATGTACACTAAATTTGTTAGTTGTATCAATTTTTACCATAAAATATCTAATTCATCAAATTGGTAAACATTACAACTTTTACCATGTGATAATGTTACATCCAAATTAAAGGTATTAAAAAGTTGTTAAATTACAAGTTTAGTTTCTGAACTTTCAAATGTGCCTAAAAGATCTCTAAACTTTAAAAGTACATAGATCCATAAATTTTCAATTTTGTGCTTAATAAAATCTAAACTTTAAAAGTGTCTAATAAGTTTCTCAACCTTTAGTTTTGTGATTAATAGATCCTTGAACTTTAAAAATGTCTAATGAGCTATGAGCTTTCAGTTTTGTGTCTAATTAGTCTTTAAAGTGGTGGATCCACGTATGGGCTAGAGGCATGTGCTTAACACACATATGTAGGATTAGTATGACAACTCTAGAGGAGGTGAATATGGTTTATTGAAACTTTTTCCTAATGTGTGTCAATTAAACAAATTCACAAACTTTTTACTAACAAGTAATTAAAACAATGATTTTATGCAAATAGTTTCGTTTTGAATTAAACAAAAAATTAACAACCACATGTTAAAACACCATATTTAATTCTAACAATAAGATTGGTAAAGTGTATATAGAAATTTAAGAACTACCAATAAAAATAAACCAACACAAGCACTTAATTCCAAGAAAAAAATTGCAATTAATTTCAAGCAATAAAATGTAATAACAAATTAATTACCAAATTAAATAGGATAGGGATAGAGAAAAGGACACCGTAATTATATATTGGTTCGACACAACCCGACCTACATCCACTTTTTCCGAGCTCTTCTTGGATATGTCACTAGAAACCTTGACTCTTTTCACAGCTTAGAGTCGAAACCGTTCGCCCCTCTTTCTGGGAGTCTAAAGCAAACTCAATCCTTTTCAAAGATTAGAATCAAACTGTTACAATTGCTCTTTTCTGAGATCAAGAGCAACCCTTACAAAAACTTGGAGAAATTAAAGAGCACACTAGCTCAGAATCCTCTCAATACAGTGGATATACAAATTATAGCACTCAATGAATCAATCCTCACAACATAATATATCTCTCTCAAGAATAAGATGAAAAGAAGAAAATTAAAACTTGAAGAGAGCAACAATGGTGGCTTGGTGAATTATGGATGATTGAAAATAATGAAAGTTGTTGTGAAATTTTTGAGAAGATATGAAGTGTTTAAAAGAGATGGGTGTAGGTGAAAACCAAATTCAATTTGGGCCTTTAGATATGGTAAAGAAAATTGAATGGTTGAGATTAAAAGTAAAAAAGTAATATATATTTTAAAGGCAACTAGTTGTTAAACATAAACATATATATTATTAATTCATTTTATTTTAAAATAAACTAGCCGTTAGACACAAACATAAAATAATATTAAATTTATTTTATTTCCAAATTTATTTTCTTTTTAAAACAAATTCAAAAGGCAAAAGCCCACTATTTGTCATTCCTCACATGCTACAAGTGGCACCCGATGAAAAAAATATATCACATCATCATCAGCTCAAGATTTTTCTATTAAGCTTGATTTGATCATATCTTCTTTGTTTGAGCTTCAATTTGAGTGATTTAAAATGTGTTGGATTTGTTATTTCGAGCTCTATGCAATGGACACTTCAAAATACTCAAATTGTTAGTAAACTAATTTAGATTTGTTAACATCAAAATATTGATTAATTAATTAATGAAAATTAATTAATTTAAGATTAAGGGTAAAAAAGCCCATAATCTCCCCTTTTTGATGATGACAAACTACTCAAGAAAAAATGAAATTCAAAGTGGTGTGTGATATAAAATATGAACTTGAATCATAATTAGCACACATATAATTTCAATTAACTTGAAAATAAATTATACATTCAATAATAAAATACTTTCATTTTTCTTATTACCTCTCCCCCTTTTGGAATCAATCAAAAAGGGCAATTAAGAAAAATAATATAAAGACATGAAAGTTCTACCTAAAAACATGAACACATAATTTTGCAATTATTCTCCTATCAACACGCCTTCTAAAAATAAGCAACAACATTATAGATTCAAGAGAGGCATCACAAAGAATCAATCAAGTTTAGGTTAACTCTATTTTAAACCAATTTCACAAATTTCTTCCCCTTTTGAAATCAATTGAACACTCTCCCTTAATAAGGGACAAAAAGACATTTAACACATATTTCAACTTGAGGGTAGAAATATCAAACAAATTTTCAAAATAAATTTGTACTCCAAATACAAAACTTCCCCTAAAAGGATAAACAACAATGCAATTCAAGAAGTCAAATTCAAAGATTCCAAAGAAATTCAAGACCTAATTTCATAAGCATACCAAGAACATAATTATCTCAATAATTCAAAAAATTAAAGGTTACCAAATACACAATTTCCTTTGTTGGATTTAAGCATACTTTTTTTTGTTAGTTGCCAATTTTAATTAATTCCACAATTGAAGTCCATGAAACCATTTGTTTCCTGAATCACACCTACAAACAAAGCTCAAAGAAAAGATTTTGGAACCCATTTCTTGGGTCCTTCATTGCTAGTGGGTAAAGATTTTGGAACCCATTTGAAATTAGTTCCAAAATTACTAGAAAGACTTTGGAATCCATTTGAAATTAATTCCAAAATTATTTGAATTCGTTCTTAGCAAATAACAAGTATCAATTTTATGTCCAACTTTGCCACAAGAATAGCATACAATATTAGGCAAAATTTTCTTTTTTAACTAATTGATTTTTCAGACTTTTCTCAAAGAAATTTTTTCTTGAAGTATTTTTTAACATAAAACAATTGGGTCTAATATGACTTTTAACTCCACAAAAATGACATATAGGCACGAATTTTGATTTCACATGCATATCTCTAATGTTACCATGATTATACACACATTTTTAGCACTATGCATACATTTTGGTTTTTCATGAATATGTTTAGGCACATACTCTGATTTTTCTTGCAAATCTCTAGCCTTTTCATACTTATTCACGAAATTCACATTAAGAGCACATTTTGATCTAGCATGAATTTGTTTAGGCACAAGATTTGATTTTCCATGAATATTTCTAGATTTTTCATGCTTTGGAACATGTTTAAATTCAACAAAATTATGCACATTGGGTAAGACATTTCGAGACATTGAAGAGGTGGTCTTAACAAAAGTAATACTCTTAGTAGTAGATGATTAATTTTCATTCACATAACCTAATCCCTTTTTCTCATTAAAAGGTTTACCCGTATCAATAATTTTATCTAGTTTTTGTGCACCAATAGTCAATTTCGTAATAGAATCTTTTGCAATTTGAAGCTCTTAGCAACTAATTATTTCTCTTTACACACATGCAAAAGATTATTTTTCTCACCAACATCACATTCCGGAGAAATTTATTCTTTGTCAACAAGAGAAATTTTCTTATTTTCTAATGCTATAGTGCTAGTTTCCAAATCAATAGTTTTATTTTTCAAACTAGCAATTTCATCATTTAATTCCAAAGAACAAGATCTAAATTTCTCATTTTCATTTCTCAAATCATTCAATTCAACTTTCACTTCACATGATAAAGGTTTGAGTTCAACATTCTCTTCTTCAAGAAACTTGATTCTATCATTCAATACATATTTCTCATAATCACAAAATTTATCATCATTCAAAACATCATTGGTTGCTCTATTTTTCAAACAAACATTTTCATCCATCAAAGATTTATTTTCAATAATCAAGCCTTTATACTTCTTCCATGATTTAAAATATTTAGAACTAACCTTTTGTAAATCATGTTGCATGTCTTCAAAAGCATCATTGCAATTCATCATAAGAAGGAAAATTTTTATTTACCTCATTTTTGTCACTTTCATCTCCGAATTGTTATTCAAATGAGCCATCAAGCATAAAGAGGATTCATCACAATTTTCTTTTTGCACTTCACGGATTTTTCTTTGATTTTGAGAATTATAATTCTCCTTCATATCAAATAAATCATTAGCACTACATGGAGAATTTTCTACACTAAACATTTTATCAAAAAAATTCCAAATATCATATGGATAATCAAAATGTAAAATTTTATCACATATTTGTCTATCTAATGCACAATATATGATATTCATGGCTTTGGCATTAAAAGTAAGCAATTCATTATTCAATTCCAATTTTGATAAATCATGCTCACAAACATACAAAACATTGAAAAAGCATAAATGTTTTCATTCTATTTTTTCATACATCATAATTTCTATTTCCATCAAAGAATAAGGGTCTATCAATAGAATGATCCTTTAAAGTTTTCATAGCTCTAGCACTTAAGCTTTTCAAAATATTAATAAGATACTTTAGTGCCAATTGTAGGAGAAAAAACTCAAACAATGGGGTATACATCTGAAATGATTTATGAAAATATTTTTCTATTACAAACAAGAGCAACTGTCTCTAATGTCGATTGTAGGATCGGTATGGCAACAATGTGGCAACCCTAGAGGAGGGTGAATAGGGTTTATTAAAACTAATTAAAACTTTTTCCTAATGTGGACCCAATTAAACAAATTAACAAAATTTTTGCTAACAAGTAATTTAAACAATGATTTTATGTAAATAATTTCGCTTTGAATTAAACAAGAAATTAACAATCACATGTTAAAACACCCTATTTAATTCTAATAATAAGATTGGTAAAGTATATATAGAAATTTAAGAACTACCAATCAAAATAAACCAATACAAGCACTTAATAATTCCAAGAACAAAAATTGTAATTAATTTCAAACAATAAAATATAATTGCCAAATTAAATAGGAGAGGGATAAAGAAAATGACACCATCATTTTATAGTGGTTTGACACAACCCAGCCTACATCTACTTCCCAAGCTCTTTTTGGGTATGTCACTAGAAACCTTGATTCTTTCCATAGCTTAGAGTCAAACTGATACACCGCTCTTTTTGCAAGTAAGAACAAACTTAATCTTTTCACGAATTAGGATCAAACTGTTACAATCCCTCTTTTTTTTCGGAATCAAGAGCAACCCTTACAAAAACTTGAAAAAATTAAAGAGCACACTAGCTTGCAATCCTCTTAATAGAGTGGATATACAAATTGTAACACTCAATGAATCAATCCTCACAACATAATATAAACTATCAAGAATAAGATGAAAAAAAATTGAAACTTGGAGAGAGCAACAATGGTGGCTTGGTGAATTATAGAGGATTGAAAATTATGAAATTGGAAAAGATGAAGTGTTTAAAAAGAGGGAGTAGGTGAAAATCTAAATTGAATTTGGGACTTTAGATTTTTGTAAAAGAAAATTGAATGGTTGAGATTAAAAATAAAAAGTAATATATTTTTTTAAAGGCAACTAGCTGTTAGACTTAAATAATATTAATTTTAAAATTAACTAGCTTAGACACAAACATAAAATAATATTAAATTTATTTTCTTTCTAAACCAAAACCAAAAAGCAAAAGCCCACCATTTGTCATTCCTCACATGTTCCAGGTGGCACCTTTCAATTGGTTCATTTTGATGAAAAGAATCTGTCATGTTATCAGCTTGAGATTTTTCCATTAAACTTGATTCAATCATATCTTCTTTGTTTGAGCTCCAATTTGAGTGATTCAAATGCATTGGATTCATTATTCCGAACATTATGCAATGAACACTTTAAAATACTCAAATTGTTAGTAAATTAATTCATATTTGTTATTATGAAAATATTAATTAATTAATTAATTTGAGATTAAGAGTAAAAAAACCAACAATATATTTTATGTATATACAGTATATGTAAAGGCTTGTGAGGGCACTAAGTTGGTACGTAATGTATGGAGTTCATATGTCTTTTGGAGTAAGTTATTTTGTTTGAGACATATGTTTGTGTTTTGGGCTGCAGAATTGAGTTCATGTGTTAGGGTATTTGGTTTAGTGTTTTGAACTCTAAATAATATGATTTTATGATTACTATTTTTGTTTTAAAACATGTAATTTTGTCCTTTTATTTTTTAATTTTTTTCTTTTATTTATTTATTTTTTATTTATGGTTAAAAATGAGAAATCAAAGAGAAATGAAAAAAATTTGATTCCTAATTTTTCTCCATGAATTTCAGCATCATCATCTTCTTCCTATTGTTGCTCTGTATTTTCTTTTCTCATGATTTTTTTAATTGAATCTCCCACATCATCTCAGTAGCCAATGGAATGGCACCAAATTTTTTTAACAATTTCACTTTCAGTTCTTCCAAATTTGGAGGATCATTAGAGAACAAATTTTCATGTTTCACTGATTCTTGCTGAAAAGTGTTCCAAGAAACAAGGAAAATCTCAATTTTATGGGTTTTTTTTTTTTGTTACTTACTTTTCAACTATATACATCTTTTTCTAAATATATGGATTCAATTAGTTAAAATATATTTTACAATTTTATATAAATATTGCACTTAACATAGACAATATAATATTATTTATATAATCAACAACCCAACAACATATTTCGTCATCGGTCTTATAGTTAGAGGTCAAAGTTGATTATCGAAGATGATTTTTGCCCGAGTTTGTAGTCAGGGGTGGTTGTCAGAGCTGGTGGCGAATTCAACTTCTTGGGGGGGGGGGGGGGCACATGTATATATATGGTTAGAAGATTAGTCCAGAGACTTTTAAATTTGTGTTTATATATAATTCCTAAGCTTTACAAAATGTTTAATTGGTCCCTGATTTTTCAGTTTTTGTGTTTAATAGATTATTAAAACATCAATTTTGCATCTAATAAGTCTCTTGCCTATTTGAAAACCTTAATTAAATATTATATTAGACAATTAAGCATCTTTTTAAAATTAATGTATTAAGTAACTACACATTTTAAAAATTAAGGTTCAAATAGACACAAAATATCTTTTTTGTCTTATAAAACGATTACTTTTAAAACATTTTTAATATTTCTAAGATCTATTAGATATAAAAGTGAAGTAAGTTGATGTGGCCATTCCCTCTTCTTCTCCATGGTTCACCCTAGGTACAAATAAATAAATAAAAATAAAACCAAATCTGCGGTTTGGTTCCCTCTTCCCTCATTTACCCATTTTCTTTTCTACTCCTCCATTGATTGCTTGTCACAAAAGTAGCATAAGAATTATGTGGGGTCCATGAAATAAATGAATAATAAATTAATAAATCATTTAAAAATTTAGAAAAAAAAAGGAAAAAATGCCTAAGGTGCCTCAAACTCAGGGATACTGCATGTTATTATTTGTTTTTTTTTTTTTTTTTATTTTTGTCATTTTTTTTTTTTTTTTAAAATATGTAATATTTTTTATAAAAAAATTTTTTTATAAAAAATATTACATATTTTAAAAAAAAAAAAAAAATGCATGTTATTATTTGTTTTTTTTTTTTTTTATGAACATATGTAATATATATTAGAAACAAATCTGTATATACTTTTATATTTTATGAAAATAGCACATATAAGTGTATAACATCCCAATGGGGGCACGTGCCTCTTGGCCCCTTCATAAATCCACCTTTGGTTGGATCCTGAAGTTGGTTGCATGAAGGTGGTATCAGAGTTTAATATCCAAAAGCTTGTTGAAGGCCTTAACTATCAAATAATTTCCTTTCTAATGCTCGCCGCTGTGTAGGCGGTGAAGAATTTCTCTAGGAATTGCATTTTCATTTTGGTCCACGTAGTTATGCTCCCTGGCGGTAGATAATATAGTCAATCCTTAGCCTTTTCTTTTAAGGAGAATGGAAAAGCACGGAGGTTAATCTGCTCTTCTATCACCCCGTGTGAGCGCATCACATCACACACCACTTGGAACTCCTTCAAGTGCTTGTGTGGGTCTTCACTTGCAAAACCATTAAAAGAAGGTGGCAAGTGGATTAACTCAGTTTTTAGCTCGAAAGGACTAGTAGTTTTAGGGTAAGTAATGCATAGTGGCTGCTGAGTAGTGTCAGGTGATGCCAAGTTCCCAAGGGTGGGTTTAATCTGAGCTGCCATCTCAATTTCCTCCTTATCTACTTCCACATGCTCTGGTGGAGGTTGTGTATCCTCAACACGAATGTGCTCGTTATGCTCTACCTCCTTAGTCTCCTTTCTTCTCGAGATATCTCTACAAAATACACAACTCTAGGATCCTCGGAGGAACGAGTTATACACAAAAAAAAAAAAAAAAAAA